>BLBF01000019.1:23334897-23356319 GCA_015471245.1 Laticauda colubrina
TGGGCCCATAACCAGTGTTAAGCCTGGGTTCCCCAACCAGGGTTAGGTAGACAAGCTAAACAGAATGTGCAGCGTTAGTCAGATAGGCACACAGATAAATGAGTGAGCTAAGCTTGTATGTTTATTAACATACAGTAAAAATAACAGATACGCTTGTGCTATCAAGAATATAGTTTATTCCATTATAAGTTCATGGCATAGTCAAATAACAGTCCAATAGTCATTTATCATGTAGTCAGTCCATTCAGGGGTATTCAGTTAGAAAAATCCATGTAGAATATCCTATGTCAGTTCACTTACAAATCAGTCCTTTGTTGTCTCTCCCGTTCGAGCAATGCAGCCTTGATTCCAAGCAGTAATCAGGGATCATCAAAGCCAGCCAGAGTGAGCAAGCTGTAGACTTGCTACTTTTATATTGTTTTCATAACCACTCCCTTAATTGCTATTTCACAGTTAAAGCTGCAGACACTTTAACATACACTAACTATGATTCATGGTTATTATTTCACCTAAACCAGTTAGGGTAAACAATGTTATCCCTAACAGTTGGTCCAGATCACTTCTTAGGTGGTGACCTATTAGAAGTTCAGCTGGATTCTGGTTAGTCATGGCATCTAGTGTAACATGCTGGACTAACAGATATTTGATTATTTGTGTCTGCCAATCCCCTGAGCCCATTCATGCCAGCACCTCTTTTGCCGACTACAGCATTCTCTTCACCTGCCCATTGCTAGCAGGATGAATGGTGCAATCAGGTCATGCCAGGAATAGTTCAAATTGGTTCAGAGCTGTGACCTATTGTCTGACACCAGGATGTCTGGGAGTCCATGGTTTGCAAATAGTTTTTGCAATGCCTTGAGGACTGCATCTGAGGTGGTTGATGGCATTAGTACTACCTCTAGCCATTTGGAGTATCCATCAATGACCACTCTGGAAATGGCCCCATAAAATCAATATGGACCCTTGACCAGGGTGTTTTGGGCACTTCCACTCATGTGCTGGAGCGGAGGGGGGTGCTGGCCTATTGGCACAGTTGAGAAGAGGTGAGCCATTCATCAGCGATGGCTTTGTCCAGGTTGGGCCACAAAATGTAACTGCGGGAAAATGCTTTCATTCTTAATATGCCTGGGTGTCCTACATGCAAGGCTTCCAGGACTGGTCGCCGCAGCTTCTGCAGAACTATTATTTGATTCCCCAAAGGAAACAGCCCTGTTGAACTGACAGTTCATGTTGCCGGGTGTGGAAGGGAAGGAACTGTGCTCTGACAGGCCCCTTTGGCCACGCCCTCCACACCCAGGTGAGCTTTGTGTGGCAAGACAACACTGTAAAAATTTAGGAGTCCCAAGAATGCCTAGAGTTCAGTCTTGTTCTTGGATATAGGAGCTTCCTGGATGGTTTGGACCTTTACCTTTGTAGGGTACAACCCTGAGGCATCGATATGGTAGCCTAGGAACTCTACCTGTGGCTGTCTACCTATTTTGCATTTTTCTACCTCTCTACCTGTGGAACTCTACCTATTTTGCATTTTTTTCTTCTTTATTTTAAGACCCATCTCCTGGAATTGGCTGAGTACCATTCTCAGGATGGTTGAGGAGTTCTTTGTCATCAGCTGTTGATACTAAAACATCATCATAATAAGACACGATGCCTGGAATGCCTTGTAAAAGATGCTCCATTAGACTCTGGAACAGTTTTGGTGCCATGCTCACTCCAAACTGCAACTGACGGCATTTAAAGCCTTCCCAATGTGTTATGATTGTCTGTGCTTCAACTGTAGCATTGTCAACCAGCAGTTGTTGGTAGGCTTGGGCGAGATCTAGCTTGGCAAAAACATATACTTGCCCAGGTCTTCTTCAAAAACATCAGCAAATTCCTGGATCAGGGCCTCAATATCAGGGTCAGTGATGGAGTTGAAGCCAGTAACTCCCAGGCCCAGAGATGAAAACCAGTCCAGTCCCAAAAGACTTGGTAGGGAGCCATCCATCACAATCAGCCGCAAGGGCTCCACAAAATTCTTAAATGTGATTTGGAAGGTTCCGCTTCAATTACAGAAATGCTGTTTTCTTGATAGTCCCAGAGGTGAAGATGACGATACTTCAGTTGGCTTTATCAGCATCAGTTGTTTTATCATGCTCCAGGAAACAATGGTCATGGATGACCTGGTATCCACCTCTATGTGACAAGGGGAGTCTTAGATCATTACGGTGACAGGTTTTTTTTTAATAGGCAATGCTGGCTTGCCCAAGGACTGTTCCTATCCAGCAGGTGCCTTTGGAGATGGGGAAACATTCTTCTCCATGATTTTGTTGTTTGAGTAGTGTTCTCCTGGGGCCTGTTTGTCTTGTAGCTTGGCTGGCATGACAGACTAAAAAGGCTAAATATCCCTTTTTGTCACACCTTTAGCAGATGGTGTCTTTAAATTTGCATATTGTTCTTCCACCACAACCCACAAATGCTGTTTGTTTCTTCTCTGTAGCCATACCTTGCCTTTTTTATGATTTGAACTGATTGATGTCCTCATCATCATCATTTGTTCTCTGTATTCCATAACTTCATGGTGCACTGCAACTGTTTTGCATGATAATGATGGGCTGTTTGATTTCTGGATCATAGCCATTGATTGGGTTGACATTTCATCTGCTTGTGCCTCAACAAGCAGCATCTGCAGATTGAGGTTTGGTTTTGCAAGTAAACGCTTCTGTAATGTGATGTCCCTCACTCCACAAACCACTCTATCCAAAAAGATGTTGTCTAAGTATCTGAACTCACAATTCAATGCTGCTTTCCAAAGGGCAGCAACGTACTTGTTGAAAAGATTCACTCTCTGCCTGATTAGGATGGTGGAAAGCATGTCGGTAAGCAATTAATGTTGGTTTGGGCACATAGTGAGTTCTCATCTTGTTCTGCAGTATGTTCTGCAGTATTCTGGTAGTCTGAATGGCTACCAGAGTCCTGGCTATCTCCAAAATGTCTGGGCTGCAAGAGCTTAGGAACAATGCCCTTTTTCTGTTGTCCGAGATTCCAGTAGAATCATTGGCTTCTAGGAAGCATTCGAAGTGGACGATGTATGAGTCCCATGTCTCAGAGGCTGGGATGTACGGAATAAACAGCGTTATTGCAGCCATTTCCATGAGATCAATGAGAGCCCAGGCAATTGGGGCTGACGCGTTTATGGTCGATGAATGGTGCTGCAGAGAACAGCAAATTGTCTTTGGTGCTCAGCTCTTGAGTGGGATTGTGATCTCAGTTCTTGAGTGGGACCATGAAGCTCTTTCTGGCTTCAATTTCAATCCAATGCCATCCTCCTCACCAGTGTTAGATTTTGGGTGAGAATGGAAGCAAAGCCAGAGTGATTTCAGCATAAGATCTTTTTTATGTTGTTCATACAAACAACAGCAACAGCCTAGCAGACTGTGCGCCATTCAACTCTTGTAATGACGAGGCAGTCGAGTTGTTTGATCATGAACAACTGAAGTATGATGATCTTTATTGGAGCATAGTCTTGCATTTTTAGTTATCCTTCATCATTGGTTAACTTTGGTTACTGCTTAACTTTCGTTACTGTTCAGCGCAGTAATCCATACAATTAATTATCTCTACTTAAAGTCTAACATATATTTACTTCCCCTCTCTAATCCTCCTTTAGGTTAGTGACTTTGTTAGCCCGAGTTGTATTTGCTTGGAAACATTCTTTATCTGAGGTTTGCCATCCAAGATTGGAACATTCCTGCAATTACAACTCTATAGTCAACCAATCAGAACAAAGTATTTTTCCACTTCAGCAGTGGACCTGAGTGAAAATCTCAGCCACCAACTTCAGTTACTAATTTCAATACGTAACAATAAAGCTAAATGTAAATGAGAAATATGCCAAGCCATAAAGATTACTATTCTTATTTGGTCCTGTCTTCATGTGAATCACTAATATAACAAAGAAACAGACTTTTCTGTGATCTTTTATTCTTCAAAATTTAGTTAGGATTTCTATATTCGCAAGAAATTCGATAGTAAAACTGATTTATAATCATCACTTCCACACTTTTAGACTCTTTTATTTGTTTTTATAAAAAAAGTGTGAAATTGGAAAAAAATGATACACACACACATTTCATCTATATGATATTTTTCAATTTTGTTTTCAGTTCCAATTCATGATGCTAGCTAAGATGAGAAACTTTTTCGTTACTTAAGATTAGAGAATCTAAATATCTACTCTGTTAATTCTATTAATTACAGAAACCCAAAATTTTCTTGGCGGCCTTGTTCAATTTGTCTTTGCATGCAGAGGAAGAGCAGGTGGCTGACTAGGAATACCCTCATTAGTTGCAGGTTCTCTAAAATAGGAGCTGTTTTTTTTGTGCTAAACAACACTTTTCTATTTTCCAGGGATTTTTAAAACATTCATCTTTATTATGCTGCAAAAGTGTTTTAAACCCTTTTAAACAAACTGCTGTCTGGAGACAGTTTCAATTATTTTAATTGCTTGCTTCATTTGTTGTTTATCTTTTATGTTTTGCTGCTGCATCAGTTAACATTTCTAAACTGAGAAAAGAAGGTAGGAAGTTTTCAAATGTCAGATTGGAATGTCAGATTTCAAATTTTCAAAGATGCTATGAAGAAACCTACTATTTATTGCCATTTTGTTTATATAAGCCATGATGCATGTCCCTAGAACATCTTAAGTAGTCATTTCCAAATTTCACAATAATACTTTCAAGTAAAAACATTCCATCCCTTTAGAAAAAGCCTACTCAAATTCTTAACATAAAATGTACAGTAATCTTACTATGTCTTTCCTTCACATGTTCCAATATCTATAAGAAAAATATATTTACATTCCGTGCTGAGTTAAAGCCCTTTTTTTTTTTGTTAAAGTGACTTGTGAGATAACAAAAATATCCATTTTTTGGTGTAAAATTGCAATATAAATAACACAGCTATGTCTAAAATGTGGTGCAGAAAAGTTCCAAAATGGTTAACATTCTTAGATGCAATATGAACAATATTTAAGAATTACTGTAAGGAGTGAATTAGAATAATAGCTCCCACCAGATTAATAGTTTAGCATATATTCTTTTCCAGAATTCTTTGTAATGTAAAATGTATCCAGATATTCAAACAAATTCAGAAAGTCTGAAATTCCATATTAGAGATCACTGGTGATATATGACATTCGCTTAAAAGATCTGTAAAACTGGGAAAATCTATAAGTGCCTCATGTTTTCTCTTATGATGGCAGATTTTTTTAAAAATAGACTCTTAAAAAAGTTTATTTTAATGGCTTTACTCACCTATCTCAAAAATGGGAAGACTTTAGGATTATCCTTATTTCTGGCAATTTTGTGTTTAAGAAACAGATGCCTCCAAATAATTAATACCTAATCTATTGCAATTTACTAGGTACATATTAGCATACTATTTTCGAGTGTTACTAGGATTCAGACTGAAACATTTTTGTTATATTTTCTAATCATAAAACTATTAAAAAAACATTAAAGCCATCCTTCTGAATGCTAATAGCTGCTTATCTGCTTGACGGAAGGAAGTTGCTCTTGTTCCCAATATTTTATTTGCCTAACCTTTGTCATTTTTCTCTCTATTTAGGTAAGGAATTTTTTTCTGAAACAATGACCCAAAAGGCAGTAACTTTTTGAAAGTGGGAGGGCATCCTGAGATTAAAAAAAATTAAAAAACACAAATTTAAAGTCCCCACCTGGTATACATGGAACAATATTCATACATTCACATAAATATGTGGAAAACTCAAAGTGGGAAACAAAAGTAACACGCATTTAGCTCTGTAATAATCTTCCACCAATGCCTTACGTTTGAGTAAGAAATGCAACTGTTCTAGTGCTGCCTTTAAAATGAAAGCACCATTATTTGGCCCCTGGAATAATGCATGGACAACTGAGGTAGATTGTCTATGTTTATAGAGGGTGACAAGAATTTGCATGAATGCTTCTGTTTTTTTCATTTTCTGAGTTCTGGAAATGAACATAAAATAGGACTTGAGATATTAAGGAACACTGGCTTGTTGTGTAACGTGTGTTTGTGTATGTATGTATGTATGTATAAGTGTGTTTGTGTGTGTGTGTATATGTATATATATTCAGATCCGTGTATCTGCCATTCTTCAATGGAAGAAGGGGGGGAAGTTGGTACAAGTAATCCTTTTTGATGTAATCTGAATATATTAAATCTTATATTGATTCTGTATAATTTGCACTTGATATACAACTGGAGGATTGGAGCCAGATGTCTAGAAACTTATCACCTCTTGAAGAGAAAAACAAAATGAGAAGGAACCATAAAAATTCCAGCTCTGGAAGATACCTCTGGAAACTCACCTAAGATACGTTTCCAGAGAAGGGGAGGGTGGAACATGTTGATTCTTTGTTTGACTAAATATACATTTAAATAAGGGGAGGGATTCTAACTCCCTTTATCTATTACTGTATGCCTGGAAACATCTTAGACTCTGCTTTGACAAGTGCTGGGATTCGCTCCCTATCAATAAAGGATTCCTTTTGAAATATCTAGCTTTCAGAAGTTCATTCTTTTCAGTTGAAGAGAAAAAGTCCAGTGCTTACATAAAGCAGAGTCTCCAATAGATGTTAACCCAGAGAGGATTTAAAAAAACAAAACAAAACACTTCGCTCAACCGAGGGGACCCTGCAAAAATGTCTGAATAGAGCAAGGAGCAAGGGGAAGCCAAATGCTGGGGAGAAACTTCGATAGCTACCCAGCCAGACACAGACTTTGTGTACCTCATCAAAGACAGTGAAGCTGCCTGCGAAAATGCCACAAAGCCCTGGTGGTCTATAGGCGTAGGAAAGAGAGACAGCTGGGATGGAAGAACCAAGGGAGTAACCCTCACCCGGAATAACCATAAACCTGGGTGGAAATTGGAGCTGGAGGCCCTATATGATTAGGAAGAATGGGTTGATGAACCACTGGCAGATGACCGACTGAAACGGTACATAAATCGCCTCATGATGAAAGGCCTGGAGGACCTCAATGTGAGGGATAGAGTCATCACCCTGGCCCTAGATGGGAGCAGCAGCTAGATGGATGATGACTCTTCACAACGTCAATGCTCCAGAGCTGAGGAACCTCAACCAATTCATGACAGCCCTACGCCACCACTTTGAAGACCCCCTCCCTGATAGAAAAGCCCAGGATCACTTTAGAGTCATTAAGCAAGATCGTTGCCCAGTAGCTGAGTACATCGAGGAATTTCATGACCTGGCTGGCCGAGTCGACTGGCCAGAAAATATCCTAGTCTTCCCCACGCCAGGGAAAGGGGGAATTTTTTAAATCCCAAACCACTCTGACCCCAAGACCAGCTGGCTGTTTTAAGTGTGGAAGAGAGGGGCACCATGCAGCAGAATGCTGTTCGAAAACCCCTGGCAGAAAGCCAGACCACACATCAGGGGGGAAACCTAGAAAATCCAACCCTCAAGGAAAAGAAACTGGCCTGAGAAGCCGAGAAGGTTCTGGTCTCTCCCCAACCCAGAGGAAGAACCCCCAATGCCCCAAGGAGACCTGAGCCAGTCTGAAAGCGAAGAAGATGACCCACTGGTAAGCGACCCAATTGAACCAATCACTAGAAGGGGGAGGAAGTAGCGTTACTGGATTCAGGATGCACCTAGTGCCTAATCAACCCCTCTCTAGCAGAGAAATTGGGAATCCAGGAAAAGAAAATGGAAAATCCAATCACTTTTTGCCAATTAGATGGAACTATAGCGAGAGGGGAACCAGACAGTTTTGCCCCAGAACCATTGAAAATAAGACTAGGGAACCATAGTGAGATGCTCACTTTCATTGCAGCACCAGGAATGGAAGGGCCACTAGTACTAGGACTCACATGGCTACGGAAATGGAATCCAAAAATAAACTGGAAGACAGGAACCATACATTTCCAGAAACATGTAGCATTTGCAAACAGCCCAGAGGAAAGGAAAAGAAAGGGAACAGAGAACAGAGAACCAACCACGGCTGGTCAGCCGGCTGAACCCATTGACATCCCCAATGAGTATCAGGATTTAGCCCAAATATTTAGCGAGGAGGCTTCTGATGAACTCCCAAACCATTGCGCCACAGACTGCGCCACTGAAATCCTATTAGGGGCTAAACTTCCAAAACTGAAAGTGTACTGCATGTCCCTCAGAAAATTAAAAGAACTCAGGGCATTTATCAATAAAAATCTAAAAAGGGATTACATCGAACCTAACCAACCAAAAATAGCAGCCCCAGTATTATTCCGCGAAAAGAAAGATGGCTCAGTGCGTCTATGTGTTAATTACAAAAATCTGAATGCCATCAGTGTGGAGAATACGTACCCACTCCCCCTCATGAAAGACATGTTAGCCCACCCCTCTAAATGTTTTTTTTTTCCAAAGTTAGACCTACAAGAGGCATACAACCATATGAGAATAAGGGAAAGGATGAGTGGAAGATGGCTTTTAATACCCTACTGGGATGCTACCAATTTAAAGTGCTGCCTTTTGGATTACAAGGAGCCCCTGCCATGTTCATGCAATTAATTAATGAGACCCTCCATGAATTTTTGTACAGAGGGTTTCTCATTTATCTCTATATTTTAATCTACACAGAAACAAAAGAACACATCAAATTACTCCAAGCAGTTCTCACAAAACTCCTAAATGCCAAACTATATGCAAAACTCTCTAAATGTGAATTCCACCAAGAAAAAATTAACTACCTGGGATATAGAATATCCCACGAGGGAATAGAGATGTACCCACAAAAAGTAAAAGCTGTCATTGATTGGGAGCCTCCCCATACTTGCAAACAACTGCAAAGCTTCCTGGGTTTTACAAACTTTTACCGCCAATTCATTCCAGCTTTTGTGAAAATCGCCCTCCCCATCACGAACTTGTTAAAACAAAAGCAGGGGAGAAACCCAAACCAAGACAATTCCTTACCTGGATGACAGAATGCCAAGCGGCATTCAAACAACTGTTCTCAGCAGAACCAATCCTGAAACACCCAGACCCTGAACAACCATTTGTCGTCCAAGCAGACGCTAGTGATGGAGCAGTTGGAACAGTTCTACTCCAAAAGAATGGACGTGGACCATGTGCTTATACTTCCAAGAAACTGACAGACACTGAACAAAGATGGGCCATATGGGAGAAAGAGGCATATGCTGTGTGATGGGCACTCCTCACATGGAGACATTTCCAAGAAGAGGACCAAATCCCCTTCGAAGTCTGGACCGATCATAAAAATCTAGAAGCCCTGGAAACTCCATGACAACTCTCAGAAAAACAAGCAAGGTGGGCTCAATATTTTAAATGATTTAATTTCACTCTCAAATAATTCCCAGGGAGGAAAAATTTCTTCACAGATGCTCTGTCCAGGAAACCTCAATACAACAGCAAAAAGATTGAAATTATAAAACCCACGGTCCAACCAACCCAACTTGCAGGCAAAGTAATCACCCAGGCACAAGAGAAGAAAGAATCACTCACTGACAATGCAACGTCTTTAATATTTAAGGAGGCACTACTTAAGGATGACTGGTTCCAGGCTAATAAAGACACTTGCTTATTCAAAATGGTGTAGCCTGGGTAAAAAATAAACTTTACCCACCATCTTTGAATAAGCAAGTGTCTCTATAGCCTGGAGCCTGTCGTCCTTAAAAACAAACTTTACATCTCTGCCAGTCAGAGAATGGATCTCATGAAACGTTGCCATGATTAAAAAATAACGGGGCACTCTCCTTTTGTTAAAAACCCTGCACCTCATCAAAAGACAATTTTGGTGGCCATCCCTCAAAAAGGACATTGAAAACTATGTTGCTAGTTATCCCATCTGTGCTGCTGCAAAAAGAAGACAAAGAAAATCTCCTGGACTTTTACAAACAGTGTCAGAATCTTCAGCACCCTGGAAAGAGATCTCCATGGACTTTATAGTGGAGCTCCCTGAAAGTGCAGGAAATACTGTCATTTGGGTTGTAACTGATCTTTTTATAAAACAGGTTCATTTTGTATCATGCCAGAAGATCCTAACAGCCAAGGTCTTGGCAAAGATGTTTTTAATACACATTTATCACCTTCATTGAGCTTCCCAAAGAATTATTTCAGATAGGGGTATACAATTCACATCCACATTTTGGCAGGTGTTTTTAAACCTATTAAGCTCCACCCAAGTGTTGTCATCAAATCAGACTAACAGCAGGGCTGAAAGATCAAACAGCATATTAGAACAACATTTAAGATATTTTATTAATTACCAACAGGACAATTGGACTGACCTCCTTTCTTTTGCAGAGATAGCATACAACTCGGTCCACAGCAGCACTGGTTTCACCCCATTCCAGGTGGCCACAGGCCAAGATTTCAACCCCATGCCAGGACTACCCACCAAGGAACCTGAAATTCCCTCGCTTAAGGAATGGATTGATAAGTTGCAAGCCACTTGGCCAGTGATCAGACTAGCCTTAAAAGAGACTAGAGCAGCTTTTTAAAGCTCAAGCAGACAAAAAACACTGTTATCCTAAACTATTCAAAGTTGGAGACTGTATATATTTGTCCACAAAATCCCTAAAATCACTGCAACCCTCTAAGAAACTGGGACCAAAATTTATTGGGCCATTTTCCACCTCCAGAATTATTAACCCTGTTATGGTAGAGCTTCTACTTCCCAAAACACTTAGACAGGTTCATCCAGTATTTCACTGTAGCCTACTCAAACCAGCAATCAATTCAAACCTTAGACACCCCCCCCTTCCCACACCTGAAACTCCCATTCTGGTACATGGGGAACAACATTTTGAAATTAAAGATATCCTTGATTCACATATTCACCATGGATCCACACAATATTTAGTAGCTTGGAAACACCTTCCTTCCTCAGACAATGAGTGGGTAGCAAAATGACATGTAAAAGCACCCACATTACTATGGAAGTTCCACCTGAAATACCCTCACAAACCATCCTAAGTTGTAAATGTAACACATTTTATGTTTTTCAGATGGATTTATCAAACTATTGATGAGGGCAGAATGTCAGATCCGTGTATCTGCCATTCTTCAATGGAAGAAGAAGAAGGGGGGAAAGTTGGCACAAGTAATCCTTTTTAATGTAACATATATATTGAATATATATGAATATATTAAATCTTATATTGATTCTGTATAACTCGCACATGATATACAATTTGAGTATTGGAGCCAGATGTCTAGAAACTTATCACCTCTTGAAGAGATAACAACATGAGAAGGGACCATAAAAGTACAATCTCACTGTGGAATTTTTATGACCTTCTCATCTCCTGGCTGTGCCTCTCAGAGGTGATAGTTCTGACCATCTGGCTTTTCTCCCTCCATCGTATCATATGTGGGTTATACAAATTCAATATAAGATTAAATATATTCAGGTTACATCAAGATGGGATTTCTTTATCAGCCTCCCCCCTCCCTTTTCTTCTTCCACTGAAGAAATGATAGATCCATGGATCTGACAGATTGTCTGTGTAATAATACTCCTGTATTTGTTACTGTCTCCCTTCACCGGGTCATAGTGATTCTTACTAAATCATGATACTTGACATAGCTTTTTTTTACTGTCCTATATTAGATTGCCGACTTTAGGGGTCATTTGATTACTGCAATATGATTTATGCTGACCTCTCAGTTCTGCATGGCTGTCTTTCATGTCAGTGGATTGGCTTTGTGATTATACTGCTGTCTGCTAGTGTTACCCACAGAACAGTCACAGGGATACCTTGATTATATCACTAGACACAGCTTAGAATGGATCTATTTATAGGCAATACTACTAGTATCCAGGGCATGATTGAGAGATCACTGTGATTAGTCTGTAGGTAGTACTGGGCAGTAGTGCCTAGTAATAGGGTCAAGAATCCCCCTGCTGAGATTCCCCTAGTAATAGGGTCAAGAATCCCCCTGCTATGCAGAGCACAAAGTCACTATGAACCATCATGAGATGCCTCAGAGAAGGCAACCCCTTATCTGGACAATGGAATGCCAACCAGCATTCGAGAAATTCAAAACGTCTATTCTCAGCAGAACTGGTCCTTAAGTCTGAACAACTTTTTGTCATCCAAGCAGACGCTAGTGATGTTGCAGTTGGAGCAGTCCTCCTCCAAAAGAATGGAAATGGACAATTACAACCATGTGCTTATACATCCAAGAAACTTACAGAAACCGAGCAAAGATGGGCCACATGGGAGAAAGAGGCATATGCTGCGCGGTGGGCAATGCTCACATGGAGACATTTCCTGGAAGGAAACCAACAACCCTTTGAAGTACGGACTACAACCCTTTGAAGTATGGACTGATCACAAAAATCAGGAAGCCCTGAAAAATCCACAGAAACTCTCTGAAAAACAAGCAAGGTGGGCTCAATACTTTAAATGTTTTAATTTCACTCTCAAATATTTTCCTGGGAGAAATAACTTCTTAGCAGATGCCCTGTCCAGAAAACCCCAATACAACAGCAAAAAGATTGAGGTTATAAAACCGATGATCCGACTGACCCAATTAGTAGCCAAAGTAATCATCCAGGCACAAGAGAGAAAAAAATCATTCCTGATGAAGACACAATGATGTCAATATTTAAGGAGGCACTACTTAAGGACAACTGGCTCCAGCTAACAAAAATGCTTGTTTACTCAAAGATGGACTGGCTTGGGTAGAGAACAAACTTTATATCCCTGCCAGTCAGAGATCATGGACATCATGAAACGCTGCCATGATTCCAAAATAGCAGGACACTTTGGGTTTGTAAAAACTCTGCACCTCATCAAAAGACAATTTTGGTTGGTGTCCCTCAAAAAGGACATTGAAAGCTATGTTGCGAGCTGCCCTTCCCCTGCTGCTGCAAAGAGAAGACAAGGAAAATATCCTGGACTTTTATAAACAGTAGCAGACCCTTCTGCTCCCTGGAAAGAGATCTCTATGGACTTAATAGTGGAGCTTCCGAAATTGCTGGAAGTACTGTCATTTGGATTGTAACTGATCTTTTTTTCAAACAGGTTCACTTTATCCCATGCCAAAAGATCCCAACTGCCAAGGCACTGGCAAAGATGTGTTTCTAATACACGTCTATCACCTTCATGGAGCTCCCCAATGGATTATCTCAGATAGGGTTGTTCAGTTCACATCCAAATTTTGGCGGGCATTTTTAAATCTATTTGGTTCCACCCAGGAGTT
Organism: Laticauda colubrina; assembly: GCA_015471245.1. NCBI lineage: Eukaryota > Metazoa > Chordata > Lepidosauria > Squamata > Elapidae > Laticauda > Laticauda colubrina. The sequence continues at coordinate 23,348,106 of BLBF01000019.1, forward strand.
GTCATCAAGAAATCATCCCCAAAAGGACAGATCAACGGAGAGAGTGAACAGCGTATTAGAACAATATTTAAGATGCTTTATTAGTCAACAACAGGATAATTGGACTGACCTTCCATTTGCAGAGGTAGCATACAATAACTCAGTCCATAGTAGCACAGGATTCACCCCATTCCAGGTAGCCATGGGCCAAGAATTCAACCCCATGCCGGAACTACTCACCAAAGAACCTGAAATCCTCTTCCTTAAGGTGTGAATAGATAATTTACAAGCCATGCGGCCAGTGGTAAGATTATCTTTACAGGAAGCTAGAGCAGTTTACAAAACTCATGCAGACAAAAAACGTTGTGAATCTAAACCTTTCAAGATTGGGGACCGTGTATACTTCCACAAAATTCTTAATGAGGCGTCGCTCTCCCAGAGGGCTCCCCACGAACTGCCGAATGGGTTTGAGGAAAGACATGACACACGTTTTCTCCTCGGGGTGAGTGAGCCCTGAACTAGCTAGAGACAAGTTCTTTTATTGAGGTTTGGGTGGGTTACAAAATATCAGAAGGCAAGCATGTGATCCTGATTGACCATACTAAAACTGACACATTGGGTTGAATACACATATATGGCAACGATGTTTTGCAAACACAGTTGGGTGGGATGGATATCCATATTTGGGTGTCAGTAGATGTTTTCTATGTGTAAAAAACAGTTTCTACATCATGTCCAATATTTTTCGGACGGGCCCCTGTGGTTAGGGTTTCTGAGCAGTTTGCAACAGCAGATGTGGTCATATTTCTACAGAGCTTTTCTGTTGCAGAATGTCATATGCAGCGAGGTAGTTCGTGGTTGGAACAGGATATGGACAAACAATATAGCTATAGCTTATTCAAAAGATTATATGGCTAATGCAAGGCAAAATTATCTGATCATTGCAGTAATATTTCTCCACATCTTAAAATCATTACAACCCTCTAAGAAATTAGGACCAAAATTCATTGGCCCTTTCCCCATCTCCAGAATTATTAACCCCGTGATGGTAGAGCTTCAACTTCCAAAAACACTTAGGCAGATTCATCCAGTATTTCACTGTAACTTGATCAAACCAGAGATCACTTCAAACCTCAGACCCCCCCCATCCCACACCTCCAACCCCCATCATGGTACATGGGGAAAAACATTTTGAAATTAAAGACATCCTTGATTCACGCACTCACCATGGATCCACACAATATTTAGTAGCTTGGAAACACCTTCCTTCTTCAGAAAATGAGTGGGTAGCCAAACAACACATAAAAGCACCCACATTACTGCGTAAATTCCACCAAAAATACCCTGATATACCATCCTGAATTGCAAATGTAATGCATGATTTTTGGTTTTTTCCAGGTAGACCTATCTGTTTTTTAAGGAGGGCAGGATGTCAGATCTGTGTATCTGTCATTTCTTCAGTGGAAGAAGAAAAAAAAAAAGGGGGGGGGGGCTGATAAAGAAATCCTTTCTTGGTGTAACCTGAATATATTTAATCTTATATCGAATTTGTATAACCCACACATGATACAATGGAGGGAGAAAAGCCAGATGGCCAGAACTATCACCTCTGAGAGGCACAGCCAGGAGATGAGAAGGTCATAAAAATTCCACAGTGAGATTGTATGTTGGGAATCTCTTGAATAGTTCATTCTAAAAAGGGGGTGGGGGGAAATTAGGTATGCCCTGGGAAACTGTAAAAAGATCATTCCTTACAAGAGGGGTGGGGAGGAATTAACATACTGGCTTTTGTTTCACGAAATACACACCGAGATAAGGGGAGGGGTTCAAAACTCCCTTATGTATCCCTGTATGGCTGAGAGATCTCAGCATAGACATTGCTTTGAACTCCTGCAGGAATTGTCTCATCTCAATAAAGAATTCCTTTGTGGTACGTTTGGATACGTTTTCAGAAGTTCATTCTGGTTGAGTGAATGGGAAAAGTTCTGTAGCCTGACACAATCTAACTTCTTAAAAAGCATACTTTACACATGCACAAAAATCTAGATATATGAATCATGGATAATAAGATCACAAACAGGAGGAATAATTTATACTGCAATTTTCAGTTACACATGACTGATGTTTGTTCATTTTCATTAGGACATGTAATTCTATAGTACCACTTTTATACTGCAACACTGAAAAGCAATAGTGCAAATGTTTTTATCTTTAGATAGAAGCAAGTAAGATAATTATCTGGTCTAAAGTAGTAATATCATATATATTTACACAGGTATTTTTAAAGCTAACAGACCCATAATAGCCAAATGGAGTTTACTTTGCTTTGCAGCATTATTAGTAGAATGTACTCAATGAAGTGAGAAGGTTCTCTATAATGTCAGCATATATTTTCATTCATAAACCTATAATCAATAAATAAACCTTTGTTTATTGTTCCTGAATTCATCTACAATATTACAATTCTCTGGCTGGTTATAGATTACAGGTGGGTGTATATATCTTATCAAAGGGTAGCATATAATTCAGAGGAATAACTTTTGCCTTTCAATTTTGTAAGGAAAAAAATATTCCCAAATCCAGAGGAATTTATGGCAGGCTTTCAAAAGGTTTTCTGATTGTAACATATTACATCAGGATCACATTTTTTCTAGTTGCATGAATAAATGTTTGCCTTCAATTATTGATTAAATTTATATCTTGACTTGATATTTTGATCCTTGATGGTTTACTTGTTGTGGGAAAAAAGATTAAACTACAAAAATCAACTAAATAATAAAATTATTGACAATGCATGACAGCAACAATAAAAACCCCAAGGAACAAAAATAGAAAAGTCAAAGACAGCACAACAGATAAGCAACAGATAATGATGACTATCTAGGCTTATTTTCTCCAATTAAATAGTAACATTTGCAAATCATACTAATTTGTTAAAATACATTGATGAAATACAGTTAATACTGTGTTTCTCCAACAATACGCCCCCCCCAATAGGAAGAACTAGCATGTTTTCTAGGCATAAAATGAAATTAAGCCCCTCCCCCAAAATTTAGGCCTAGTTTAAAGCATGCAAAATTGGGGGGGAAGGTGGGGGAACTTGCCATTAGGAGTGCCCAGGGGCAGCTTTGCCTCACCATCAGCTGCTCCTAACAACCAATCATGGTGGAGCACAGAGGGCTCCTTTACCCCTCTCTTATCTGGGTCAGCAGGCGGTCGGCGTGGATGACCGGCAGTGTTTCAGCTGCTTCTCAAAGCCTCCGTAGCTTCCATGGTTCCCACCGGTACTGGCACCTTTCTCACCAGCGCCATCTCCAACAGCGTCTGAGTCGCTCCCACTTTTTCCCATCCCCGTAACAACAGGAAAAAAAAACATTTTGAGATACCTGGGAGCGCCATGTGCTGCATTTTGGTTTAATCCCGAGCAGCTGGGTGGGCGTGAGAAGAGCCGTGCGAGCATCTCTGCTGCTGCTACCCTTGGTGCTCCAGCCTCGGGCTCTGCAAGTTTGCAAAAGTCCCGGTGCACAGCCCGTTCCTGCATTCCAAGTGCCCAGGCCGAGCTGCAGCTGTCCCTCTCTCGCCAGCCCCATCTCCAATAACAGCAGCAGCAGAGGCAGGAATCATGGAAGTTATGGAGGCGGCTCCCCCACCCAAGAAGCAGCTAAAACACTTCCACGGTTCCCACCACTGCTGCCGCAGTTATTGGAAATGGCGCTGGCAAGAGAGGGACAGCCGCAGCTCGGCCTGGGCACTTGGGATGCAGGAACAGGCTGTGTACCGGGATTTTGCAAACTTGAAGAGCCCGAGGCTGGAGCACCAAGGGTAGCAGCAGCAGAGACTCTTGCTCGGCTCTTCTCACGCCCACCCAGCTGCTCAGGATTAAACCAAAACTCAGCATGCAGCGCTCCCAGGTACCTCAAAATGTTTTTTTCCTGTTGTTATGGGGATGGGGGAAAAGCGGAAGCGACTCAGATACTGTTGTTGGAGATGGCACTGGTGTGCGGGGGGGGGGGGGAAATTAATTCACCCTTGAAAAGACGTCCCAGCCGTTTTTTTTCGGGGCTCAAAAAAAAAAAAAAGGTCCAGCCTTATTTTGTGAGAAACACCGTAGGATGCCTCCCCATCTGCTTAATTATTTATCTATTGCCTAATAAAGAATTATAATAGTGGCACATATTGCAGTGCACTCAGTGATCTGAGATTTTGCTGTCTTTGAATCAATTAGTTTATTTATTAGAAAATGTATATTGTCTATTTGCACATGGCGTCTCAGAAAGCTTACAGAAATACAAAACATCATATATAACAATAAAACCAATAAAAGATAATGAAATAACAAATAATTTGATATAAAGACCCCCCATCCCTCATCCTGTGACAACACATCACACAAGCCATTTAATGGATCTATTCTGCTCTGAGTTCCCCAGGCTCACTGGCAGAACCAGATCTTCAGTGCTTCCAGAAGAGTGTTACGAGTGGGGGGCATTCTAATCTCTGAGGGAATGATATTCCAGAGAGATGGAGCCACCACCAAGAAGGTTCTTCTTCTGCATCCCACCCAGTACATCTCCCCAGGGGATGGGATCTGCAATATTCCTTGCCTCCCTGCTCTACTGGATCAGATAGATGTGACTGCCAAAAGACAGTCCCTCAAATAATTTAGTCCCAAGGGCTTTAAAGGTGACAACCAGCACCTTGAATTGTACCCAGAAGCAAATCAGCAACCAATGCAACTCTTGCAGGAGAGGTAATAAGAAGATGGCAGACCACAGCCTCCTTAAAGTGCTGGGCACTACCCTCTCCTGTGGGGAAGCATTAATCACTGCCAGAGTCCACCAGCATGTCACCTCCCTGGATGCTTTCACAAGCTAGGAGGGACATAGGTCTAAAACACAAGTGCTTGCCTGCATATTCCCTAGGATCCTAGCCACTTCCTCAGGAGCAACAGGATCAGTCTGTTCCCAGATAACAGGGCAAGAACCTGCTTCAGGGGCTTCCACTGGACTGGCATCTAACTAGGAATGAAGTTCAATGATTTTGTCTTCCAGAAAATCTGCAAATTCCTCAGCACGTCCCTTCAGGTGGATCTCAATCTCCTCCTTCTCTAAGAGGAGGTGGCACTTGCAATGTTCCAGAGTTCCAGTGCACTTGCATGCTTCTCCACTTTTTCCTCATAGAGAACCAGGATGATATTTAGCATGATATTAATGTACAGACAATGTCACTTATTGGTTATGCAAAATTTCATTGACTAGTAGTTACTTTTGGATTGCAAAAATTTTAATTTTCTTTGTAAAGACATTCAATATGTTTTTCTTAACCCTATATCATTTCTGACTTCATATTGTTTTCAAATCTGGAAAGAATGCTTGACATGCACATCACTCAGACTCAGTCTGAACAAGTTACAATCTACTTCCTTAGCCATAAATTATCTTACACTGCAAGTAATTTAAGATGGCTATCTTACAGAAAACTTATCTGTGAAAACTGCTGGGTAGAGCCATCTCATTATAAGTTACTGAAGACATTTTCAAACAAAAACATGCTACTGACTATCTAACATGTATTTAAATGACACCTGAATTGTTTTCATTAGTTTAAACTAGTCCTTGTAAAAAATAAGATAGACTGAAGAACTTTCATGTAGGTCTCCAAGTACACAAAGTAGCTTTTACTAACAAATTTTATAAACAAAGCTTTCATAATGATTACTCATTCAAAAATAGCAATCTCAATTTTTAAACTGCTATTTTGCAGGGAGTTTTTCCAATTAATTTACTTCATTGATAAATATTATTTAATGATATAAACCATTTTATATATGTAGTTTATTCTTCATATATGTTTTAAATGAATTATTAGTGTTATTAGGTTTTAAATGAATTATTAGTGATGTTATATGAATGAAAAAAATATATCCATCCCCCTACCCAATACTGCAAATCATTCAAAAAAAGAACATTTCAAAACTACTTGATGTTTATAAAGTCAGCCTCTATGTTACACATTTGTAAGTATTTCATGTTACTTTATTTTAAATTTGTGACATAAGGAATAGAAACAGGAAGGCAGACTAAAACGAAAGTATGTATGCCAAATAACTATTAACTACACTTTTCACATATTCTAATTATGTTCTATGAATTTTCAATTAAAAATTATTAGTTCTCAATTAAAGACACCCATTCCAACTATAATTTTGGGAGACAGGCAAACTTGTTTATCATTTCATCTTGAGGCTTAATTTTAAACTATCCAGCTACACGGGCCAAAGCTCAAATAGGCTTGTGTATGGAACAAATACTACAGGTATTCTGAATCCTGCTCCAGAAACTCTTCCAATCTTCAGGAGTAACTGCAAAATAACGATAATGTTAACCTTTTAATCTAATTCTCTATTACCTCTTTAAAGCTCAATCAAATTCTAGTTCCTGAAGGCCCTGTCACACTGGCCGACGGATGCAAAACGTTTGTAAAAAGGACATAGCAGACGAGAAAAATGTTCCATCCTTTGTTATCCGCTCTCAAAAGGGGAAAAAATTTGCATAACCAGAGTGGACAACACGGAAAGGAACAGACGGGGGGAGGACGTAGGGCGGATGGAAAGCGGCTGATCCACAGAAGCCTAGCGGATTGAAGCGGATGAGAGCAGATGGCACATCCGAAAGGTTTCCCGGGGAGCACAGCAAAGCGGACACAGAACGGAAAGAGCGGATGCAGAGTGGACGCCGAGCGGATGAAGCGGATGCACAGCGAATGCCGAGCGGATGAAGAGGATGCAAAGCGGAAGCCTAGCGGATGCCTAGCATTCACTGTGCATGCGGGGAGCATGCATTGCGTCAGCCCCGCAGATATAAAAGGAAGCAGCTCACAAGCAGGTCACCATTCAGAGGAAAGACCTGCTTCCAGACACAGCTTGCCAGCCAGCCAACCAGCCAGCCAGCCAGCCAGCCAGCAACCCAAAAACCATGGGGAAGAAACGGAAGCCTCTGCCATCTGCTGCCAGCCCTGGCAAGAGGGACAGGGCTACCCTCCCACCCCCTGGCCCTGACTCTGCTTCTGCTGGGGCTTCTGCTGCCCGGGCTCGATCTTCAGGTGCTGGGGCTTCTGCTAAGGCTGCTTCTGGAGGTGGTGCTTCTGCTGATGCTGCTTCTGGAGGTGGAGCTTCTGCTGGTGCTTACTCTGCTGATGCTGCTTCTGGTGGTGCTTCTGCTGATGCTGCTTCTGGTGGTAGTGCTTCTGCTGGTGCTTACTCTGCTGGCACTGCTCCGGGTGCTGGTGCTTCTGCTGGTGGTTACTCTGCTGGCGCTGCTCCTGGTGCTGGGGCTTCTGCTGGGGCTTACTCTGCTGGTGCTGCTCCTGGTGCTGGTGCTACTGCTGGTGCTTATTCTGTGCCGCTGCTCCTGGTCCTGCTGGTGCTTACTCTGCTGGCGCTGCTCCTGGTCCTGCTGGTCCTACTGGTGCTCCTGGTCCTGCTCATGCTCCTGGTCCTGCTGGTGCTCCTGTTCCTGCTGGTCCTGCTGGTGCTCCTGGTCCTGCTCCTGGTCCTGCTGGTCCTGCTGGTGCTGCTGCTGGATCTGCTGGTGCTGCTTTTGCTGCTACTGTTGTTGTTGCTGCTGCTGCTGGTGGTGGTGTGGAGGAGCAGCCCCTACAACCTCAAAGCCCCTCTCATGAGGGTCCATATGGCCCTGCCAAAGGGAGGAAGAGGCAGACGCGTGAACGGGAGAGGAGGCAACACAACATAGAAGAGGAACATGAGGAGGAGATGCTGGAGTGGCAGAGGGAGAACAAGTATCTATGGCGGAAGGGACACAGGCTCTGTCGAGACACCAAAAGGAAGCAGGCTGCTTGGAGAGAGAAGGCGGAGAGCCTGGGCTACACTTCGGAGGTGTTCCTCGGCTGGTAGAAGCACATGCACACCTGGTACGGGAAGCTGCACCTCAAGAAGTCTGGCCAGGCCGCGGTCAAGCTAACAGACAGAGAGACCTACGTGATGGCCAAGTGCAGCTCCTTGGAGGGTGAGATCCGCCACCGAGGAGCAGCCCCTCTCACAATCCTCTCTCTCAGGCAGCCTGCTGAGAGCCAGTCCTCTTCTGGCCAAGAGCCAGCTCCTGTGTCCAGGCAGGTATCTGTGGAGCATGCCACGACGGAGACCCCCCTGACAGCTGTACTACCCATGGCAGAGCACATGGAGGACGCCCTGACGCAGTGGGAGAAAGAAGATGGCAC
>BLBF01000019.1:23356329-23381863 GCA_015471245.1 Laticauda colubrina
GGTGTTGATCATTTTAATATTCTTTATTGTATCATTGAACATTGCAACCTTGAAGTTATTTAGAATAGAAGTTAAGGCCCTGTCACATCGGCTGACGGATGCAAAACGTATGTAAAAAGGACACAGCGGATGAGAAAATGTTCCATCCATTGTTATCCGCTCTCAAAAGTGCCCCAAATTTGCATAAAGAGAACGGACAACATCAGAAAGGAACAGACGGGGAGAGGATGTAGCGAGGATGTTAAGCGGATGGAAGCGGATGACACATCCGCAGGGTTTCCAGGGGAGCACAGCGAAGCGGACTCACAGCGGAAGGAGCGGATGCAGAGCGGATGCGTAGTGGATGACACGGATGCATCACGGACGCCTAGCGGATGCCTAGCAGATGCCTAGGGATGCCTAGCGGATGCAAAGTGTTCACTGCACATGCGGGGAGGATGCATTGCATCAGCCCCGCGGATATAAAAGGATGCAGCTCGCAAGCAGGTCACCATTCAGAGGAAAGACCTGCTGCCAGACACATCTCCAGCCATCAACCATGGGGAAGAAGAGGAAGCCTGTGCCTACTCCTGCCAGCCCTGGCAAGAAGGACAGGGCCACCATGACACCCCCTGGCGCTGACTCTGCTTCTGCTGGTGCTTCTGCTGCTGGTGCTGACTCTGCTGCTGGTGCTCCTGGTGCTGGTGCTTCTGCTGGTGCTGACTCTGCTGGTGCTACTCCTGGTGCTGGTGCTTCTGCTGGTGCTTACTCTGCTGGTGTTGCTCCTGGTGCTGGTGCTTCTGCTAGTGCTGACTCTGCTGGTGCTACTCCTGGTGCTGGTGCTTCTGCTGGTGCTTACTCTGCTGGTGCTATTCCTGGTCCTGCTGGTGCTGCTGGTCTTGCTGGTGCTCCTGATCCTGCTGGTGCTGTTGCTGCTGCTGCTGGTGGTGGTGTGGTGGACCAGCCCCTAGAACCACAAAGCCGTACTGATGAGGGCCCAGAAGGCCCTGCCAGAGGGAGGAAGAGGCAATCACGGAATAGGGAGAGGAAAAAGTACTCCATCGAAGAGGAACATGATGATGAGGTGCTCGAATGGCTGAGGGAGAATGAGTACCTCTGGCGGAAGGGACACAGGCTCTATCGAGACACCAAGCGTAAGCAGGCGGCTTGGAGAGAGAAGGTGGAGAGCCTGGGCTACACTTCGGAGGTCCTCCCCAGGTGGTGGAAGCATATGCACACCTGGTACGGGAAGCTGCACCTCAAGAAGTCTGGCCAGGCCGCGGTCAAGCTCACCGACTGGGAGAGCTACGTGATGGCCAAGTGCAGCTTCTTAGAGAGTGAGATCCACCACCGAGGAGCAGCCCCTCTCACAATTCTCTCTCTCAGGCAGCCCACAGAGAGCCAGTCCTCTTCTGGCCAAGAGTCAGTTCCTGTATCCAGGCAGGTATCTGTGGAGTACCCCATGATGGAGACCCCCCCAACAGCTGCACTCCCTGTGACGGAGCGTGTGGAGGACCCCCTGACGCAGTTGGAGCAAGAGGAGGCCACTGCCACCAGAGACCAGCCCACACCCATCCCCAGCTCCACCTCCACAGAAAGCAGGCAGAGAGCCAGACCGGAGGGACAGAGCCACACTGTCCTGCTGGAGATCAGGGACACCATCAAAAGCAGCGTAGATCTCCTCTCTCAGCTGATACATACCGACATACCATCCTCTAACAGAAAGCCCTTCCTCACCTATGTCAACCAGACCCTCATGGATATGTCCGAATCCCACTACCAGGTGATCAAGGAGAGGATCACAGGTCTTCTGCACAACCCTCCAGGCCCAGCTGAACCTGCTCCAACCCAGTCCAGGTCTGCTCCTCCATCCCAGGTGATGTCACAGCCCTTCCAAGGCTTTCCACAGGCCCTCACATACCAAGGCTACGGCTATCAGGAGTTTCAGCACCACAGGCAGCTCTGCCCAGTCCAGGCACAGGTTCAACGCACGCCACCAGTGCCACAGATGCCAAGGATGCCACCAATGCCACAGATGCCACCGATGCCACAGATGCCACCAATGCCTCACCTTGCTCACCTGCAGACCAGGTGTTGGCTACCAGCCAAAGGTGGTCGTTGCACCAACAGTCCCTGTTTGTGAAGAGAAAGCAAAGACCGGGACAGTGCCAGCAAATATTTTCGAAGGAACAAGTCCCTGGTATGGGATTGCCTAGTTTGGCCAAATAGGGTCTCCCAATCAGCATTTCAAAGGGAGAGACTCCTGTGTCTTTCCTTGGACAAGTTCTGATCCTGAGCAGGGGAAGATTCTTTGTCCATGGCAAGCCATTTTCAAGTTGTAGTTTGCCCTTTCAATTTTCCCACTGGATTCAGGATACCATGGGGTGTGTAATTCCCATTTCACCTCCACCACCTCCATTACCCTTTGCAGAACCTTTTGGGTGAAATGAGTTCCTCTGTCTGAATCTATTGCTTCCATCATTCCATATCGTGGGATGATCTGTTCTAGTAAGATCTTGGTTATTGTGGGAGCTGTGGCTCTTCTCGTGGGAGAAGCCTTTACCCACCCCGTTGGTTGATCTTTGATCACAAGCAGGTATTTCCAACTCCCCTTTTCTGGCAATTCAGTGAAATCAATTTGTGCTCTCTGAAAAGGCCGACCCACTAGGGGTCGCCCTCCCATCTCTTTCTTGTGTGCCGCTTTCTTATTTACTTTCAAACAAATCAAACATTACCAGCAGATGCTCTGAGCTCCCGTCCACATCCTCAGACTCCAATAGTGAGGTTTAACGGACATGACCAAGGCCTCCATTCCCCAATGTCCTCCTTCATGAAGTTTCTCCAAAATTCCCCTCATGACAATGGGTGATACCACCTTGACTCCCTCCAATGTTTTCCATCCCTCTGGGGTTTTCACACATCCCTCTTTCTCCAACTCCAACTTTTCCTTTTTCTCTGGCTCCCATTCCTCCCTCTCGTCCTCCTTTTCCAGTACTGATATAGATATCATTACCAACTCTATCTTCCCTGCGGCTTCCTTCGCCCATTTGTCCACCCATCGGTTTCTCACAACCTCCGGTGTGTTCCCCTTCTGATGTGCGTTAACATGGACAATTGATACTTGGCTGGGGAGTTGCAATGCCTCTAAGGCTTGCTCTACTAACTGCACTTGCTCTATTTGCTTCCCATCTGCCTTGATATACCCTCTTTCTTTCCAGATTTTCCCAAATGTGTGCACCACCTCCCATGCATACTTGGAATCAGTCCAAATTGTTATTTCCATCCCCTCAGCCAATTCCAAGGCTCTGATCAAGGCAAGCAATTCACATTTCTGGTCTGACCAAGCAGCTGGGAGTGTTCCTTTCTCTATTACCTCACCTTCCCCAGTTACTATTGCAAACCCAGATTTTTGCTTTCTATTTTCCACCCTGCTAGATCCATCTATAAACCACCTCTCTCCCTTCTCCAATGGAGTCTCTTCCAAGTCCACTCTAACCTTCGTCATGAGATCCACTTGCAATAGACAATCATAGTCTTCCAGTTCCCACACCCGCCTTCTCCCCTTCAAGAATTCTGCTGGATTCAGATTCTTGTCTGTCCCTATTACCACATCAAGACTGGTTCTCAAAATGGTTTCATACTTCCATATCCTCCCTTCGATCATCCAAGTGGTAGCCAACTGACTCAACACTGAGTTGACCTAATGAGGTGAATGCACCCCCAAAGGTCAACTTTTTGCTCTCCACCATGAACATCGCTGTTGCTGCCAACCGCCTGAACACAAACTGGCCATCCTTTCACAACCGGCTCCAAACCCTTGCTTAGTAATGTTACCGGCTGGTATTGCCCCCCCCCTCTTTTGGGCAAGAACTCCAACTGCTGTTCCCTGAGCCACCACCACATACAAATGAAACGGTAACCCCTTAACCCCCTGCTGAATGTAATGCCCCAAATGTTTCACCTTTTTTTCAACAAACTGAAGCTTCTCTTTTGAGACTTTCAGCCCCTGCTCCTTCAGTCAATTCAACAGACTCACAGAAGCCTCTCTCACTTACTTCTCTTTCTCCCCAGTTAACAGCAAGTCATCCATGTACTGAATTAGGGTGATTCCTTTCTCTCTCTCAAACGACACCAGCTTTCCTTCCAATGCCTGTCCAAACAACAAAGGGCTCTCGGTATATCCCTGAGGAAGTACCATCCACCTCAACTGCTGTTTCCTTCCACTCTCAGGATCATTCTATTCAAAAGCAAACAAGTCTCTACTCCCCTCCTCCAAGGGGCACGCCCAAAAGGCATCCTTCAGATCTATCACAGTAAACCATTTGTCTTTGGGAGGGATCCACCCCAAGATGGTATAGGATCAGAAACCACTGGGAATCTAGGAACCACTATCTCATTGATCCTCCTCAAATCATTAACCAATCTATACTTCCCATCCTTTTTTATTACTGCTAAAACCAGTGAATTGAATGGTGATAGTAGGTTCCAACAGTCCCTGTTTCAATAATCTGTCAATCACTGGTTTCAACCCTTCCCTACCTGTCTTACTCAGAGAATATTGTGGAGTGCACAATTTAGTTATCCCTGGTTGTATTTTGATCTGAATGGGCTGTATTGCCATCCTACTAACCCCTTCACCTCCTGCCCACACATCTGACGATATCTTCTCCTCATCTTCCGTTGTTATCATACACATGCGAACTTCTTTCCTTCTATCCCACAATTCTATTCCAAAAACATCCAACAAGTCTTTTCCTAGCAAGTTCACCCCTGAATCTGGAATATACAATATTTCGGTTTCAGTAACCACATCATTCAATTCTAATCTCACCTGTTCCAAAATCTTGACCTCTTGGGATTTCCCACTCACCCCAACCACCTTTAAAGTCTGCTTCGACCTGCATGCTCCCTTTACCGGATTGCATACAGATGTCCGGCTTGCGCAGGTGTCAATCAGGAACAGCCGTTCCTGATGATCAGGACCCATGAACACATTTACCAGTGGCTCCCTGTGGGTCCCTCTTGGGGATCTGGAACCTCCCTAATCGTATAGGGTATAGCTTCGTTCCTCTGGGGTTTTGGGACATTTGCGTGCAAAATGTCCCTCTTTCCTGCATCTGAAGCAAGTTCTACTCTGGGATGGCCATTGGAATCGACCACCTCGATTGCTCCCTGGACCTACATGACTAACCAGGGGTCTCCACTCCCTGCCTGGAGATCTTTCGTCTCTCCACCTTGGCCTCGTTTCCGACATCCAGGTCTCCCTGTCTTTCCTAAAGGCCCTGTCACACTGCCCAATGGATGCAAAATGGACACAACAGACGAGCAAAATGTTCCATCCGTTGTTATTCGCTCTGAAAAGGGGCAAAAATTTGCATAACCGGAGTGGATAACACGGACGCGGGGAGGACGCAGAGCGGATGGAAAGCGGATGTGGAACGGAAGCCCAGCAGATGGAAGCGGATGGGAGTGGATAGCGCTTCCGCTAGGCTTCCGGGGGACCTCAGCAAAGCGGACACGGAACGGATACAGCGGATGCACAGCGGATGCACAGCGGATGAAGCGGACACAGAGCGGAAGCCAAGCGGATGCACAGCAGAAGGCGAACGGATGCCTGGCGTTAATTGCGCATGCGGGGGGGGTGCATTGCGTAAGCCACGTGGATATAAAGGGAAGCAGCTCGCACGTGGCTAGCATTCGGAGGAAAGCCCTGCTGCAGGATACATGCCTGCCCTGTCTGAATGCCTGCCAGCAACCTTGCTGCCAGCCTTCCTGCCAGCCTGCCTCCAAGCCTCCTGGCCAGCCTCCCTGCCAGCCTTGCTCTCTGCTTGCCTGCCAACCTTGCTGCCAGCCTGCCAGCCAGTCTGCCTGCCAGCCTTGGTGCCTGCCTGCCTGCCAGCCTTGGTGCCTGCCAGCCTCCCTGCCAGCCAGCAACCCCACAACCATGGGGAAGAAGCGAACGTCTCAGCAACCTGCCGCCATCCCTGGAAAGAGGGACAGGACAACCCTCCCACTCCCTGTCCCTGACTCTGCTTCTGCTGGGGCTTCTGCTGACGCTGCTTCTGGCGGTGGTGCTTCTGCTGCTGCGTACTCTGCTGAAGCTGCTCCTGGTCCTGCTGGTCCTGCTCATCCTGCTCGTGCTCCTGGACTTGCTCGTACTACTTGTCCTGCTCGTGCTCCTGGTCCTGCTGGGGCTGGGGCTGCTGGGGCTGCTGGGATTCCTGGTGCTTACTCTGCTGCTGCTGATCCTGGTCCTGCTGCTGCTGCTGCTGTTGCTGCTGCTGCTGCTGCTGATGATGATGATGATCCTGCTGCTGCTGCTGCTGATGATGATGATTATGATACTGCTGGTGATGATGATGATGATGATGATGAACCTGCTGCTGCTGGTGGTGGTGGTGGTGTGGAGGAGCAGCCCCTACCACTGGGAGCCCCTCTAATGAGGGCCCATCTGGTCCTGCCAAAGGGAGGAAGAGGCATATGCGACAACGGGAGAGGAGGCAATACTCCACTGCGGAGATGCATGAGGATGAGGTGCTGGAGTGGCTGAGAGAGAATGACTATCTGTGGTGGAAGGGACACCGGCTCTACAGGGACACCTAAAGGAAGCAGGCTGATTGGAGAGAGAGGGCGGAGAGTATGGGTTACACTTCGGAGGTGCTCCTCAGCTGGTGAAAGCACATGCACACCTGGTACGGGAAGCTGCACCTGAAGAAATCTGGCCAGGCCACGGTTAAGCTGACTGACAGAGAGACCTATGTCATGGCCAGGTGCAGCTTCCTGGAGGGTGAGATCCACCACCGAGGATCACCAGGAGCCCCTCTGTCTACCCTCTCTGTCCGGCAGCCTGCTGAGAGCCAGTTCTCTTCCGGCCAAGAGTCGGTGGAGAACCCGCGGACAGGTGTTGTAACCGTGGTGGAGCGCGTGGAGGACTCCCTGGTGCGGTGGGAGAAAGGAGACATCGAGTCCACCACAGTCGTAGCCGCATCTACCCCCCCCAGCTCTGCCACCACAGAAAGGCAGAGAGCCAGACAGCAGGAGGGGCAGAGCCACACTGTCCTCCTGGAGATCAGGGACACCATCCGCACCAGTATAGATCTCCTCTCTCAGCTGGTCAGCACAGACTCCTCATCCTCCGACCGCAAGCCCTTCCTCACCTATGTCAACCAGACCCTCAAGAACATAGAGGAACCCCAGTACCAGGTGGTGAAGGACTGGATCACCGAGCTGCTTCACAACCCTCCAGATCCAGAGGAACCTGCTCCCACCCAGTCCAGGTCTGCTCCTCCACCCCAGGTGATGTCCCTCCCATTCCAAGACTTCCCAGGGCTACGGCTACCAGGAGGTCCAGCAGCACAGGCAGCAGCCCTTCCCAGTCCAGGCACAGAGTCATTGGACAATACCGTTGCCACCGGTTCCACTGATGCCACCAATGCCACCCACGACAATGATGCCACCAACGACAGCGATGCCACTCACGTCAGTCCTCACCCAGCTGCAGACCAGACAGCCCCACTACACTACTCTTCCTCCACCCCACAGCCAAGCCGGCCTCAGTACATCTGTCATCAGTACTGGGGCTGACACCCCATGGCATGGAGGAAGGACCTCTCAGCATCGCGGGTCTGAGCCAGCTGTCTGAGAGCTTCCTCAACACACCATCCCCTGTTCTCTCGGGGCCAGGCACCCCAATGACGATACAGACAAGCACTCCAGTACCACCCATCTCCACAGCACCTGGGCCCTTCACCCCTGAGACTGGGCACACCTCCGAGTGACCAATAATAGTGCCAGAGACTGGGTAGCTGGCTACCTGTGGACTTTATTTGGACACTTGACTTGGGTCATTTTTGTTTTACAGCTTGTTGTTCAATAAAAGTTTATCTTTGATTCACGCACTTGCTTCATTTCTTTTTTTGTAATAAAGTCTTGGTGGAAACTTTTAGAATTGGTTTAAGCCTTTGCATGCTTGTGGGATGGGTTAAGATAGCAGTGGGGTGGGCAGGGATACCTTTGGGATGGGTTAAGATAGCTGTGGGATAGATAAACCTCCAGTGCAAGCATAGTGGGACTGTATGGTCCACCCTCCCAGGTGCCACACCTTTGGCCCTTCATTAGTAAGCATTGATCCACACATTTGGACATAAACACAACTCTTTATTAAACGCCCTGTTCATTGTAGGCCCATCCAACATACATGGCCCAATCTCATCTTTGTGATGAGACAGATTGAAGGAAGCACCCATTAATCATCTATCATCCTGTCTTGCCATTCCACTGCTCCAGCTGGGGAGTTGCACCAGTGTCTCCGGAGGTTGCGCTGCTTCTTCCCTTCACATGAGGCTCTGTTGGGGCCTTGCACATCCTGAGTGTCTATCAGGTTTCGCCCTTGCCTCCATTCCCCAGGTTCCATGTCCCCATTGCCTTGTTGGAGGTCCACGAGCCTGTTCTGCAAGACTGAGTAGAGGGTGCACATGAGATTGTGCAGGATGCAGCAAGCTTCCACAATCCTCCTCATGGTCTCTGGGCGATGCTGCATGGTGGTGAGAAGTACCTGGAACCTGTTGGCCAGGATGCCAAAGGCGTTCTCCACCACCCGTCTTGCCCTGGACAGCCTGTAGTTGAAGATCCTCTCTTCATGGGTGAGGAGTCTGGAAGTGTATGGCTTCATGAGGTAGGTTCTGAGGGAGAAGGCGTCATCCCCCACGATGAAGTAGGGCACATCTTGCATGTCTTTGGGCAGGGGGTCTGGATCTGGAAAGCCCATGATGAGGTTGCCTTCCAGCTCCTCCTTCAGGTCACTGGCATTGTATACCTGGGCATCTGAAGATGAGCCGTTGCCTGAAGCATCGATGTACATGAATTTGTAGTCAGCATTGACCATGGCGAAGAGGACGATGCTGAAGAAGCCCTTGTAGTTGAAATAAGTGGACCCCGACTTGGGTGGTGCTTTGCAGGCCATGTGCTTGCCATCTAAGGCTCCAATGGTGTGTGGGAAGTTCCACCTCTGATACCACTGTTCTGCAACTTTCTTCCATCCTTCTTCAGTGGAGGGGCACTGGAGGAGCTCCTCCAGGTATTCTTCGATGATGGCCTGCACCACTTCTCTGACCACAATGCTGATGGTGTTGTGTGGCACCCTCCAGCCGTACTGCATGCTCCTGTAGGTGGTCCCTGAGGCCAGGTGGCGCAGAGTGAGTGCCACCTTGAGCCCAGGTTCCAGGCTGGGCCGGAAGTTGGTGTTTGTCTTTGTCAACCTGGGTGTCAGCCGCTGCACAACTTCATCAAACATGGCTGGAGGCATCCTCATGAAGTTCTGGAATGCCCGAGTGTCTTCGTTCCTGAGCTCCACCATCAGCTTGTTGTACAGTCTGTACTCTGCTCTTCTGGCGATCCATCTTCAGACCCAAACGCTTCTTGGCCGCCTCTTTTTCTTCCCGTAGTAGAGTTCACAGAGCCTGTAGATGGCTTCACACTGTTGCAGAAGGATGATGGCTGCCAAAAGGACTGTGTTACAATCCACGGTGGACATGACTGGATGCTGTGGAAGAGCAAGAGTCAGATGAAGGTTGCAGAGGTCTGCACAGTTAGGCTGCTGGTCTGAAAGTGAGATGCAGGTGAGCTGCTCCCCCTTTTTATAGGCAGTATAGGTGTCCCTTTGCATCCTCTAGGCATCCTCTAGGCATCCTTAATATCCGAGATAGGTCCCCTCTGCGAACGTTTTTTCCGTTTTAAACGCTTTGTTTCTGTGCTGCATCCGTTCTGCATCCATTCCGTGTCCGTTCTGCGTCCGTTCCGCTTCCTCCCTGCATCCGAGCAGAAGCGAGTTGCGCGGATGCGGAACGGATGCCTAGCGGATATAGCGGATGCAGAACGGATGCAGAACGGATGCATAGTGGATGCGTAGCGGATGCAGAACGGACAAATTGGATATATTTTCCACACAAAAGTTTTGAGCAGCTCAAAACTTTCTGAGCGGATGAAACGTCAATAAACGGATGCTGGACGGATAGAGAGGAAGCAAAACGGAGGCACTGAGTGCATCATGTTTTCCAACGGATGGCAAGCTTTTTTGTCCATTTTACATCCTCTTTGCATCCGTTGGTGCAGTGTGACAGGGGCTTAACTTCATTCTTGGCTGCCATCTGCACAGCAGCTGCCATCATCTGAGACTTCTGTTTGGTATTAACTGAGTCTCGGTTCACAAAAACTTGCTGGGCTGCTCTCATCAAATCTGTCATGCCCAAATCAGTCCATCCCTCTATCTTCTGAATCTTTTTCTGGATATCTGGCCATGCTTTGGTGACAAATTGCATCTTCAGGAGAGTCTCGAAGGCAGGGGTTTCTGGCTCCACTCCGGAGTACTTGGTTAACCCTTCCCGGAGCCAAGCACAGAAATCCCCCAGGGACTCATCTTTTCCTTGTGTTATTTCAAATGCTTTGGTCAAGATTTTCCCTTGAGGGATGGCCAATTTAATTCCTTCAGTGATCATGTGTTTCATGTCTCTCATGTGCTCCCTATGAGTGTTGTCATTGATGTTCCAATTTGGAATGGCTCTGGGGAACTTTGTGTCTGCAGCCACTGCTCCCTGTTGCCCTGCATGTCTCCTATCCCAGGCAGCCATTGCTGCCCTCCTAATAAGATTCCTCTCTTTGGGGGTGAAAAGGTGTCCAAGAATATACATCAGTTCTTGGTATGTGTATTCATTGGGCCCCAGAAACAATTTCAACTGTTCCATCACTTCATGAGCATTCTCATTGAGTTTCAGAAGGATCTTTTTCAGATCCCATAACTCGGCAGATTTTATGGGGACAGCCACGAAAATGGTGACTGGATTCCCCTGCGCATTCATGCCATTTGGGACTTCTCTGACTGGGAAGGCCGACACGGGATTGGCCGACCTTCCTCCTAGAGGCAAATTCTCTAGGTCCTTGTTTAATTGAGCCAGTTCCCTTCTGAGTCCTGGTTATGCAGGTGGAGGTGGAGCCTGGGCAACTGGAGCCACCAGGGGTGGTGGTGCCAGGACTGCCGGAGCCAATGCCGGTGGACTCCTCATCCAGTCCTTAGTTTCGCTTTCCTCCACCTTGTTGACAAACTGTCCTACTTCTGTTTCTGGTGGAACTGGACCTTTGAAATGAGCATGATACCATTCCTCCACATAGGGTATTTGCTCCTTCATCCGGTGTTTCACTATATACTCTTTCAACTGAGTTATCCAGTATGTGCTGGTATTCCCTTTGGGATCCCAGTGGTAAGGAAACTCAGGGTCTACTAGGGGATACTTCGGCCACCTATGTCCACATAGGTAGATCATTTTCTTTTTCTCTAGACTCCGAGTGTAAGTTCTCAGATGGGGCAACGACCATTGTTGTCGTAGTTGACCCAACGGGGAGTCAGTTGGAATTGGCCTTTTCGGGGTCTTTTCTATCTCCATACCCATTCCCTCTTGGAACATCTCACACTTGCTTTGTCCCTTTCCCATTCTCCACACTACCCACCAACAATCTCCCAGAGATTCCCAACTCAGGGATTTCCACTGTCCTCCAGCAGTCGCTGGATTCCCAGAGTTTAAGGACAGTATATCCCTTCTTCTATCCTGAAAGGCAACAAACTCACCTGATATACCCCTGGTCTCCCGGAGACGAAAGGTGTGTGGGCGTCCCCACTTCAGGTGATCATTGACACTCCTGGAGCGTCAGGCCAGCTTCTCTCTCTCTTGTTTCCAAGGATTGTCTGCTGAGTGCAGTTAACCCGGGATCCAACTGAGACAAGGGAGGGACCCCTCTACAATGTGAGGCAGTGGTGCCACACTTACCCAGTCCCTTTTCTCCAGTCGAAATTCAGTCAGGGCCCCACATTGGGTGCCAAATTGTGAGGTGGAACTGATGAAAAGACCACCAAAAGATTTGTTGATCCAAGGAAAACAAGGTTTATTACGCGTCTGCAGAGGCGGGTTCCCTCAGGCATTGAAGGAACCCAGAGCAAAATTCAGGCAGTATTTTTATACCCTAACTGTCCACCCCCTCGTACAAGGGCTTGGCTCACATTCTTTCTGTTTTCAAATTGACACATATATATTTTGAAAGTTTATGCGTTTCCCTATCTAGCAAAAGCAGTTACACAGTTTCTGACACATCAGCACTTTATTACAATTCCCCATTGTTCTAACCTCATTCTGTTTTTTCTCTCTTGTGCACAAACTGGAACACTTCCTTATTTGGCAGAGCTACTGAGTTTGAGACACTTTCTTATTTAATTCAGTGGGCCATCCAAGATGACTTCGGTTCTGCTCACAGTAATATGATCCAAGTATCATTTCCAACATTTAAATATCACTTCATATTGTATCACTGCTAAAAGCAAACAAGTGATTGTGTGAATATTTATATCACAAATTAAAACCCCAGTTCTTCCATTTGTTTTTGTAAGCAGAATTGACTTAAAGAATTTTATTCTTTGAGAAAATGGCATTTTCTGATTTAAAGCAAAATACACAGCAGTGAAAACTAATTGAAAATCCCATTTTCTATCAATCAGTGCTTACATCTGATAATCACATCAAGTTGGAAGAAATCCCTTTAATATCTAGCTGCATACTGTATTATCTTTTCCTCTTGTGCGAGGCCTATTTTCTTGTATGCCCCAAATAGGAAAATTGTGAAGTGTAGTAAAATCCAAATATTTTATTTATTAATAAATAAATAGTATTAGTTTATTTGAAGTCTCACTGTATTTAGAGAAAATCTACCTTGGTTTTGCAGCTCTTTGAAGGGTCACTTTCCTTTGATATTGACCTTTGAAACGGAGGAATGAATCACTTCAATTCATTGGGTGGTAATGGGATCAAATGATCATTCCTTGTTGAGACAGATCAGTCCCCCCCCCCCTTGATTCTGGGACAACAGTCCTTCTGAAAGCAATTTGTTGCATCTAGACACAATTGCTTTGTATGGCAAAGCACCTCATAAAAAGAGATTCTTGCAGACCTAACATTTATAGCAAAATATCTGCAGCTAGAAAACATTTATCAAACTAATTGTATTAAAATTTAGCTCTCTACAAAAAGCTGGGTTTCAGTTTCCCTGGAACGTTCTGTTTTATTCCTCAGCTGCATTGATGGAGCCATTCCATGTGTGCTTTATTTCTTTTCAGAAATTTGGAATCATAAACAGTTTTATGACATATCAGACACAGAAATCATTAATTGCATTCCAGATGCAGTCAGTTCTAAAGAACACTGAGAAATGTTGGAATGTTCCAAGAATTGAAAATAACATTTTGAATATTCTGGATTTTAAACTACCCTAGTTTGTTCTCCTTTATGGGATGAAATTCAGTGCAAATAATTTAACAATAATAAACCATTAACTTGCACTCAGAATGTTTCTGAAATTGGTATTAATTAACAATTCTGTTTCTGTAGAAACAAATGTTTAATGATATGAATTAGAAAAGGGAATTATTTTTCAACATTTATCACATTTATATACTATCTTGTCATGCCAAAGTTTATGGGCTCATTCTTCATTTTATTCTCACATAAACAGCTTTATGATATAGGCTGGTATGAGTCAGTCTGTCAGTCTAACTACTATATTACAATGGTTTCCAATGTATGTCAGGTATATAATCTATCATAAAGGAACTAGCTTCCCCTGAGAAGCAAATTGAACTCAGTACAATAACAAAAGCTTTATGATGTAAATCCATTCATCTATAGAGGAAATAGCCTACAGCATCTCTGCAAGTCACTTCCATTTTATTCTTATTAGTGAGACTTTATAAAGAAGATTTTGTCTAGTTCTACATAGTATTTTAAACAGAGTATCAGATGGTAATTAAATAAATTGGCAGAGTGGAAAAAAAGTTGTATAATGAAGGGTTAAAATAGCTGAATAGATTTAGTGGAGAAAAGTAGGTGTAGAATGAAAAACAAAAAAGTATTCTTCTGTCAGAGTGACAAATATTTGTTTTCTAGTGCCCAATCAGTGACTTTGAAACACTTTAATAATAGAACAGTTAAAATTAAACATTCTCCAATGTCAGATGGGAGGAAATGTTTAATTGAATTGATGTGGTTTAATTTCTGCTTTTCTGTCAAAAAATCATATTATATATATATATGTGTGTGTGTGTGTGTGTGTGTGTGTGTGTGTGTGTGTGTGTGTGTATGTGCTATTCAGCTTCCTTCGGGTATTATCCCACGTCATTGTAGTGCTTTTAAAGTTGTAGCAACGTTTCAGCAGAATCTCATCTGCCATCATCAGGCTTCTGTATTAAGTTTGTATGTGGGTCAGGGTCTCACAGCCATTGGTTTTAAATTTGAGGCTAGCCTATCCTGATTGGTTGGGAGTCTTGGTCTGTGTTTATTGGACTTGGAGTTTGTTTGATTGGTGTTTCTGGTTTCTTCTGTCTGTTTTGTGGCTTTGATTGGCTGGCAACCCTCTGTTCCTGTGTTGGAGGCTTTCAGTGCAGCTTGGCTTCATGTGAAAGGATGGCTGTTATCTATTAGGAAGCCAGGTTTCATCTGGGTGCCTGGTGGGGGGGTGTTTGAGCTGGAGGCATCAGAGGGAGTCTGTTTGTGCTCAGGTGTTTGCCTGGCTTGTGGTGTGGAGATCTTTCTATTTGAGAGTGCAGGCTTCCAAATGATTGACAGTCTGGTGGAATCATCTCTTCTATTCATGCTTTCAGGTCTTTTTTCAATCTCTATGGCTTCTCTGATGATTCTGTGGCTGGGGTTTTCTATAGTGGCTAGGGTTTTGGTGCCTTTGAAGTTGATGTTGTGACCTGTGATTTTCATGTGTTGGACTAGTGAGGAGGTGTGTTCCAGGTTTTTTTACTGCATTTTTGTATTCATCCAGGCGGGTACTTATTCTTCTATTGGTCTGTCCAATGTATGTGACCGGGCATGATGCACAGGGAACTTCGTATATGCCTTGGTTTTCCAGGTCAATTTTGTCTTTGGGGTTGTTAAGGATGGCTGCTATTTTTTTGTCTGTTTTGAAGGCAGTCTTGATGTGATGCCTGTGTAGTATCTTACTGATTTTATCTGTAGTACCTCTTATGTAGGGCAAGACAGCTGTTCCATAGGTCTGTTGATCTTCTAGGTCTCTGTTATGTCTTGATGTGTTTTTGTGGATCAAGCTGGTGATTTTGTTTTTGTGGAAGCCATTGGCTGTCAATACTTTAGTCAGGGTGCATAGTTCAGTCTTTATATGTGTCTTGTCTGCCAGGCGTTTGGTTCTGGTAATTCTGAAACGTTGCTACAACTTTAAAAGCACTACAATGACGTGGGATAATACCAGAAGGAAGCTGAATAGCACGCGCACACACACACACACACACACACACGTAAAAAAAAACTCAAAAAGAATTTATGAATATATTTGGGTCTTTAAAAGTCACAGGTAAAGTTAGACATTTCTAAGAAAGGAGTTCTGCTATTGAGATAACACTACAGTGTCTTTTCCATTGTCAATGTAACTCCTAAAACAGGGGTCTCCAAACTTGGCAACTTTAACGGAAGTTTAAGTCCACAAGTCGTAAAGTTGCCAAGTTTGGAGATCTCTGTCCTAAAGCAACTAATTTCAGTGAATCTGTAAGAATTACAACAAATACAACTGCTCAAGCCATTGTACAAGATCACAAGCATGCTTTTTAAGTTGCTGATAAACAAGAACAGTCCAATACACTACATATCTCTATCAAGATGCAGACCT
The DNA here is from genome assembly GCA_015471245.1 of Laticauda colubrina. Taxonomy (NCBI): domain Eukaryota; kingdom Metazoa; phylum Chordata; class Lepidosauria; order Squamata; family Elapidae; genus Laticauda; species Laticauda colubrina. The sequence goes on from BLBF01000019.1 coordinate 23,372,029, forward strand.
AATTATATTTACTAGTCTAAGTGCAGTGATAGATTATGAATGCAAATGGGATGTTTGTCATCACAAATGGAAAAGGTTAGGATGCTTGTACATCAATTACTATCTACTTGGGGAATAAATACCACAGTGGTAACATAAGAATTTAAGTTGAGTCTCCAAGCTACATGAGGTATATTGATTTTCTGCATCTGTATTCCTAGCTAGCAATAACTTATCACCCAGTCATGAACCCAGATCTAGCCCATCTCTTTTCATAATATATAAATCCAATATACCTTGCTTATTCCTGAATTTTGCAGTTATAGAATCATTCAAATGGGAATATTTTCTCCAGAGTAAGTTTTGAATTACATTTCTGTTGGCTTTAGTGTGGCATCTTTGAGGTGGTGCTTTAATTTGCTGTGTGATCTAATTAATATTCCAAAATCAATACCTAATTCTACAGGTGTGGTTTTGCTATTAATTTCTAGTATGAGACAAATTACTGATCACATTTCAATAGCTCATGAACAGAGCTTTTTTGGGGGGCATGAACAAGCAGAATTTAAACCTGGCCGCTCAACTCTAGATATTTTACGATTATATCTAATTGAGATGTAGTACAAGATCTTAAGTTCTTGTGACATTTTCTTACTTTCAAAACTCAGCATTTGACTCAACTCGAAGATCTCTACTCTGGGGAAACCTAAGGGGATTGAGCACTGACATGGACTGTTGTTCCTAAAACAGAAATTATATCAAGCTGTTAGAATCAGAATAAGGTATGATCTACATTTTACAAAGTCTGATTTCAGACCAGATTCCAATATAGGATTGGATATTGGATGAAGACAGAATCATTTTAGCTCTCTGTTTATTGAATTTATATGCCAACTGGTTAGCAAAGTAAGTCTCAAATCCAAACTTCCATCTGTCTAGAATTGCAGGTATGGATGTTATGCAGTTGATGCTTCATGCTATTGTCTAAAGGTCCCAATTGGAATCTTAGACACACAATCAAATCCTAGTGCACTAATGTAGAGTTGTAATTGCAGGAATGTTCCAATCTCAGATGGCAAACCTCAGCTAAAGAATGTTTCCAAGTAAATACAACTCAGGCAAACAAAGTCACTAATCTGTGGATAAAGGAGGATTAGAGAGGGAAATAGACATATGTTAGACTTTAACTAGAGATAATTAATTGTATGGATTACTGTACTAAACAGTAATGAAAGTTAAGCAGTAACCAAAGTTAACCAATGATGGAGGATAACTAAAAATGTATATAAATTCAAAGACTATACTTCAATAAAGATCATCATCATAATTCAGTTGTTCATGATCAAACAACTTGACTGCCTCATCATTACAACAAGTGGTGCCAGAACAGGGACCTTCTTACTTCATCCGGCAAGGATTTGGTGCACCTTCAACCCTTTGTGGTTTCTTCAACCTTTTGGTTTCTGTAAGTATGGGGTCTTCGCTTTCTGAAGAACAAAGGAAGCATGTAGATGAATTAGTTTGTTGAAGAAAAATAATACCGAGATACCACAGAGAAATCTCTTAAGGCTGGTCTAGAAGATTGCAGCTCGGTGCCTATGGTACCCAGAAAAGGGGTCTTTAAAATTAACTGATTGGGAACGTATTGGGAAAACATTGCATACTGAACGTCGAGCAAAAATAGAAGTTTTGCATGTGTGGCATTTATGTAGGCATGCAATTGAAACATTTGGTCACAATGAACTTTCTCTTTTAACACTTCCACCTTCACATTGTACTAATGCTGTCATTTGTCCCCCTTCTTCACCTGAATATATGTCTTCAATTCCCTCAGCTCCTGCAGATATAGGGCAAAAGCCTCCTGACTCTATTGTTCAGTTTTCTTTTTAGAAAATGGCAGAGACTTGTAAAAGGGATGCCTCTGTCTCAGGAACAGAACTTGCAGAATTACTGTCTGTTAGTCCAGTACAATATCGTCCTGGCCACAGCTTGGACTGCAAGTAGCAGAATGGGAGGGTCTGCCTTATCAGATCTTAAGAGAGTTTAAAAAAAAAAAGGCAGTTACAGACTATGGGATTAGTGGTAATTTTACAAGAGGACTTGTAGAAGGAATAAAAAATGGTTATACAATGATCCCTGAAGATTGGAAGCAAATATTTCACATGATTTTAACATCCATGCAATATGTGATTTAGGAGAGTGAATATATGAGACATGCTCAAGCTGCTGCTTTAGGAGGAGGAGGAGCATATACAGTTGAGCAGCTATTTGGTTCTGGACCATTTGGTACAATTCCTACTCAAGTTGTTCTTCCTCCAGCTACATTAACTATTGTTTCTGAATGTGCCTTTTGTGCTTTTCTTAAGGTACCCCAAGCTGGAGAACCTAGAGCAAATTTTTCAAACATTCGACAGAATGCCAATGAGCCTTATGCTGACTTTGTTGAGCATCTGTCCAAAGCAATTAGACAGCAGTTTGATCATCAGGAAGCTGCTGATGAACTTCTTTGCCAGTTAGCTATTGAAAATGCTAATGCAGATTGTAAAAGAGCTTTACAGCCGTTAAAGGCTACTGCTCATTACACTCTGGCAGATATGCTGCGAGTCTTCCAGGATATTGGATCACAAACTTATTAAATGCATATGTCAGCAGCTGCTATTCCGAAAGGACAGCAACCAATTGGTAACTGTTTTAAGTGCAAGAAGCCTGGCCACTTTCAGAAGGACTGTTGTTCTACACCTTTTATGCCTCAGAATCATCCTAAGAAGTGCCCTATTTGTTTGTATAGGATTTCATTGGGCCTATCAATGTTGGTTTCAGTCGGGAAACTTGCCAATGGGTGTGGCACCCACCTAGAATCCAAAGCGTGCCTTTTCCATCACTCTGACTCCTCCAGCAGTCTCTCTTACTCCTCCCCAGCCACAGCCGGTAGCGCCGGGGTCGATTTAATCACTCAAGAGGAAATTGAGTTTAAATTTCCCATGGAAGTTAAAATAGTTCCATCTCAATTTAAAGGTCCTCTTCCTTCGGGGTTAGTTGGCTTAACTTTGCCTCGTTCTTCTGCACACAAAAAGGGCTATTTTGTTGTGCCTGGGGTAATAGATTCAGATTACACTGGTATCCTTATGATTCAGATTTGGGTGAATCTTTCTCAAGTTCTTCCTTGTAATTCTTCTGTTGCTCAATTGCTTCTTCTTCCATATGAAATTCCATCTCCTGGTATAGGTAATCGTGGGGATGCAGGATTTGGATCAACTTCTTTATCTGTAGGCTTACTTCATCAGCTGAACTCCTCTCATCCTTTATTAACACTCTTCCTTAATAAACAACTATTTCAAGGGTTATTGGATACTGGAGCCAATGTTACTGTCATCTCCTCTTTACAGTGGCCAGTACAGTGGCCAAAAACGACAGTTTCTTCATTATGGGAAATAGGATGTTCTACAGCTGCTTGGAAGAGTGTTCAAGAAATTAATGTTACAACATCTGCTGGTAAGTCCTTTTTCCTACAACCATAGATTTTAGATATTCATACTAATATTTGGGGCCATGATATCCTTTCTCTTCTTAATGCCCATTTGATTCTTGATGATGGCTCTTCCTCTTAAATGGCTCTGTTCTATGCTGGTTTGGGTGGAACAATGTCCATTATCAAGGGAAAAACTCACTGCTTTACAACAATTGGTTCAAGAACAATTGGCTGCTGGTCATATAGAATCTTCTACTAGTCCTTGGAATACTCCTGTTTTTGTTATAAAAAAGAAAAAGGGGAAATGGCGTTTCCTTCATGATTTAAGAGAAATTAATAAATGTATCCAACCCATGGGTCCTTTACAATGTGGTCTCCCAAATCCTAACTTAATTCCTAATTTTTATAAATTATTGGTAGTCGATCTTAAAGACTGCTTTTTTACTATACCTTTTCAGCCTCAAGACAAAGAAAAATTTGCATTTACTGTCCCAGTTTTTAATAATTGCATGCCCACAAAATGATATCATTGGCGAGTGTTGCCTCAGGGAATGCTTAATTCCCCTACACTTTGTCAATATTTTGTGGATAATGCCCTTCAACCCTTTCGGAATAAATTTCCTTCCTATTTAGTCTATCATTATATGGATGATATATTGATAGCAGCCCTGGATTTTGATGAATTGTTAAAAGAATTGTTAAAAGAGTTAACGGATATTGTGGCACAACAGGGATTGTATACAGTCTCAGACAAAATTCAAAAGGTAGAACCTTATACCTACTTAGGACAAAAAATGTTGCACAATTCCTCCATTCCAATTCTTCCTGAATTACAAGTACAGAAATCATATACATCAATACAATGGCAAAAATTACTTAGTATTATTCATTGGGCATGCCCATTCTTCTACATTACAACTGATATGTTGCCCTTATTTCAGTCTTTGAAGGGAGCACAATCACCAGGAGATCTAGTTGTATTAACTGATCTTCAAAGAACTTGCCTTCAACAAATATTGAATAAATTTAAGCATCGATATGTGGACAGGACAACATCCTTAACAATAGAACTTTGCTTTGCTATTCTTCCCACTACACCCTTACCCACAGGATGTCTTTATTCTAATGCGTTCCTGCAAGCGGTCAACATTCATGAATGGATTAATTTGTCAGCTATTCCACCTAGAAACATTTATCCTTATCAATCAGCATTACAGGATTTGATTATTAAAGGTCGTAAACAAGCCTTACAGGACAGGATCTCATTAGCATAGCGTACAAAAGTTGAACATGAGCATTTGATGATGATTTCAGAATCATATCAGATAGCCTTTTCTCGATATGTGGGAAATTTGTTGTATTCTTTACCCAAGGATCCTAGAATAGTGGTTACTACTACTTTAAATCCAGCCTTTTCTTCTATTTTTGTGCGAAATCCTATTTCTAAAACTCTTACAGTCTTTACTGAATCACACCTACAAGGGGTGTGGTTGTCTGACAGATTCAACAACAATAGTATTCTAAATTTACTGCCATGCAGACTTCAGCTCAACGTGCTGAGCTGGCTGCTGTGATTTTGGCTTTACAATTGTTCAACGACCAGCCTATTAACTTGATCGTCGATACTCAATATGTGTATTTAGCTATGCAATCTCTTCCCTTTTCTTATTGTACTCTCTTTTTGGATAAGAATTTGTTATCCTTGTTTTTATCTTTCAAGAATAGTTTGGAAACTCGCTTGTATTCTTTGTATGTAGAACACATTCGAAGTCATACTCCCTTTACTAATGCCTTGACTAAAGGAAATCGGAAGGCAGATGAATCCTGAAAGGAGGTTGCATTTTTGTTTGCTGATCCTGTTGCTAGTCATTCTTATTTTCATCAAAATGCCAAATCGCTTGCAAAGCAATTTAATATTTCATTATCTCAAGCCTGTGCTTATCTGTGCCTGTCCAGCTTGTCAGCAACTGGCAGTTCCCTTTCCAGTGGGTGTCAACCCACGAGGAACCCAAGCTAATCAAATCTGGCAAATGGATGTAACTCAATTTTCAACCTTTAAGCCATACTGTTATCTTCACATGTCTATTGACACTCATTCACACTTTCTTTGGATTACTGCTTCAAAACATGAACCTACTTCAGATGTTATTTCTCATTGCCTATCCTCTTTTGCTGTAATGGGTCGGCCTTCTCAGTTTAAAACTGACAATTGCCCCGCTTATATTAGTCAGGAATTTCAAACCTTTTGTCAGAAATGGAATATTACTTTAATGCATGGAATTCCTTACAACTCTCAGGGTCAAGCTATAGTTGAGCGAGCTCATCGTACTTTTAAGGCATTGCTTCAGAAACAATTACAAACTGAGTCTGACCCTTACCATCTGTGAAAGATTCAAAATCTCATTGCTGTAGCATTATATACTTGGAATAATTTAACCTTTTTAGATTCTCTTGCAGACTCACCTGTTAATTTGCATTTTTGAACTACTGAATCTTTAGCAAGGCCTTTGGTAAAGTATCGCCAAGCCCCAGATCCAAACTGGAAAGGCCCTACACCACTGATCACTTGGGGTCACGGTTACGCCATCGTGGAAAATCCTTCTACTCAACAAGCAGTGTGGGTTCCAGCACGCTGTGTTCGTCCATATCATGGCATGGCATCAGAGCCTTCACAACCCGATTCTGGATTTCAGTCTTCATCTGAACACGGAAGTTCGTCTTCCAGGATCGACGCACCCACAATCCATTATTTGGGGCAGGTTAAATCTACTACATATCAAGCTCAACAACAACTGCAGCAAGCCTCATTACTTCAAACTCCTGAAAATCTTGTTGCTGCTCTTTTTGCTATTATTACTGCTAACTCTGTTACCATTTTACTTTGTATTTTCTTGTTTATGGTTAATGGTGTTTCTGCTCAAAATGACACTTCTGTGGTTCGTCTTAACCCTAATTTGTGGGTTTGTCATGCCCAATACATGTTTATGACCCACGGCACAAATATTACTTAATACTATGAGCCCCCAATGGCATTTGCTCAAATTCTTTTACCCCTAACTTGATTATGTCTCCTACATTTATTGTCTCACAACTACAATCTATTCCATACTCCTGGCTATTTTCTACACTCCCTCTCTTAACCCTCTTCAATTGCGGTACATTTATAACTCTTTGAATCCTCCATTTAAAATAAAAAATGAGGATATGTAGAGTTGTAATTGCAGGAATGTTCCAATCTCAGATGGCAAACCTCAAAGAATGTTTCCAAGCAAATACAACTCAGGCAAACAAAGTCACTAATCTATGGATAAAGGAGGTTTAGAGAGGGGATGTAGACATATGTTAGACTTTAACTAGAGATAATTAATTGTATGGATTACTGTATTAAACAGTAACAAAACTTAAGCAGTAACCAAAGTCAACCAATGATGGAGGATAACTAAAAATGTATATAAATGCAAAGACTATACTCCAATAAAGATCATCATCATAATTCAGTTCATGATCAAACAACTCGACTGCCTCATCATTACAACATGCTAAGACGGTGAAAAAGATCTAGTCTGAAACTTCCACATTAATGGTCTTCACTAAAACATTCTGAAAGCTTTGTTAAGGCAAGAAATTGAGCAGATGAGGGTATTCAAATAGTTATGTATTGCTTTTCAAGACTCAGGGTTATGAAACACAAATACAGTGGTTGTGCAGGTTCAAAAATGTTGTTCAGTCATCCTAAGATTCTTCAATACAAAATGTAGAGGCTATATCCCTCCAGCTCTCAAATTATTCACAGCAAAATTCCTGGCTCAACTGCTCTTTGGTTCCCAGTTAGGCCCCTGCCTAAATTACACACAGATGTAAATTGTGCAAACCAAGTTTACAAAAGCAGTATTCCAAACCCCAAAATGCATATCTAATGCAATTTTGAGATTAGACACTGGTCAGATGAGGATGAGGTTAGAACTTGGTTTATTATAATTTAATAATGAGTGGTTTAAATGCCAATATTTTCCAGTTGGTCTGAATCCATTCCCTCTTTTCTCTGACAAGTCCTTGGATTCAAGCAGTACATAAAAACCTGTCATCTGACATTTCCCTTGACTCGATATATTTTATTGATTTCCCTCAGGCTAGAATAATTAATAAAGTATTTTTAGACAGTGGATGAAAGAAGACTCATTGAAAATTCGGTCCAGCCATGTCAGGCAGAAACCAACCAACTACATAAATTACCTGCAGCCCAACAAAAGTTCTTCTTCAGAACCAGTCCAACACCCCCCCCCCCATTGTTTTTCTATGGAAGATTGAATGAAAACCACAATATTAGATGAACTTGCTCCGATTACTGCTGCACTGCTTCTATTACAATATCTATTATTAGAATTTTAATAATAGAATCATCTTCCCTCTTTTGCCTGAAGAATTTTGTGTTAATTTCCTCTTATGAGATAACATTTATCACTCCTTAATGTAGCAAAGTTCCTGTAGCTGCTATGACTGCCACATGTGACTAACATCCTCATACCAGATTCACTTCTATTATGTAAGATTTAAATATTGATTTCCATCATTTTACTACCTTATTTTGGACAATTACATTCATTGTATATTCACACAAATATTTCCCCCCCCCCCATCTTTTTATGATTATATGGATGTGGGCCTGTTTTTAGCTATATTTTACTGTACGTAAAGCAGACATTGCATCTGGATTCTAGGATCAGAGTAAGATTTATCCACAGAGTCTAATTTCATTCTGTTTTATCTGGTCCTTTGTGATTGGCCTCATTCAAGACAATGATGAATCCTCATGCAAACAGGAGGTTGTACAACATGCCTTGTAATGTAACCAGAACAATCTGGAACTGTACACACTCAAAACCATAGAAATGATGGTAGACTTTAGGAGAAACCCTCCCATACTACCGCCTCTCACAATACTAGACAACACAGTATCAACAGTGGAGACCTTTAAATTTCTAGGTTCTATCATATCACAAAATCTAAAATGGACACCTAACATCAAAAACATCATCAAAAAAACACGACAAAGAATGCTCTTTCTGCACCAACTCAGAAAGCTCAAACTGCCCAAGGAGCTGCTGATACTGTTCTACAGAGGAATTATTGTGTCTGTCATCTGCACCTCTATAACTATCTGGTTTGGATCTGCAACCTAACAATACAGACACAGACTTCAGAGAGTAATTAGGACTACAGAAAAAAATATTATCAACCTGCCTTCAATCGAGGACCTGTATACTGCACCAGTCAAAAAGAGGGCTGTAAAAATATTTACAGATCCCCTCACATCCTGGACATAAACTGTTTCAATTCCTACTCACGACATTATAGAGCACTGCACACCAGAACAACTGGACAAGGAAAGTTTTTTCCCGAATGCCAACATTCTGCTAAACAAGCAGCACTGTCCCTCAGCACTGTTCAACTATTTACAAAGTTTGCACTACTATTACTATTAATCTTCTCATCACTCCTTATCACCCATCCCTTCCCATTTATTTATTTTTGTCAATTGCTTACAAGATAATAGGTATAAGTAAAAACATAGTTATGAATATATGGATACATATAAGAAAAAAAAAAGAATAGGACAGGAATGGTAGGCACGTTGGTGCGCTTATACTTGTCCTCTACAGACCTCTTAGGGGTGAGGTAAATAGTAGACAGTCTAAGGTTAAAGTTTTTGGGGTTTGGGAGGAAACCACAGAGTCAGGTAGAGTATTCCAAACTTTGACCACTCTGTTGCTGAAGTCGTATTTCCTACAATCAAGTTTGGTGCAATTAACCTTGAGTTTGTATCTATTGTTTGCTCTTGTGTTGTTATGATTGAAGCTGAAGTATTCATTGACAGGTAGGACATTTTATGTACTATACTTAGATCGGACCGAAGGTGGCGTAGTTCTAGGTTTTCTAGGTCTAGAATTTCAAGTCTGGTGGCATAAGGTATTCTGCAATGAGTAGAGGAGTGGAGAACTCTTCCTGTGAAAGATTTCTGGACTTTCTCAACTGTGTTTGTTAGGGATAACATTGTTTACCCTAACTGGTTTAGGTGAAATAATAACTATGAATCATAGTTAGTGTATGTTAAAGTGTCTGCAGCTTTAACTGTGAAATAGCAATTAAGGGAGTGGTTATGAAAAGCACTTAAAAGTAGCAAGACTACAGCTTGCTCACTCTGGCTGGCTTTGATGATCCCTGATTACTGCTTGGAATCAAGACTGCATTGCTCGAACGGAAGAGACAACAAAGGACTGATTTGTAAGTGAACTGACATAGGATATTCTACATGGACTTTGCTAACTGAATATCCCTGAAGGGACTGACTACTTGATACATGACTATTGGACTGTTATTTGACTATGC
>BLBF01000019.1:23386863-23482319 GCA_015471245.1 Laticauda colubrina
GTTTAGCTTGTCTACCTAACCCTGGTTGGGGAACCCAGGCTTAACACCCAGTCTGGTGGCATAAGGTATTCTGCAGCGAGTAGAGGAGTGGAGAACTCTTCTTGTGAAAGATTTCTGGACTTTCTCAACTGTGTTAATATCAGATATGTGGGCTCCATACTGATGAGCTATATTCGAATATTGGTCTAGCAAATGTTTGTATGCTCTAGTTATTAGTGTAATATTACCAGAGAAAAAGCTTGGGACTGTATGACTGTAACTTTGTCGCTTGTGTCCTTATGATTTATATTGACTGTTTCCTAGTATGATTTGATTGCTTATTGTACCTTATGACTATTATTAAGTGTTGCACCTTATGATTCTTGACTTTTGACGAATGTATCTTTTCTTTTATGTACATTGAGAAGCATTTGCACCAAGACAAATTCCTTGTGTGTCCAATCACACTTGGCCAATAAAGAATTTTATCTATCTATCTTTGTCCAAGCCTCAAATAAATACTTCCCATCTATCTGAGAGCCATATGGTAAGAATTAACCTGCTAGAAACTAGGAGACTTTAATTCTTTTTTAGATTCAAAGCCAACTGGATGACCTTGGATCAGTCAGTCCCTTTTAGTCCCAGGAAGGGGGCAATGGCAAACCACTTCAAAAATCTTACCAAGAGAACTGCAAGGACTACTCAGGCAGCCACCAGGCAGTTGATTGAGCACTGCCTGAGCAGCTTGGAGTAAGCCATGTGCCTAACCGGTCCCAAGGAAGATCTGGTCCAGCTAGCTGATGAAATGGCCTGGAAGGCCTATCTAGTCATTGTGGGCCAAACTAGCAAGCTCAAGGGCCATTACCTTTTGGCCTACCAGCCTGCAAGCAGTGAGGGAAGCAGGGGCCCACCTGGCTCCCACAGCATTCCCAGGAAAGGGTGCCACGGCAGTGGCTGGGATTCCTGCTACCATTGGCATAGGACTCTGCAGATCTGGCTCAACAGTATCTTTGGCTACCTGACCTGCAGAGCCCTAATGCAGCAGCAGCCTGAGCAACCCTTTCTCCATTTCACCTGGCGGTGGCAGCCAAAAACACACCTGCTGCTGCTGGTTGCCATGGCAATAGTCTGGACACTACTACCATACCACTGCCACCTCACCACACCAAGCATCAGGTCCCTGCAAGCTCCACCACCCCAAAAGTATCCTGGGCCACCTATCTGGATGGAGCCCATGCAGAGATGGTGACCATGCGGGGCCTGAGGGTGCTGCGGCAGGAAGGTTGGGAGACAGCAGTCTTCTTCCTGGCAGGAAAGGATGGGGAAGGCTGGCTGGGACACAATGGGGCAGGCTGCCTGTATACCCCACTCTGCACTCCACCCCATAAATGGTTTTGTATTTGGCATGTGAAAGCAATGAGGCAGAAGTGAGAGTGAAAGGCTAACAGCTTTATTGTAATAGCTTTATTGTGCAGGTTGCCTGTGGCTGCCACTGACTAAGAAATGGCCATCTGACAGGTAACAGCTGATTCCATTTGACAGCTCCTTTTATACTCAGCTGACAAATGGAATCAGACAAGCAGGAACATTTCTGGCTCCCATTTAAAAAGTGGATTGGAGTGGAAACCTCAGCAGCACACAATACTCCTTCCCCCTGGTTAGAAGTATGTGTAGTCCTTTAGATAGGTGGGGTGTCACCTGATTCTCCCAGATCTTCTCAGTTCAGTCAGAGCAGTTGAAGGGAGAGGATCTGCTGCAGGGCTGGAGGTCTCAACCAGAAGCAATGCTGGAAATTCATCCGGGAGCAACTCAGGAACTGGCAGGAAGTTTTCCAAAGGTAGGCTTGCCTCAAGACACCGCTTGTTGGAATCAGCTTGAAGTCTTGTTCATCAGTTGTTGGGGAATATGCGTTGCTCGCTTTGGCCTCTGCTTTTTCCAAAGGTGGGCCTGTCAGGGCATTCCAACGACTTCTTGGTTGGTCAGCATGCCGTTGCCAAACTCTCCCATCTGATAATCTTATTCTATAACATTTTGGACCAGTAACTCCCTCTATCCTCCCTGGAAGCCACAATGGATTTCCAGCATAATTGCTGGCATACACAGGGTTGTTTAAACTGAATGTTCTAACTTTGCTGCAAGAGTCTAATGGGGCAGCTGCAAGTAGTCTAAGTTAGTTCTCAATTACCTGCCCATTAACAGTTCTGCTGATGATTGGTTAGTTGTAGAACCGGGAGTAGTGTGTTGTATTAGGAGGTATTGGATGACCTGGGAAGGTCAATCCCCGGAGGTTATTTTCCCTAAACCCTCCTTAACTGATCTGACAGCTCATTCATCCAAACCATTTAAAGCCGGGTGCCAAGATGTTCTGAGTGAATGTCTGATTCCCCTTTGGATAGAAATAACTCGAACTGGACGTAAACTGTATCTGGGTACTAAAATATCTGGGTACCCATGAGTCCCAAAAATATGGTCTAGTGCCCTAGTTACAGTTTCTGTTGTAGTGAAATTCAGCAGGGAAAGCTCCACCCGCTTGGAGTAGGAATTGACTAAAATCAGGAGATTTTCCCTTGAAAAGGGCCTGCCAGATCTATGTCGATACGAGACCATGGAGTTTTGGTATTTTCCCACCCCCCTGGTATGTCAGCAGGGGGTGCTGGTCTCGAGAACTGACAGGCTTGACATCCTTGTACCTTCTTGGACACAGCTTCATCTAATCCAGGCCACCAAACATAACTGGGGCCAAAGCCTTCATCCTAGTTATCCCCAGATGCCCTTCATGCAAAACATTCAAAATATGAGACCTTAGTTGATAAGGAATGGTTACCCTGCTCCCCCATAGAAGACACCCTTGGCTTTCCTCTGATGTTCCTCTACTTGCCAGATAATCTCCCTTTTCTTCACCACTCCTCCAGGGTGGCTATGACTCAGATTGGAGCCAACAAAGTGAGCTCGAAACAGGGCCATGCAGCTCATAGTTCTTGCTTCCAATGGTGATGGAAATCCAGAATCAAAACATTATTGATGCTAGGGGCGGTGGGCAGGGGTGTACAGCCATAATCTGAAACCTGGATCTCTGAGGGAGATAAGAGAGGCTGAAATAACGACTCTATAATTTCAAATTATTGCTTAAAAGAAAAGTGTGAAAAGTGAGAGAGAGGGAAGGAGGAAGGGGAGGGAGGGAGACAAATTTTGGAAGAATCATGATGTCGATAAAAGAGAAGTATGTGTGAGTAAGTATGTTTTTTAGTGATGGTATATTATTTTGCAAACAAAAGTAACATAAAATAAATGACAGCCTCAAGGCTTTCTCATAAGAAAAAAAAACATTTGTTTTGTAAAATTAATTTTAATTAAACTAATGGCATCATAATCCCAATATTTCAGGAAACTTTACATGTCAACACTTTCATCCTTTCCCTATGTCTAAATTCAGTCCAGGTGAAAATTTGAGAAGTTATTCTTTAATAGAAATTCCACATAAGTAACATTATATTAACCAGTCAATATTTTTTTGCTGTTTCTGAGTATTTTTGTTGTCTTTCATAACTTTTTCTTGCCATTAAAGACATTGTTACATCAACTAAGAGAGTCTAAAGCCCATGTCACACTGCACCAACAGATGCGAAGAGGATGTAAAATGGACAAAAAAGCTTGCCATCCGTTGGAAAACACGATGCATCCGTTGTGTACCCACTGCGTACGTCTTTCATATGCTCTATCCATCGAGCATCCGTCTACTGCTATTTCATCCGCTCAAAAAGTTTTGAGCTGCACAAAACTTTGAGAGGATGAACTTTCCGCTGCATACAATCTACATCCGCGACACATATAGGCAACATACGTCTACGTCCGTTGTCATCCGTTACACGTCCAATGTATCCTCTCGGCATCCTCTGGCTATACGCACAACTCACATCTGATGCTGCTGAAAACGGAAAGAGGGAGGAAGCGAAAGGTACGCGGAACATCCACACAACATTACTAGCACGGACATAGAAAGGATGAAAGCGGATGCAGCTCAGATATAAAGCATTAAAACGGACAAAACGTTCATATATGGGACGTATCTCGGATATATAGGATGTCTGGAGGATGTCTGGAGGATGTGGAAGGACACCTAGTGGAAAACTGACATTTCCTATAAAAAGGGGGAGGAAATCACCTGGATCTCACTATCAATCCAGCAGCCCTGGTGTGCAGACCTGTTCAGCCTTGCTCTTGCTATTCCACATCATACATTGATGTCCACCATGGATCATCGCACACTCCTTTTGGTAGCTGCCATCATTCAACACTAGAACCAAGCCCTCTTCAGACTGTTTCACCTTTTCTACGCAAGGAGAAGAAGGAGACGTTCAAGAGCTGTCTGGGTCCGAAGATGGATTGGGAGAAGAGTGGAGTTTGGACTCCATGACAAGCTGATGGTGGAGCTGAGGAATGAAGACCCTCGTGCATTCCAGCACTTAATGAGGATGCCACCAGCCATGTTTGATGAAGTTGTGGAGCGTCTGAGACCCAGGTTGACCAAGCCAAGCACCAACTTCTGTCCCAGCCTGGACCCTGGACTGAAGGTGGCACTGACTCTGCGCCACCTGGCCTCTGGAACCACATACAGAAACATGCAGTATGCCTGGAGAGTGCCACACAACACCATCAGCATTGTGGTCAGAGAAGTGGTGTAGGCCATCATCGAAGGAGGAGCTCCTCCAGTGTCCCACCACTGAAGAAGACTGGAGGAAAGTTGCAGAGTAGTGGTATCAGAGGTAGAACTTTCCCCACACCGTTGGAGCCATAGATGGGAAGCACGTAACCTGCAAAGCTCCACCCAACTCAGGGTCCAATTATTTCAACTACAAGGCCTTCTTCAGCATCATCCTCTTTGCCATGGTTGATGCTGACTACAAGTTCATGTACATCGATGCTTCAGGCAATGGGTCAGCTTCAGATGCCCAGGTATACAATGCCAGTGACCTCAAGGAGGGGCTGGAACGCAACCTCATCATGGGCTTCCCAGATCCAGACCCCCTGCCCAACGACACACAAGATGTGCCCTACTTCATCGTGGGGGATGACGCCTTCTCCCTCACAACCTACCTCATGAAGCCCTACAGTTCCAGATACCTCACCTGTGAAGAGAGGATCTTCAAATGTAGGCTGTCCAGGGCGAGATGGGTGGTGGAGAATGCCTTTGGCATCCTTCCTTCAGCCTGTCTCATCAACTGATGACATTGTGCCATGTATGTTGAGTGACCCTACAATGAACAGGGCATTAATAGAGTTTTGTTTATGTTGAATTGTGTTCATCAATGATTAAATTGTTATTGATAATAAAGGGCCATAGGTCCCACTATGCTTGCACTGGAGGTTTATCTATCCCACAACTATCCTTACCCATCCCACAACTATTCTTATCCCACAGCTATCCTTACCAATCCCACAGCTATCCTTACCAATCCCACAGCTATCATTATCCATCCCACAGCTATCCATCCCACAGCTATCCTTGCCAATCCCACAAGCATGCAAAGGCTTAACCCTTTTTTCAAAGTTTTCCCCAACACTTTATTAAGTAAAAAAAATGAACCAAGTGTGTGAAGCAAAGATAACCTTTATTAATAAGAAACTGTATGACTTTATTAAAAAGCAAAATGACCCAACTAAAGTGTCCTAAGCAAAGATAAAGTGAACAGGTAATAACTCAGTCTCTGACACTCTTCTCAGTCACTCTGAGGTGTGCCCATGGTCTCAGATGTAAAGGGGCCAGGGACTGTGGAGGTGGCTGTTGCTGGAGTGCTGGTCAGAGGTGCCATTGGGGTGCCTGGCCCCGAGAGTACAACAGGAAATGGTGTGTACAGGAAGCTCTCAGAGAGCTGACTCAGTCCTGTGAGGTTGAGAGGCCCTTCCTCAAGTACCTGGGATGTGAGGCCCAAGACTGATGACAGATGTTCTGAGGAAGGGCTTGGCTGTGGGGTGGAGGAAGGAGGAGTGTAGTGGGGCTGTCTGGTCTGCAGCTGGGGCAGGTGAGGCGTCTGTGGCATCTGTGGCGTCCGATGAACCTGGGTCTGGATTGGGAAGGGCTGCCTCTGCTGTGGGAAGTTCTGGTAGTGGTAACCTTGGTAGGTGAGGGGCTGCTGAAATCCGTGGAAGGGCTGTGACATAGCCTGGGGTGGAGGAGCAGACCTCGAGTGGGTAGGAGCAGGTTCACCAGGGCCTGGAGAGTGGTGCAGAAGAGCTGTGATCCTCTCCTTGATCTCCTGGTACTGGGCCTCGGGCATGTCCATAAGGGCTTGCGGTTGGAGGATGGTATGTCGAAGTGGACCAGCTGGGAAAGGAGATCTGTGCTGGCTTTTATTGTGTCCCTGATTTCCAAGAGGACAGTGTGACTCTGTCCCTTCGGTCTGCCTCTCTGCCTGCTTTTTGTGGAGGTGGAGTTGGGGGTGGGGGTGGGTTGGTCTCTGGTGGCTGCTTCTTCTTGTCCATCTGAGACAGGGGATCCTCCACATCCTCTGGCATGGGGAGTGCAGCTGTCGGGGGGGGTTCTGTCATGGGGCCCTCCGAAGACACCTGTCTGGACATGGTAGCTGTCTCCTGGCTGGAAGAGGAGTGACTCTCTGTGGGCTGTCTGAGAGAGAGGGTTGACAGAGGAGCTGCTCCTTGGTGGCAGATCTAACCCTCCAGGAAGCTGCACCTGGCCATGACATAGGTCTCCTGGTCAGTGAGCTTGACAGGGATCTGCCCAGATTTCTTCAGGTGCAGCTTGCCATACTAGGTGTGCATGTGCTTCCACCACCCAAGGAATACATATGAAGTGTAGCCCAGGCTCTCCGCCTTCTCTCTCCACGCTGCCTGCTTCCACTTGGTGTCGCAATAGAGCCTGTGGCCCTTCCTCCACAGGTACTCGTTCTCCCTCAGCCATTCCAGCACCTCCTCCTCATGGTCTTCAGAAATGGAGTACTGTTTCCTCTCCCCCTTCTCCTTGCCTTGCCTCTTCCTCCCTCTGGCAGGGGCTTCAGGGCCTTCAGCAGCAGGGCTTTGAGGGCCTTGGGGCTGGTTCATCACAGCTGAAGCAGCAGGAGAAGCACCAGCAGCAGCAGGAGAAGCACCACCACCAGCAGCAGCACCAGTAGGAGAAGCACCAGCAGTACCAGCAGCACCAGCAGGAGAAGCACCAGCAACACCAGGAGCACCAGCAGCTTCAGGGTCAGCACCAGGGGGTGGGATGGTGGTTCTGTCCTTCTTGCCAGGGCTGGCAGGATTAGGCACAGGTTTCCTCTTCTTCCCCATTGTGTTCTCTCAAGATGTCTCTGGCAGCAGGTCTTTCCTCTGAATGCTGACTGCTTGCAAACTGCATCCTTTTATATCCACGGAACTTATGCAATTCATCCTCCCCGCATGCGCAGTGAACGCTTTGCATCTACTATGCATCCGCTATGCATCCTATAGACATTCGTGATGCATCCGCGTCATCCGCTATGCATCTGCTACGCATCCGCTCCTTCCGCTACGCGTCCGCTTCACTGTTCTCCCCGGAAGCCCTGCGGATGTGACATCTGCTTCCATCTGCTTCCATCTTCTAGGCTTCCTACAAACATCCGCTTTACATCCCTACTACATCCTCCCCACGTCTGTTCCTTTCCATTGTTGTCCGCTCTGTTTATGCAAATTTGGGGCACTTTTGAGAGCGGATAACAACAGATGGAAAATTTGCTTGTCCGCTGTGTCCTTTTTACATACATTTTACATCCGTCTGCCAGTGTGATCTAGCCTTAAAATATATGAAGAACGTTTGCAGGAATTGGATATGGTCAGCCTAGAGAAAGGAAAAAGTAGGGGTGTAGTGATAGCAATATTTGGAGGGCTGCCACAGAGAATAGGGAATCAACTTATTTTCCAAAGTACCAGAAGGCAAGATAAGAAACAATGAATGGAAACTAATCAAGGAGACAAGCAACCTGGAATTAAGGGGAAAACTTCCTAACAGTGAGAACCAGAGGTGATATTCAGCAGGTTCTGACCAGTTCTAGAGAACCGGTAGTGGAAATTTTGAGTAATTCAGAGAACCGAAAATGCCACCTCTGACTAGAGATTTTACAGTATCCTTTCCCCTGCCACGCCCACCAAACCACGTCCACAGAACAGGTAGTAAAAAAAAATTGAATCCCACCACTGGTGAGAACAATTAACAAGTGGAACAGCTTGCCTTCAGAAGTTGAGTGCTTCATCATTGGACACTTTTAAGTAGAAACTGGGCAGCCACTTGTCTAAAATGGTATAAGGCCTCTTGTTTGAGCAGGGGGTTGGACTAGAACCCTTCCAGCTCTATTCTGATTAAAAGATATTATGCTTATGTTTAATGAGTAACATTAAAGATGCATTAATATAAGAAGCCTTTGAACAGCTATTTTTCTTATTTACTTTTCTAAATATCATTTTAAATATCTGCATCAAAAGGAATACAACATTTAGAGCAGATTCTTTGGCCTTGATTTGTAAGATAACACTTACATAAATACAGTGGGAACTTGTGCAGGATAGGACAACAACTAATTTTGATGCAAAGCATGAATAACAAGGAACACTGTTTACTTATGAAAAGAATAATTCCCAAACTAATTTCTACATAAACTCAACTAGGCAACAGAGTCATCACTTGTTTAATGCTTTCTAGGTTATTTCATTTGCTAAATATTCCTAAACTCACGAGAGATCAAGTGACCCATCCTGCTTCTTTCACTGTGGAAGTTGATTTGTTTTGATTGCCATAAGAACTGCATCTTATCATTATGGCCCTAAAGACAGATGTGGTTTTTGTTATAAACTTATCTTCTTTGTTATCTTCTAGTCATTAAAATATCCCTGTACACATGTAATAAATGCTCATTCATGCGTTATGCCAGTCTGATTGTATTTATTTCTTATAGTTATACAAACACATCTGATGCAATCAAAATGAAAAATACATGTACCTATTTTCTGTATCAAGTGGGCACTTGCTGAAGACCCCTTGAAATCATCTGTTGGGAGCTGTATGCTAATTAGTGGATTAGCACAACAAATGATGGGTGGAAGCAAAGCTAAAATATTAAAATATATATATATATATGTCTCATTCTCTCTCTCTCTCTCTCTCTCTCTCTCCCTCTCCCTCCCTCCCTCCCTCCCCCCTCCCCCCCCCCCCCTCCCCCCCTCTCTCTCTCCCTCCCTCCCTCCCCCTCCCCTTCTGCTTTCTAATTCAGTCTGCCTTTGGATTATGGATTTCCTGTATAGCCATTCACAGAGAGTCAGATTAGGTAATCATATCTCTTCAGCTCTTATTCTTAACACTTGTACACATTGCGTGTTGAGTCCCTTACTCTATACTCTTTATGTACATGACTGCATTCCCACTCATGCTAGTAATACTACTGCTAAATTTGCAGATGGTACAACAGTGGTGAGACTTATCTCCAGGAGGGGGGTGAGTCTGCCTACCAAGATGAGGTGGACCAGTTGCTTTTATGGCGGGGGGACAATAACTTGGTCCTCAACACCAATAAGACCAAGGAGCTTATAGTGGATTATAGAAGGAACAGATCAGACATCTAGCCCCTGCTTATCAATGGAGACCAAGTGGAGTAAGTGGCCAATTTTAAGTTTCTGGGTGTTACCCTAAAAAGAGGACCTGACCTGGGGTGCTCACATTGCAGCCCTGGTCAAAAGGGCCCACCAGAGATTATACTACTTGAGGCTTCTCAGAAAACAACAACTGAATGAGAAACTGCTGGTGACCTTCTACCACTGCACCATAGAGAGCATTTAACATACTGCAGCTCTGTATGGTTTGCCAGTTGCACAGTGGCATATAGGAAAGCACTCCAGAGGGTTAATGTCATTGTCCAGAAGATCATTGGTTGCCCTCTTCCCCCTTTGGAAGAGCTTTATAGTTCCCACTGCCTTAAGAAAGCTCAAAACATTCTCAAAGATCCATCTCATGGGAACCCCTTTTTTGAACAATACCATCTGGCAGACGGTACAGAATAATAAAAACAAGGACAAATAGGCTGAAAAACAGCTTCTATCCCAGGGCAATAGCTCCTTTGAATTCTGCTGTATTGGTGTGGTGGTGTGGTGTTGGGAGTTTCCGGTTCAATGTGTGAAGGATGTGTGTTTGTGTTTATTTTCGTGGACATGGCCATGATGTGCACTGAAGATGGTGTTTGATTTCATTGTACGAGGTGCAACGACAATAAACTAAACTAAATTTCTCAGCCCCCCACCCTCCTTCTATACGACTATTGTAGAGTTTAGAATTAATCATTTTCAGGATTACATCAAGATCTCTCAGATTTTTATCTCAGATTTTTATCTCTTTATTACTTTATAAGTAACTCAAGGATATGAAACCTTCTCCTTCTTTTTCCCCACAACAATCATCTTTTGGTAGTTGGATAGAGACAGAGTGACTGGCCCAAAGTCACCCAGATGGCTTTCAGGCTATCATTTGCTCACTCTGCTCTTTGCAGCCATTTGATACTAATTTATATTGATCAAGACTATATACAGTTACCATAATTATATATAATATAATAATATTATATTATTATTTAATTATATTAATTATAGTATAATTAAAAAACATAATTATATATATATAATAATAAAATCTCAAGCAGATTTGGCAGAAAAAGACAGATAAAGGCAGGAATGGGATTCTACAGTTCACACCTATTCTCTAGAACCGGTTGTTAACATTCTAAGCAGTTCAAACAACCAGATGTTCAAAGAAATTACATGCCTAATCCTATAAGGAAAGCAGGAAGGGAACATTCTGGT
The DNA here is from genome assembly GCA_015471245.1 of Laticauda colubrina. Lineage (NCBI taxonomy): Eukaryota > Metazoa > Chordata > Lepidosauria > Squamata > Elapidae > Laticauda > Laticauda colubrina. The sequence goes on from BLBF01000019.1 coordinate 23,397,655, forward strand.
GTTGCTGACAGAAACTGTCTCTCCATTAACCCTAATTAAGCCCATGTCACACTGCCCAACGGATGCAAAAAGGACACAACGGATGAGCAAAATGTTCCATCCATTGTTATCCGCTCTCAAAAGGGGCAAAAATTTGCATAAGCAGAGCGGATAACATGGAAAGGAACGGACGTGGGGAGGACGCAGAGCGGATGTATAGAGGATGCAGAGCGGATGTGTAGAGGATGCAGAGCGGATGCAGAGCAGATGCGCAGAGGATGCGTAGAGGATGCAGAGTGGATGCATAGAGGATGCAGAGCAGATGCAGAGTGGATGCAGAGCGGATGAGCTGCATCCACTTTCATTCTTTCTCCATCCGTGCTACTAACGCTGCGCATCTGTTCTGCTTCCTCCCTGCGTCCGTTTACCACTGGAACGGATTTTAGTTGTGCGGATGCACAGCGGATGCCTAGCGGATATAGCAGATGCGTAATGGATGCAGAACGGATGTCCCCCGTATGCCTAGAGGATGCAGAATGGATGCATTGGATACATTTTCTGCGCAAAAGTTTTAGGTAGCCCAAAACTTTCTGAGCGGATGAAACGTCAATAAACGGATGCTGGACGGATAGAGAGGAAGCAAAACAGAGGCAGTGAGTACATCGCGTTAACCAACGGATGGCAAGCTTTTTTGTCCATTTTACATCCTCTTTGCGTCCGTTGGTGCAGTGTGACATGGGCTTTACATTCTTGGCAGGACTAGATTTCCTGTCTCAGGAATTTCTCTGGAGGTTTTTTTTTTCCGCCTTTGTTGGTACTATGCTTGTGTCAAGTGACCATTCAAAGTTACAGTGCCACTGAAAAAAATGACTTTTGACCATTTTTCACACTTACAACTGTTGCAACATCCCCACAGTCATGAGAGGCCAGGTGAGGAGATGCATGCCTCAGTGTGAGTGATGTTGAGTTGACCATGCCCACATGACCAGCAAGCCACGCCCACCAACTAAAGCATGCCCGCAGAACTGGTTGTTAAAAAATTTGAATCCCATAAAGGCATGACGAATATCAGCCATCTCCCCTGATGAAATACTTGACATTTCCTGCATTGGCCCAGAGCTCAAAAACAGATGGCTCTGTGGCCCCACGCTTCTGCAGGGTCATTTGCAAAAATGAATTAAGCAAATGTAAATTCATTTATACTATAAATTCACCCACCAAAAACAACACCAACCATAAAAATATCTGATCTCGTCCTGACGTAACCTTACAGCAACATGTCCGCTTCTGTATACTCCGCACAGAACTCAAAAATCATCTAGACAACAGAGAGAAGGGCCTGTACATTGATTACCATGCAGACAGTATCAAAAGAAAGTCACACAACCCACAACTCAGCATCCAACCCTATTTCAACCAATCCACCATCACCCAAGACTAGGCATGCATGCCCCCAACTACCTCAATTGAAACTACAATGCAAGAAGCCTTTTGAATAAAATACCTGAATTTCTCCTCTTACTAAATACAGCTAAATTTGACATCATATTTGTCTGTGAAACATGGCTCAATACATCTCTCCCTGAGTCCATTACCTCAGTAAGAGACTATCATGTTTAATGATCTGATCATGAAATCCATAGAGGAGGTGGTATTGCTATCTTATATAAAAAGTCCTTACATCGAAAAAACATCCAAGTTACCTAAGAGCTTGCTCTTCCTGAGACCATTATCAGTGAACTGACTTTAAATATCACATTTCGATTCTTAAGCCCATGTCACACTGGCCAACGGATACAAAAAGGACACAGCGGACGAGCAAAATGTTCCATCCATTGTTATCCGCTCTCAAGAGGGGCAAAAATTTGCATAAGCGGAGCGGATAACATGGAAGCGGGGAGGACGCAGGGTGGATGCAAAGCGGATGCGGAATGGAAGCCCAGCGGATGGAAGTGGATGGGAGCGGATGGCACATCCGCTAGGCTTCCGGGGGGTCTCAGCAAAGCGGACGCGGAACGGATACAGCGGATGCACAGCGGACGCGGAACAGATGAAGCGGATGCACAGTGGATGCACAGCGGAAGCAGGTCGCCATTCAGAGGAAAGACCTGCTTCCAGACACATCGACTGCCTTGCCTGCCCTGCCTGCATGTCTGCCTGACAGCCTTGCTGCCAGCCTCCCTGCAAACCTTGCTGCCAGCCAGTCTTCCTGCCAGCCTTGCTGCCTGCCTTCCTGCCAGCCTTGGTTCATGTCTGCCTGCCACCCTTGGTGCCTGCCTGCCTGCAGCCTTCCTGCCAACCTTGGTGCCTGCCTCTCTGCCAGCCTTGGTGCCTGCCTCCCTGCTAGCCTTCCTGCCGGCCTTGGTGCCTACCTCCCTGCCTGCCTTTCTGCCAGCCTTGGTTCATGTCTGCCTGCCAGCTTTGCTGCATGCCTCCCTGCCAGCCTTGCTGCCTGCCTCCCTGCCAGCCTTGGTGCCTGCCTGCCTGCCAGCCTTGGTGCCTGCCTCCCTGCCAGCCTTCCTGCCAGCCTTGGTGCCTGCCAGCCTCCCTGCCAGCCAGCAACCCCACAACCATGCGGAAACACAGCAAGCCTCAGCCATCTGCTGCCAGCCCTGGCAAGAGGGACAGGGCTACCATCCCGCCCCCTGGCCCTCACTCTGGTTCTCCTGGGGATTCTGCAGCATGGGCTCGCTCTTCTGGGGCTGGCACTTCTGCTGCTTCTGCTTCTGGAGGAGCTGATGACAAGCACTCCAGCACCAGCCACCTCCACAGCACCTGCACCCTTCACCCCTGGGACTGAGGGACCAAGAGGAGTACCAGAGACTCATTTTTGTCTTATAGCTTGTTGTTAATAAAGTCTATTTATGATTCACACACTTGCTTCATTTTTTTTTTTTAATAAAGTCTTGGTGGAAACTTTTAGAAATGGTTTAAGCCTTTGCATGCTTGTGGGATGGGTAAGGATAGCTTTGGAATGGGTTAGGATACCTGTGGAATGGGTAATAGCTGGGATGGGTTAGGATAGCAGTGGGATAGATAAACCTCCAGTGCAAGCATAGTGGGACTGTATGGTCCACCCTCCCAGGTGCCACACCTACGGCCCTTTATTATCAATAATAATGTAATAATTATCCACACATGTCAACATAAACACAACTCTTTATTAAATGCCCTGTTCATTGTAGGCCAACCCAACATACATGGCCCAATCACATCCGTGTGATGAGACAGGCTGAAGGAAGCATCCATTAAGCATTTACCATCCTGTCTTGCCACTCCACTGCTCCAGCTTGGGAGTTGCACCAGTGTTTCAGAAGGTTGCGCTGCTTCTTCGCCTCACGTGAGGCTCTGTTGGGGCCTTGCACATCCTCAGTGTCGATCAGGTTTCGCCCTTGCCTCCATTCCCCAGGCTCCATGTCCCCATTGCCTTGTTGATGGTCCACAAGCCTGTTCTGCAAGACTGGGTAGTGGGTGCGCATGAGATTGTGCAGGATGCAGCAAGCTTCCACGATCCTCCTCATGGTCTCTGGGCTATGCTGCATGTTGGTGAGAAGTACCTGGAACCTGTTGGCCAGGATGCCAAAGGCGTTCTCCACCACCCGTCTTGCCCTGAACAGCCTGTAGTTGAAGATCCTCTCTTCACGGGTGAGGTATTTGGAGGTGTAGGGCTTCATGAGGTAGGTTGTGAGGGAGAAAGCGTCATCCCCCATGATGAAGTAGGGCACATCTTGTGTGTCGTTGGGCAGCGGGTCTGGATCTGGGAAGCCCACCATGAGGTTGCGTTCCAGCCCCTCCTTGAGGTCACTGGCGTTGTATACCTGGGCATCTGAAGATGAGCCGTTGCCTGAAGCATCAATGTACATGAACTTGTAGTCAGCATCGACCATGGCGAAGAGGATGATGCTGAAGAAGCCCTTGTAGTTGTGATAAGTGGACCCCGACTTGGCTGGTGCTTTGCAGGCCACGTGCTTGCCATCGATGGCTCCAACGGTGTGGGGGAAGTTCCACCTCTGATACCACTGCTCTGCAACTTTCTTCCATCCTTCTTCAGTGGAGGGTCACTGGAGGAGCTCCTCCTTGTATTCTTCGATGATGGCCTGCACCACTTCTCTGACAACAAAGCTGATGGTGCTGGGTGGCACCCTCCAGCTGTACTGCATGTTCCTGTAGGTGGTCCCTGAGGCCAGGTGGTACAGAGTGAGTGCCACCTTGAGCCCAGGTTCCAGGCTGGGCTGGAAGGTGGTGTTTGTCTTGGTCAACCTGGGTGTCAGGCACTGCACAACTTCGTCAAACATGGCTGGAGGCATCCTCATGAAATTCTGGAATGCCCGAGTGTCTTCGCTCCTGAGGTCCACCATCAGCTTGTTGTACAGTCCGTCCTCTGCTCTTCTGGTGAACCATCTTTGGACCCAGACTTTTTTTGGGTGCCTCCTTTTCTTCCCGTAGTAGAGTTCACAGAGCCTGTAGATGGTTTCGCACTGTTGCAGAAGGATGGTGGCTGCCGAAAGGACTTTGTCACAATCCACGGTGGACACGAATGGATGGCAAGGTTTTTTGTCCATTTTACATCCTCTTTGCATCCGTTGGTTCAGTGTGACATGGGCTTTACTATGTTACAGAGCCCCTGATTATGACATTGATCATGTAAACAAGCTAAAGTCACTACTAACATGGGAAACATCCTATCCACATTCTTTTATCTTTCTTGGTGACTTCAATCTACCTCATATTAACTGAACCCCACAGAAATGTACAACTGAACTCATACATGCAACTTCTACAATGCTGTGACAAATCTGACTGGAACAACTTGTAACCAACAATACTAGGCTTAACAACTGCCTCGGTCTCATCTTCTGCAATAATTTGAATTCAATTTACAGAATACAAATTAAAGAACCTTTTTCCACCAGTGACCACAACATGATTGACTTTTGTCTTAACATACATCCACACAAAAATCATTACAATGACAAAATCCCCGATTATAACTTCAAAAAAGGCAACTATGATCTTATAATCAATGATCTCTCTTCTCTTGACTAGCAATTTCTATTCACTGGATGCAATACTGTTGAAGACCATTACAACATATTCTTACTAGAAATCAAAAGAGTCATCAAACTATATGTACCAATAACAATTCCCCAAACCAGGAAAAACAGATTACCCATAACAATAAGGAAGCTTCAAACCAAAAAGAGATCACTTTGGCGAAAAAACAAATCTAGTCACATTGCCAACTTCAAAAGCCGATACAAAAAGTTATGCCACCAGATAAAAACTGAATGCACCAATTATCATATTAAACAAGAAAACCTTCTACGTACCAATTCCACCCGTGCTTTCTACAATTTTGTAAACAACAAACTAAAAGACTCAAGGTCCATTCCACTCCTGAAAGGACTTAATGGCAAAGACTGCAATGACACCATCAAAGCAAACTTCGTAAACTAATTCTTTGGCTTAGTATTTGTAAACAGCAATGGATCAAGCCCAGTACTTCCTAGTCGAACCACAGACAACTACAATGATCTAATAAATATCGATTTTACAGAAGACAATGTTCAACACCATAGACAATACTACTACCCTCCAAAAAGACCTTTGACTATGTATCAGAATGGTAAATCAAATGGCAACTTCAAATCTCAACAAATAGATGCTCTGCCTTACATAATGGCAAAAAAAATCAGAAAATAAAGCACAAACTAAATAGTCAAGAGCTTGTTGAGGATCCAAACTCTGTCAAGGACCTTGGAGTACTCATCTGTAATGATCCAAGTGCTAGAGGCCACTGTAACTACATAGCCAAAAAGGCATTAAGACTTGTTAATCTAATCCTATGTAGCTTCTTCTCTGGTAATATCACACTGCTAACTAGAGCATACAAAACATTTGCTAGACCTATACTTGAATACAGCTTATCAGTCTGGAACCCATATCTTGTATCTGATATTAACACAATTGAGAAAGTCCAGAAATATTTCACAAAAAGAGTTCTCCACTTCTCTACTCATTGCAAAACACCTTATGCCACTACACTTGAAACTCTTGATCCAATCTAAATATAGTACATAAAATCATACATTGCAATGTCCTACCTGCAAATGAATACTTCAGCTTCAATCATAACAATACAAGAGCACACAATAGATATAAACTCAAGGTTAATCGCACCAAACTTGATTGCAGAAAATATGACTTCAGCAACAGTCAATATTTGAAACACTCTACCTGACTTTGTGGTTTCTTCTGCAAACCCCCAAAATTTTAACCTTAGACTGTCTACTATTGACCTCACCCCCTTCCTAAGAGGCCTGTAGGGGGCATACATAAGCATACCAATCTTGCCTACTGTCCCTGTCCTATTGTTTCTTTTTATTTTTCTTATAAGTATCCATCTCATGTATTCAAAACTGTTTATTCTTACAGCTGTATCTTGCAAGTGATTGACAAATCAAATAAATAAATAAACATAGTTTTCTCTACTGTAGACCTGATCAGAAGTAAATACTGGAAAGTAGAATTATAGAGCCTTAGCCACAAGTAGCTCATAAAATTAGAAGGAAATACAGCAATACAGGATGATTTAGATAAGCTGCTTATATCAATCATGTGTTATATTGAAGTAAAAATTATATTTGCTTGAGAGAGAAATGGCATTTAAAATTCATCTTCAAACTCATTTCATACTGTATTTCATTGGGACATGAATATGTGATACTCCTTCTAATACAAAGACATTCAGAAAATTGTGCACTGTTTAAAATGTTCCCCCTTTGGGCTTCCTTTAAAGGGCTTTGTTGGTTAGAACTAATGGAGGAGCTTCAAAACTTGGTCTGGATACATACTGTAATCAGATGTGACCATGGGCAACTCCAAATCAGTAAATTTTGTTGAAGATTTAGTTCGTACATACTTTCCTGTGGCTTTAAATTCAATCCACTTTATGGGGTGTTCCATTTTCTTCTAATATGCTCTCAGAAAAGTATCTTAAACAGAGAAGCAAAAGAAACTCAAAACATAAATTAGCCAATAGGTGGATAATTATATTATTGCTAAGGGAAATCATAGAACAGCTCCACATTGTATCTATAGCTAAACTTCCTTCTATTTTAGTACTCACTCAGCTCACTGCATCAATTATATATTTTTAGGATTACTTTGCATTAAAAAAAGTAACTTAGCATGGTACAAAGTACCAGAACCAAATATTATTCCTTCTAACAATGCCTCTGAATTTTCACAGAGCCTAGAATTACTATTAGAAAATAAAATGAGTAAGTAGTCTAGTACTTTATAAGAAATTTGACCCTCAAAATAAAATGTTAAGCCCATGTCACACTGCACCAAAGGATGGAAAGAGGAAGCAAAACAGAGAGAAACACTTGCCATCCGTTGGTTAACGCGATACATCCGTTCTATACTCACTGCCTCCGTTTTTCATCCTCTCCATCTGTCCAGCATCCGTCGACTGAGGTTCCATCCGCTCAAAAAATTTTGAGCTGCTCAAAACTTTTTGAGCAGAAAATGTATCCAACGCATCCATTCTGCATCCACATCGCATACGGGGAGCATCCGTTCTACATCGGTCATCATCCGTTACGTGTCCGCTATATCCACTAGGCATCCGCTGCACATCTGCGCAACTCAAATCCATTCCAGTGGAAAACGGATACAGGGAGGAAGCGAAACAGATGCGGAACGGACGCGCAGCGTTAGTAGCACGGACAGAGAAAGGATGAAAGCAGATGCAGCTCGCAAAGAAAGCATTTAAAATGGAAAAAACGTTTGCAGAGGGGACCTATCTTGGATATTAAGGATGTCTAGAGGATGCCTAGAGGATGTAAAAGGACACATAGTGGAAAACCTATATTGCCTATAAAAAGGGGGAGGAACTCACCTGGATCTCACTTTCAGTCCAGCAGTCCTGCTGTGCAGACCTCTGCAGCCTTCATCTAGCTCTTGCTCTTCCACAGCATCCAGTCATCTCCACCATGAATCGTAACACACTCCTTTTGGTAGCCACCATCATTATGCAACAGTGCAAAGCCATCTACAGGCTCTTTCAACTGTTCTACAGGAAGAAAAGGCGGTGGCCAAGAAGCGTCTGGGTCCGAAGATGGATCGGGAGAAGAGCAGAGTACGGACTGTACAACAAGCTGATGGTGGAGCTGAGGAACGAAGACCCTCGTGCATCCCAGAACTTCATGAGGATGCCTCCAGCCATGTTTGACGAAGTTGTGGAGTGGCTGAGACCCAGGTTGACCAAGGCAAACACAAACTTCCGGCCCAGCCTGGAACCTGGGCTCAAGGTGGCACTGATTCTGCGCCACCTGGCCTCAGGGACCACCTACAGGAGAATGCAGTATGGCTGGAGGGTGCCACACAACACCATCAGCATTGTGGTCAGAGAAGTGGTGCAGGCCATCATCGAAGAATACCTGGAGGAGCTCCTCCAGTGCCCCTCCACTGAAGAAGGATGGAAGAAAGTTGCAGAGCAATGGTATCAGAAGTGGAACTTCCCCCACACCATTGGAGCCATCGATGGCAAGCACGTGGCCTGCAAAGCCCCAGCCATGTCGGGGTCCACTTATTTCAACTACAAGGGCTTCTTCAGCATCATCCTCTTCGCCATGGCTGATGCTGACTACAAATTCATGTACATCGATGCTTCAGGCAACGGGTCAGCTTCAGATGCCCCCAGGTATACAACGCCAGTGACCTCAAGGAGGGGCTGGAACGCAACCTCATCATGGGCTTCCCAGATCCAGACCCCCTGCCCAACGTCACACAAGATGTGCCCTACTTCATTGTGGGGGATGACGCCTTCTCCCTCAGAACCTACCTCATGAAGCCCTACACTTCCAGACTCCTCACCCATGAAGAGAGGATCTTCAACTACAGGCTGTCCAGGGCAAGGCAGGTGGTGGAGAACACCTTTGGCATCCTGGCCAACAGGTTCCAGGTACTTCTCACCACCATGCAGCATTGCCCAGAGACCATGAGGAGGATCGTGGAAGCTTGCTGCATCCTGCACAATCTCATGCGCACCCGCTATCCAGTCTTGCAGAACAGGGTCATGGACCTCCAACAAGGGAATGGGGACATGGAGCCTGGGGAATGGAGGCAAGGGCGAAACCTGATAGACACTAAGGATGTGCAAGGTACCAACAGAGCTTCATGTGAAGGGAAGAAGCAGCGCAACCTCCTGAGACACTGGGGCAACTCCCCAGCTGGAGCAGTGGAGTGGCAAGACAGGATGATAGATGATTAATGGATGTTCCCTTCAGCCTGTTTCATCACACTGATGAGATTGGGTCATGTATGTTGGGTGGGCCTACAATGAACAGGGCATTTAATAAAGAGTTGTGTTATGTTGACATGTGTGGATGATTGATTACATTATTATTGACAATAAAGGGCCATAGGTGTGGCACCTGGGAGGGTGGACCATACAGTCCCATTATGCTTGCACTGGAGGTTTATCTATCCCACAGCTATTACCCATCCCACAGGTATCCCTGCCCATCCCACAGCTATTACCCATCCCACTGCTGTCCTTACCCATCCCACAAGCATGCAAAGGCTTAAACCATTTCTAAAAGTTTCCACCAAGACTTTATTGACAAAAATAAATGAAGCAAGTGTGTGAAGCAAAGATAATCTTTATTAATAACAAGCTGTAAAAGAAAAATGACCCAAGTCAAGTGTCCAAAGCAAAAATAAAGTCAACAGGTAGCCACCCAGTTCTGGCACTCTTCTTGGTCACTCTGAGGCATGCCCAGTCTCAGGGGTGAAGGGTCCAGGTGCTGTGGAGGTGGCTGCTGCTGGAGTGCTGGTCTGAAGCGCCACTGGGGTGCCTGGCCCCGAGAGGACAAGAGAGGACGGTGTGTTGAGGAAGCTCTCAGACAGCTGGCTCATCCCCGTGATTTTAAGAGGTCCTTCCTCCATAACATGGGGTGTCAGCCCCAATACCGATGACAGATGTACTGAGGCCGGGCTTGGCTGTGGGGTGGAGGAAGGAGCCGTGTAGTGGGGTTGTTTGGTCTGCAGCTGGGTGAGGACTGGCATTGGTGGTGTCGGTGGTGTGGGTGGCATCTATGGCGTGGGTGGCATCGGTGGCGTGGGTGGCATCGGTGGCATCAGTGGCACCGGTAGCGTCCAATGTACCTGTGCCTGGACTGGGAAGGGCTGCCTGTGCTGCTGGACCTCCTGGTAGCCGTAGCCTTGGTAGGGGAGGGCCTGTGGAAAGCCTTGGAAGGGCAGTGACATCACCTGGGGTGGAGGAGCAGGACTGGACTGGGTGGGAGCAGGTTCATCTTGGTCTGGAGGGTTGTGAAGAAGATCGGTGATCCTGTCCTTCACCACCTGGTACTGGGGTTCCGACATGTTCATGAGGGTCTGGTTGACGTAGGTGAGGAAGGGCTTGCGGTTGGAGGATGGGGCGTCTGTGTGTACCAGCTGAGAGGGGAGATCTTCGCTGCTCCTGATGGTGTCTCTTATCTCCAGCAGGACAGTGTGGCTCTGTCCCTCCGGTTTGCCTCTCTGCCTTTCTGTGGAGGTGGAGCTGGGTGTGGATGCCGGTTTGGCTGTGGTGGAAGTGCTGTCTCCTTTCTCCCACTGCGTCAGGGGGTCCTCCATGCGCTCCGCCACGGGGAGTGCAGCGGTCGGGGGGGGGTTCCATCATGGGCCGCTCCACAGATACCTACCTGGACACAGGAGCTGACTCTTTGCCAGAAGAGGACTGGCTCTCAGCAGGCTGCCTGAGAGAGAGGGTTGTGAGAGGGGCTGCTCCTTGGTGGTGGATCTCACCCTCCAAGAAGCTGCACTTGGCCATCACGTAGGTCTCCCTGTCTGTCAGCTTGACCGCGGCCTGGCCAGATTTCTTGAGGTGCAGCTTCCCGTACCAGGTGTGTATGTGCTTCCACCAGCCGAGGAACACCTCCGAAGTGTAGCCCAGGCTCTCCGCCTTCTCTCTCCAAGCAGCCTGCTTCCTCTTGGTGTCTCCATAGAGCCTGTGTCCCTTCTGCCAAAGATATTCATTCTCCCTCAGCCACTCCAGCACCTCCTCCTCATGTTCCTCTTCGATTGTGTATTGCCTCCTCTCCCGTTCATGCGTCTGCCATATGGGCCCTCATCAGAAGGGCTTCAAGGTTTTAGGGGCTGCTCCTCCACACCACCACCAGCAGCTGCAGCAGCAACAACAGTAGGAACAAAAGCAGGACCAGCAGCAGCAGCACCAGCAGGACCAGGAGGACCAGGACCAGGAGCACCAGCAGGACCAGGAGCACCAGCAGGACCAGGAGCACCAGCAGGACCAGGAGCACCAGTAGGACCAGGAGCACCAGCAGGACCAGGAGCAGCACCAGCAGAGTAAGCACCAGCAGGACCAGCAGGACCAGGAGCAGTGCCAGCAGAGTAAGTACCAGCAGAAGCATCAGTACCAGGAGCAGTGCCAGCAGAGTAAGCACCAGCAGAAGCACCACCACCCGGAGCAGTGCCAGCAGAGTAAGCACCAGCAGAAGCACCACCACCAGAAGCAGCATCAGCAGAAGCCCCAGCACCAGAAGAGCGAGCCCAGGCAGCATAAGCCCCAGCAGAAGCAGAGTCAGGGCCAGGGGGTGGGAGGGTGGCCCTGTCCCTCTTGCCAGGGCTGGCAACAGATGGCAGAGGCTTCCATTTCTTCCCCATGGTTGTTGGGTTGCTGGTTGGCTGGCTGGCTGGCTGGCTGGCAAGCTGTGTCTGGAAGCAGGTCTTTCCTCTGAATGGTGACCTGCTTGCGAGCTGCTTCCCTTTATATCCACGGGGCTGATGCAATGCATCTTCCCCGCATGCGCAGTGAATGCTAGGCATCCGCTAGGCTTCCGCTAGGCTTCAGCTAGGCTTCCGCTAGGCTTCTGCTCTGCATCCACTTCATCCGCTCAGCATCTGCTCTGCACCCGCTCTTTCCGTTCTGCCTCCGCTTTGCTGTGCTCCCCCGGAAGCCTTGCGGATGTGCCATCCGCTTCCATCCGCTAGGCTTCCGTGGAGCATCCGCTTTCCATCCGCCCTACATCCTCCCCCCGTCCGTTCCTTTCCATGTTGTCCGTTCTCTTTATGCAAATTTGGGGCACTTTTGAGAGCGGGTAACAACAGATGGAACATTTTCTCGTCCACTTTGTCCTTTTTACAAACATTTTGCATCTGTCGGCCAGTGTGACAGGGCCTTTAAATAGGATGCATCCTAGGAAAGAGTGAGGAGGAACCTAATAAGCTTCCCTTCTTATCAATGAGGCTTTATGATTGTCTATGCTAGTTGTGGCAACAATTTTGCTTTCAATATTTCAAATGTTGCACCAATTCAATAAATTATCTTTTCCCTGTATGTGTGTGTCTTAACTGCACAGTACTTACTGTGAGCAATAACTATTTCAATGATCTGTTCAGTAAATTAGATTATTTTGCATCTTACATATCTGGTTATCTGGATGATAGGAATGAACCATCATTGTTCCAAATCTATGCAACAAATGTACATAATTGTCATGTGTGGGAGCATTCATAAGTGCACATGCACAACTATTTTCCTACCTTCTCAGAATAGGCCATCCTTCTCAGGCCATCCTTCTTAACCCCTTGTGCACATATGCTTCCACTTTTCCTAATGGAATACTGCCCTCCTGGAAATTGTATTTATAACCCTTCCTGTCTAACCTGGATATACTCAATATATTATGATCTAATGCAGGTACATATAGGACATTGTACAATGTTTCTCCCATCTCTGGTACATAAACATTACCTTCCCCTTTTACAGCAGTTCTTTAACCATTAGCCAGGTTAACCCATGTTTACATTGCTGGTTTCAAACCAGAAAACACTTGTGAATTGTTAGTGATATGCTGGCTCACCCCACTGTCCAATAAGCAAGTATTCCTGGTATCTTCAATCAGGGAAAACAATGCTGGAGAACCGTTCCACATATGTGCCCTTGTCTCGCTCCTCCTCTGTTTCTCCTCTGAGGGCAACATCTCTGTAGATGCTCAGTAAAACCACTCTGAAATGTAGCATTTCCTCACTATGTTAACTGTCTCAGTTGCTCTGCCAGCATCCTGAACTGTTGTAGGTACTGGTCTGCGCTGAGTATTCTCTCCTCCCTTTCCTGATCTCCTCTCCAACCATTTCTACTCCTCCAGAAAACAATCAACCAGTTAAATATGCCATGGTTAAATCGGCCAGTTAAATATGCCACTCTATCATAGACTCTTGGCTTGTCACAAGAATGTTCCATGAACTGTTCAATGAACTAAGTACCACATACACCTTGGAATATCATTCCTCTTTCTTCTAACTCAAGGAATGCCCTTTTCATATTCTGCAGATGTGTGAACATATTCTCCCCTGGCTTCAGTTGTGCTTTATACAATCTTCTTGTCCGCAACACTTTATTGCCCACAGTTTCTCTCTTGTACACACTGCGCAAGCCTCCAAGCACTCTTTCACAGACTAGAGACCCTTCACGTGTATCAGCTGACTATCCTCTAAAGCCAGAATTACACTGGCTAATTCCTTTTCATTTTTCCTCTGATCCCCATCATTCAGGACTGCCAGTGGATTAGTAACAATCGTCCACAACTCCTCCCTTCGTAGGTACATCTCCATCTTCACATTCCAGGAAGGTAATTTGTCTCATTCAGCCAAGACACCAATAAACCTCCTCCCATTACACCGATGGAAACCATGTTCCCTGTTTTCCTTCACAAGACATTAACCACAATTAAACTACATCATACAATCCCCCTGGCTCTGATGCAAGCTCTCACTGGGTTTCTTTTTTCTCTAGGTTCTCCATTCACTCTGGCCTTCTCTCTGTACTGGGCCCAAAACCTGTCAGAGTGATTGCAGCATGACTTGTACTGTGAGACAAGCCAGAAGCACAACACAGTACACAGAGGCTTTATCCTTTAACAATGGTTTATATACAAAACATACATGTTAGGCACATATCATGCAAACAATAAGTCTTCATTACTCTGCACAGAAAATTACAATGGAGATAGAACAGGAGAGAGAGATACACCCTCTCATGGCCGCCTTTACCCTGTTTCTCCAACAATATGGCCTCCCCCAATAGGAAGTCCCAGCATGTTTTATAGGTATGAAATGAAATTAAGCCCCTCCCCCCAAATTAAGGCCTATATTAAAACATGTGAAATGGGGGGGAATGGTGGGGGGGCTTGCCATTAGGAAGTACTTTTGTTGCACACCCGGATATGGTGCTGCTTGCGTTGACCCTGATGCGAAGTGTCCCATCAACGCCGAGGTCAACATCCAAGCCGTTGCTCCCTGACTGCCTGAAGATGCAAGGGGGGGGGAATTAAGTCACCCCCAAAAAGACAGCGTAGCCATTTTTTCAGGGCTCAAAAAAAAATAAGACCTGGCCTTATTATGTGAGAAAATCGGTATATAGATAGCTTCTTAAAGTGGCAATAACCCTGCCGACCCAACTGATTTTTTTCCTTGAAAATGTTTCACTTCTCTTCCAAGAAAAACTGAAGAGGCTTCTTGAATTATACACAAAATGTTTTCAAGAAAGTCAAGTTGCTTTCTGGAAAGAGCACTTTTGGAATAATCTAAATCTACTAATCAAGATAGATCTCCAAAGTCATTGTGGCTGGGGTTTTCACCACAAGTATTTTAAGATGTGTGGATTTCAACTCCATCCTGGTTGGAGAAGTCTGGGAGTTGAAGTCCACACGTCTTAAAGTTGCAGAAATTGAAAAATATTAAGCTAGATTCGTAGCCTTATCTTTCAGCTGTAAAATATTGAATTAAGTGGGGCTCCATTCTAGTAAGAATCCAGAACTTTACAGTTGGAAATGATTAACTTTACTGTATGATCAATAATATTAGAAATGAATGTTTAACCCTGTTTTATTGCTACATGATAGAATTAAATGTGTGCCTCAGATATATGCAGTGGTGGAAAGTAGCTTAATATTACTGAATCAACTGTTCTGCTTATTTTTTTTATAAAAGTTTTCATTTTTAAGACAGACATATACAAACAAAACATAAAAACGTAAATCCATCTTCCATTTTATATACATACAGTGTGTCAGTTGATTACAAATCTTTTGTGCTATCCTTTCATAGTCATTATTCACAGTTTATATAGATTTTCACATTGTCAAACTAACATATGCTTATATATTTATCAGTTATTAATTATCCATGATTAAACTATTTATTCCATCATTTATATGAGATATTCCAAATTTTATTTTGAAATTTATATTGTACTTTCATCCAATGGTTATATATGTCTATATTATAATTTATATCAATCTATTGAACCTCTATTACAAAATTATCTAATTTATTACATTACCATGTTTTTTTGCTCAACTATTGATGAAGCAAATCCCATATCATATAAAATTGCTTATCTTCTTGCTCTCTAATTTCAAATGTTGATTTACTCATTTCAACACAATCCATAATTTTCTTAATAACTTCCACCTGCATAGGTATTTTTTCATTTTTCCAATTCTTAGCAAATACAATTCTAGCCACTGTTAGGACATTTACAATCAAATATTTCAGCTCTTTATTGTATATTTCCGGTATAATTCCCAATAAAAAGATCTTTGGTTTAAAGTCTATGTGTTGTTTTATCATTTTTTCAAACGTGTGGATTTTAGTCCAATATCTTTTTGCATCCTAGCATGTCCACCACATATGGTAATATGAATATCTGATGACATTTCCAACATTTATCCAATTTTTTCTTAAACATTTTCCCAATTCTTGATGGGGTAGGTGCCACCTGTAAAACATCTTATACAAATGTTCTTTATATGCAGTTGACATTGTCATTTTATAATTTTCAGACCACAATTTTTGCCATTTCTTTAAATCAATCCCATATCCAAAATCCACCCCCAAGCAATCTTTCTTTCTTTAACTTGTTCTTCCTCTAATTTAAATACTAATAAATGTCCATAAATTTTTAAAATTACCTTTTCATCAGTACCCGTCAGAATTTTATCTAAATCAGTCAACTTATCATAAATACCTTCTGTTTTGAAATCTCTATCAAATCTAGATTGTATTTGCAAATATGAAAACCAATTCATTTTTACATCTTGTTCTTCCAATGCGTACATAGATTTAAAGCCTATGTCACACTGAACCAACGGATGCAAAGAGGATGTAAAACGGACAAAAAAGCTTGCCATCCGTTGGTTAACGCGATGTATCCGTTCTGTACTCACTGCCTCCGTTTTGCTTCCTCTCTATCCGTCCAACATCCTTTTATGGACGTTTCATCCGCTCCAAAAGTTTTGGGCTGCCTAACTTTTGCGCAGAAAATGTATCCAGTTCGTCCATTCTGCATCCGCTACACATCCGCTACACATCCGCTACGCATCCATTACGCATCCGTTACGCATCCACTATATACGCTGGGCGTCCGCTGCGCATCCGCGCAACTCGCTTCCGCCCGGATGCAGGGAGGAAGCGGAACGGATGCGGAACAGATGCAGAACGGATGCAGAACGGATGCAGCACAGAAACAAAGCATTTAAAGCAGAAAAAACATTCGCAGAGGGGATCTATCTCGGATATTAAGGATGTCTAGAGGATGCCCAGAGGATGCCTAGAGGATGCAAAGGGACACCTATTCTGCCTATAAAAAGGGGGAGCAACTCGTCTGCATCTCACTTTCAGACCAGCAGCCCACCTGTGCAGACCTCTGCAGCCTTCATCTGACTCTTCCTCTTCCACAGCATCCAGTCATCTCCACCATGGAGTGCGACAAAATTCTTTTGGCAGCCACCATCCTTCTGCATCACTGTGAAACCATCTACAGGCTCTGTGAACTCTACTACGGGAAGAAAAAGAGGTGGCCAAGAAGCACCTGGGTCCGTAAATGAGTCGGGAGAAGAGCAGAGTATGGACGGTACAACAAGCTGATGGTGGAGCTCAGGAACGAAGACACTCGGGCGTTCCAGAACTTCATGAGGATGCCTCCAGCCATGTTTGATGAAGTTGTGCAGCATCTGACACCCAGGTTGACCAAGGCAAACACCAACTTCCGCCCCAGCCTGGAACCTGGGCTCAAGGTGGCACTGACTCTGCGCCACCTGGCCTCAGGGACCACCTACGAAAACATGCAGTACGGCTGGAGGGTGCCACACAACACCATCAGCATTGTGGTCAGAGAAGTGGTGCAGGCCATCATCGAAGAATACAAGGTGGAGCTCCTCCAGTGCCCCTCCACTGAAGAAGGATGGAAGAAAGTTGCAGAGCAGTGGTATCAGAGGTGGAACTTCCCACACACCGTTGGAGCCATCGATGGCAAGCACGTGGTCTGCAAAGCTCCAGCCAAGTCAGGCTCCACTTATTTCAACTACAAGGCCTTCTTCAGCATCATCCTCTTCGCCATGGTCGATGCTGACTACAAGTTCATGTACATCGATGCTTCAGGCTACGGCTCATCTTCAGATGCCCAGGTATACAACGCCAGTGACCTCAAGGAGGGGCTGGAAAGCAACCTCATTGTGGGCTTCCCAGATCCCTGCCCAACGACACGTAAGATGTGCCCTACTTCATCGTGGGGGATGACGCCTTCTCCCTCATAACCTACCTCATGAAGCCATACACTTCCAGACTCCTGACCCGTGAAGAGAGGATCTTCAACTATAGGCTGTCCAGGGCAAGGTGGGTGGTGGAGAACGCCTTTGGCATCCTGGTCAACAGGTTCCAGGTACTTCTTACCACCATGCAGCATCGCCCACAGACCGTGAGGAGGATCGTGGAAGCTTGCTGCATCCTGCACAATCTCATGCGCACCCGCTACCCAGTCTTGCAGAACAGGCTCCTGGACCTCCAGCAAGGCAATGGGGACATGGAGCCTGGGGAATTGAGGCAAGGGTGAAACCTGATCGACACTCAGGATTTGCAAGGCCACAACAGAGCCTCACGGGAAGGGAAGAAGCAGCGCAACCTCCTGAAACACTGGTGCAAGTCCCCAGCTGGAGCGGTGGAGTGGCAAGACAGGATGGTAGATGCTTAATGGATGCTTCCTTCAGCCTGTCTCATCACACGGATGAGATTGGGCCATGTATGTTGGGTGGGCCTACAATAAACAGGGCGTTTAATAAAGAGTTGTGTTTATGTTGACATGTGTGGATGATTGATTCCATTATTATTGATAATAAAGGGCCATAGGTGTGGCACCTGGGAGGGTGGACCATACAGTCCCACTATGCTTGCACTGGAGGTTTATCTATCCCACAGCTATTAGCCATCCCAAAGGTATCCCTGCTCATTCCACAGGTATCCCTGCCCACCCCACTGCTATCTTAACACATCCCACAAGCATGCAAAGGCTTAAGCCAATTCTAAAAGTTTCCATCAAGACTTTATTAAAAAAAAGAAATGAAGCAAGTGTGTGAATCAAAGATAAACTTTATTGAACAACAAGCTGTAAAAAAAAATGACCCAAGTCAAGTGTCCAAATAAAGTCCACAGGTAGCCAGCTACCCGGTCTCTGGCACTCTTCTTGGTCACTCGGAGGTGTGCCCAGTCTCAGGGGTGAAGGGTCCAGGTGCTGTGGTGGTGGGTGGTGCTGGAGTACCTGGCCTCGAGAGGACAACAGGGGACGGTGTGTTGAGAAAGGTCTCGGACAGCTGGCTCAGCCCTGTGATGCTGAGAGGTCCTTCCTCCATACCATGGGGTGTCAGCCCCAATACTGATGACAGATGTACTGAGGCCGGGCTTGGCTGTGGGGTGGAGGAAGGAGTAGTGTAGTGGGGCTGTCTGCTCTGCAGCTGGGTGAGGACTGGCATGGGTGGCATCGCTGTCGTTGGTGGCATCATTGGCGTGGGTGGCATCGGTGGCATCAGTGAAACAGGTGGCAACGGTGTCGCCCGATGACTCTGTGCCTGGACTGGGAAGGACTGCTGCCTGTGCTGCTGAACCTCCTGGTAGCCATAGCCCTGGTAGGTGAGGGCCTGTTGGAAACCTTGGAATGGGAGGGACATCACCTGGGGTGGAGGAGCAGGCCTAGACTGGGTGGGAGCAGGTTCCTCTGGGTCTGGAGGGTTGTGAAGCAGCTTGGTGATCTGGTCCTTCACCAGCTGATACTGTGGATCTGCCATTTCCTTGAGGGTCTGGTTGACATAGGTGAGGAAGGGCTTGCGGTTGGAGGATGAGGAGTCGGTGTGGACCAGCTGAGAGAAGAGATCTATGCTGGTGTGGATGGTGTCCCTGATCTCCAACAGGACATTGTGGCTCTGCTCCTCCAGCTGTCCGGCTCTCTGCCTTTCTGCGGAGGCAGAGCTGGGGGAGGGGATGCAGCTAGGAGTGTGGTGGACTCGATGTCTCCTTTCCCCCACCACACCAGGGAGTCCTCTGTGCACTCCACCATGCTTACCACACCTGTCCATGGGTTCTCTGCCATGGCACGCTCCACAGAAACCTGCATGGAGACAGGGACTGACTCTCAGCCTCCAGAGGACTGGGTGGCAGCAGGCTGCTGGAGAGAGAGGGTCGTGAGAGGGGCTGCTGGTGCACCTCGGTGGCGGACCTCACCCTCCAGGAAGCTGCACCTGGCCATGACTTAGGTCTCTCTGTCTGTCAGCTTCACAGTGGCCTGGCCAGATTTCTTCAGGTGCAGCTTCCCGTACCAGGTGTGCATGTGCTTCCACCAGCCGAGGAGCACCTCCGAAGTGTAACCCATACTCTCTGCCCTCTCGCTCCAAGCAGCCTGCTTCTGCTTGGTGTCCCTGTATAGCCGGTGTCCCTTCCACCACAGATAGTCGTTCTCTGTCAGCCACTCCAGCACCTCATCCTCGTGCGTCTCCGCAATGGAGTATTGCCTCCTCTCCCGTTGTCGCATATGCCTCTTCCTCCCTTTGGCAGGACCAGATGGGCCCTCATCAGAGGGGCTCCCAGGTATTAGGAGCTGCTCCTCCACACCACCAGCAGTAGCAGCAGCACCAGCAGAATTATCATCATCATCATCATCATCATCATCATCATCATCCTCACCAGCAGGATCATAATCATCATCATCATCATCATCAGCAGCAGCAGCAGCAGCAGCAGCAGGAACAGCAGGATCAGGATCAGCAGCAGTAGAGTAAGCACCAGCAGGGCCAGCAAGTCCAGGAGCACGAGCAGGACTAGGAGCACGAGCAGGACGAGCAAGACCAGGAGCACGAGCAGGATGAGCAATTCCAGGAGCACAAGCAGGTTGAGCAGGACCAGCAGGACCAAGAGCAGCTTCAACAGAGTAAGCACCAGTAGAAGCCCCAGCACCACCCGAAGCACCACCGCCAGGAGCAGAAGCCCCAGCAGAAGCAGAGTCAGGGGCAGGGGGCGGGAGGTTGGCCCTGTCCCTCTTGCCAGGGATGGCGGCAGGTTGCTGAGGCTTTCGCTTCCTCCCCATGGTTGTGGGGTTGCTGGCTGGCAGGGAGGCTGGCAGGCACCAAGGCTGTCAGGAAGGCTGTCAGGAAGGCTGTCAGGAAGGCTGGCAGGAAGTCTGGCTGGAAGGCAGGCTGGCAGGGCAGGCAAGGAACTCGAAGTGTCCAGCAGAAGGTCTTTCCTCGGAATGCTGGCCACTTGCGAGCTGCTTCCCTTTATATCCGGGGGGCTTACGTAATACTTCCCCCCCGTATGCGCAATTAACGCTTGGCATCCATTCCGCTTCCACTGTGCATCTGCTAGGCTTTCACTGTGCATCCGCTTTATCCGCTAGGCTTCCGCTGTGCATCCGCTTCATCCGCTCGGCGTCCGCTCTGCATCCGCTGTATCCATTCCGCGTCCACTTTGCTGAGGCCCCCCGGAAGCCCTGAGGTTGCGCCATCCGCTCTCATCCGCTTCCATCAGCTGTGCTTCTGTTCCACATCCGCTTTGCATCCGCCCTGCGTCCTCCCCGCGTCCGTGTTATCCGCTCCGGTTATGCAAATTTTTGCCCCTTTTGAGAGCGGATAACAACGGATGGAACATTTTGCTCGTTCGTTGTGTCTGTTTTGCATCCGTTGGCCAGTGTGACATGGGCTTAAGTTCACCCTTTTCATTCAATATTTCACCATATCTAACTGTTTGTTCCTTTTTATATATTATTGGATAAGAAAAAGCTCCAATAGTAGATATATCATAATGGGATTTTTAAGTAGTATTGTCTTTTTATCTTCTCCCAGTTCAAAAACAGTGCCTCTCTAATGTAATGTCTTCTAAAATACCCCTGTGTTTTAGTTCCCTTATACCAGAGGAAAGCATGCCATCTCAGCAGCAAGTCATGCCCTTCTAAAGTCAATAATCTACTGTTCCTTAATGTTATCCATTCCTTTACCCACATCAGATTTATCGCTTGGTCATATAACTCCCAGTTAGGCAAGGCAAACCCTCCTGTTGTTCTTGCATCTTGTAACAGTTTATTCTTGCTTTCTTACCCTGCCTGATGTATTTCAGCACAATTCTATTTAAGTCTTCAAAAAACTCTTTCCCTAGTTGCACTGCAATTGTATGGAATAAATATAAAATTCCAGGCAATACATTCATCTTAATTGTAGATATTCTCCCAGTCAATGATAGTTGTAATGATAGATTTGATAGATTTTGCCAAATCTGTCGCAATCTGCTATTTGAGTTTAAGATAGTTATCCTCCTTCAGTGTGCTACAACTTGGTGTAATGTATATCCCTGAATACTTAACCTTATTTGTGACCTGTATTTCTGAAACTTCCTCCAACTCTTTTTTTCATCTTGCTAACATATTCTTAGTTAATATCTTTGTTTTATCTTTGTTTATTTTCAAACCTGCCACTTTTCCATATTCTTCTATCTTTTCTATTAATTTAGGTGCTGTTTCCAATGGGTGCTCTAATATAAATACCAGGTCATCTGCAAAGGCTTGCAATTTATACTCTTCCTTTTTAATTTTCATTCCTTTTATTTCTTTTTCTTCTCTAATATTCCGATTCAACACTTCCAGTGTTAACACAAACAGAGGCGACAGTAGTCAATGTTGTCTTGTCCCTTTTCTTATATCTATGGATTTTGTTAATTCTTCATTTACCATAACATTTACAGATTGTTCATGGTATATCATTTCAATGGCTTGGATAAATTTTTTACCAAAGCCCATTTGTATCAATTGAAATAACATGAATCACCAACTCACATTGTCAAAGGCTTTTTGTGCATCTTGGAACATCAAGGCCATTTACTTTTCAGGATGCGCCTCATAGTATTCCAGAGTATCCAGAATAATTCTCACCTTATCTTTGATTTGTCTTTTTGGCAGAAATCCATTTTGGTCAATATGGATAAAATTACTTAAATATCTTTTTAGTCTTTCTGCCAAAATTGAAGCAAAGATTTTATAGTCTGAATTTAATAAGGATATAGGACTATAATTTTTAACTTGCTGCGGGTCTGTATCCTCCTTTGATATAAGTATAATATATGCTTCTGACCATGTTTTGGGTATTTTCTTCTTTGACATAACTTCATTCATGACTTCTAATAGGCGAAGATTCAATATTTCCTGAAAAGTCTTTTAAAATTCCACTGGCAATCCATCTGAACCTGGTGCTTTTCCAATGTTTTGTTTTTTTAAAGCTTCTGTTAATTCCATCATTGTTATGTTCCCTTCTAGCATTGTTTCAATATCTTTGGGTATCTGGGGTAAATTCTCTTTCTGTAAATATTGCTTAGCTTTTTCTTCTTGAATATTCTCTTGATAATACAATTTTCCATAGTAATCCTGTATAATTTTTTTCTTCTCATTTCCATAGCAAACATGTCCTTCATTTATTAATTGACTAATCCTTCTTGATTCTCTTTCCTTTCTCAATTTATAGGCTAACCATTTGCCTGGTTCGTTTGCATCTTCAAAGTAATTCTGTTTAGAATTTTCATTTTTTTGTGCTAATTCCTCTTTTTCCATTAGTCCCATTTTATGTTTAGTTATATCCATTTTAATTTTCATGTCTTTTTTTTTTGTGGGGATTTCTGTAATTCTTTTTCCAGTCTTTTATAGATATCTTCCAATGTTTTGAAAGTCTTTTCCTGTTTTATGTTTCTTTTCCTTGTATAACCTATAATCAAGCCTCTTGTATAGGCCACACATCTCTGTGTCCCAGAGATTCTGTAAAGATGCATCCTCTTTTCTGTTTTCTTTAAGAAAGAAAACCAATTATTTCTTTATTTTCTGTTTAAAATCTTTTTCCTTTAATATCATATTATTTAAAGTCCATCTAGATCTCCTCTTTTGTCCTTTCCAAATGACTATCATTGGGTTGTAGTCTGCCCAAGTGCTTGTTTCTATTTCAATTTCTCATGTGTTTCATCATCTACACAAATTAGTTCTGCCAAAATTGTATCTCTAATATATACCACACTTCTTTTTTTACATTGTGTCAACAACATGAATAATTTCCCTATTTTTTTTTTTGTTTCAATATATATTCGTGTTGTTTTTTAATATGTACTTCTTGTAGGCAAATTATGTCTAATTTTAATTTCTCTAATTTATGGAATACTTTTCTTCTTTTAGTTGCCAAATTAAGTCCATTTATGTTAATTGTAATCAATTTTCTTTCATCCATATTAAGCTTTATAAGAGGGCTTTATTGCTCTAGTAGATCTTAGTTCTCGTTGCTCTCTGGGTACATGACCTACTGCACCTTCTTCTTTTTCTTTTTAAATTACTGCTATACACTCTTCTTGAAATTCAGTTAATGACTCTTATTTTCTTGCATCTTCCTCCTTTCCTCTAAGA
Source organism: Laticauda colubrina (assembly GCA_015471245.1). Taxonomy (NCBI): domain Eukaryota; kingdom Metazoa; phylum Chordata; class Lepidosauria; order Squamata; family Elapidae; genus Laticauda; species Laticauda colubrina. Next base: position 23,421,416 of record BLBF01000019.1, read on the forward strand.
TATTCTAAGTAGAATAGCTCAGCTTTTTTGACTGTGTCAATTCTGTGTCTTTCTTCCTACCAGGTGAATAAGAGGCCTTCTGGTATCAGCCATCTATAATTTACTCCTCTTTTAAATAACCCTTTAGTCAAAAATAAATATTCTCTTCTAATCTCTCTTACTCTTCTTGATATCTGTTTCAGCACCACAATTTCTTTGTCTTTGTACTTTAATGTTTTCTCTCTTGCCACCTGCAGTATCTGTGTTTTAATGATCTTCTTGGTAAATCTGATGTGAACTTCTCTTGGTAATCTATTTCTCATTGCATATCTTGTATAGACATGGAACACTTCATCCATCCCATCCATTATCTTCTCTTTGGTTGTCTCTAACACTTCTGCCAGTATTTCTGTCATTATTTCAGCAAGGTTTTCACCTTTTCCTTCTTCTACATTTTGAAATCTCAGATAATTTCTGATCTAACAATTTCCCATCCTAATGGTCCACTCCTGTTCTTTTCAATATTGCTCAATTAAGTATCATTATTTCCAATTTTCTCATCTTTTTGTATATCTTCTTCAATTTTCTTAAATCTGTCCTCATATTTCATCATCATCTGTTGAATATTCTCTACTTTCTCATCTGTCTTTTCAGTTCTTTGCTCGATATTCTCTATTCTCTTTTCAATCTTCTGAATTCCTTGCATAATCATCTGCAATTACACTTCCTTCTCTTTCTCCTGTTGTAACATTGTCTGTATTGATCATTGTCCTCCAGATGGTGAAGAAGAGGCTATTAGTATTGAGGAAGCTGGGGCTGTTGTTTTTCTGCTCATCTTGTAATACTTATCTGTAAAAAAAAGGAAGAGAAAGAAAAAAAGGAAAAGAAAAAAAAGAGGGAAGGCAGACAACTGCCACTCCAAAAAATAAAAAGGGGAAAAAATCTTCAGGCACTTGTCTACCTTAATCCAATTAGTTGCAGGAATATGCAGGAAAAAAAAAGAGAAGATATGGGAAAAAAGGATGAAAAGGGTTTGTTTTTGTTTTTTTTTGAAGAAAAAGAGGGAAGGGGGAAGGAGAAAAAAAATAAAAAATAATGGTCTATGTATTTCTCTTAATTAAAAAAAAGAGAGCAAAAGAAAAAAATTACATTCTAGTTCCTGGGTTAAAAGGTTAAAATCCAAATATAAAAATCCAACTAGAAGGGAAATAGAAAAGAAGATAAGAAATAACAAACAATTCTAATAGAAAACAAGCCATTGTCACTAAATGTCTAAGATTCTTTAGTAAATCAACTGTTTATTTGATCCTCAACTCTCCATAAACACACAGTATCAAATGTTGCATTAGTTTGTAAGTCTTTCCTGCCAAATATTTGTGCCTATTTTTCTTAGCTTCTTTAAATTAATGGCATGATGTTCTAAAGAGCCAAAGTCTGGTATAATGCTTAATTAAAAATCAAAGAAAATACAAATATAAGATCTCTGCCATCAAAAATCTACATTTTATAGAAACATAGATTTACATTTCTTCATTTAGATATATATTACAGCTGCAACATATACCTACATTCAGATATATATTACAGCTGCAACATATACCAAATATTATATTTATTTGTAGTTCGTATGAATTGTGAGACCAGAATAAAGAAATAAAATAAAAATAAAAAATAAAAAACAACACAAATTAACTCTTTTTCATTCATCCAAAAAAGAAAATATGATTGGATTTGGTTGTCTAGTTTTTCTCCTATTCCAGTTTCCCCCTTTCATGTAGTTCTTAGTTACTGGAATATTATGTATTATGAATATTGTGTTTTATGGCATGATACCAGCAAAGTGTGATATGCTGAAGATGGCAGCCCTGATATTTATAGAAAAAACAACAGGAGCAAGTGATCTCATGTTCTTCATGTCATTATCATTCAAGTGATACAAATCTAATAGTGCATATTATATACAATGCCATTGTGGCTTGATTCACATGTTTGTGGCACTATATGACCTCGACTGATTTCTTACTGCTTTATATCAAGAAAGCATATAATAAAATATTAACTATCTGACTGGATTAAACATAGATAGAATGCAGATAGAATTCTATTTAGAGTATATCCTTCAAAATAAATGAATTTTATGATTAATTTGAGCCCCCCTAAATTCCATTAGCCTGTTCTAAGTATTTCTAAATTCACTATAATGCAATTTTCCAGATCTTCAAGAAAGCACTACTAATCTCTTTCCACAGGCTTGGAATTAGAGTCATATGATGAGCTGATTGGTACCAGTAATGCTGTAAATATATGATTTATTCTTCCTAGTGTAGAAATTATTTTTTTAATACTTTAACTTTTAATGTTTTAATCTTTGTATGTCACCCACATCATAGGCAAGTTGAAAGCCTGAAAAATAAATTAATGAATTAAAAACAAACATGAAATAAGTTTGGATTTACTACTAATACATATGTGTATGTTTATGTTAATGCCTTGAACTAATTTGAAAGCTGCTGCTTTCATGTCATGGTGTCCCCAGAACTGTACCAAATTATGAATTTATTTATTTTATAGATAAGGTTGTATATTCTTTTTTGGTGTTTTATGATATAGTACACTTATTTTATTTTCTAAAACAAAAGAAAAGTAGAATTTTAATATACAGTTCATATACAGGTAGTGCTTGAGTTACGAACACAATTGAGCCCAAAATTTATGTTACTAAGTGAAATATTTGTTGAGCAAGTTTGCTCCATTTTATGACTTTTCTTGCCACAATTGTTAAGTGAATCATTGCAGTTGTTAAGTTAGTAACATGGTTGTTAAGTGAATCTGGTTTCCCCATTGACTTGCTTGGCAGAAGGTCACAAAAGAGGATCACATGACCTTGGGACACTGCAATTGTCATAAACATGAAGCACTTGCCAAGCATATGAATTTTGATTATGTGACTATGGGGATGCTGCAATAGTTCTAAGTGTAAAAACGATCATAACTCACTTCTTTCAGTCCTGTTGTACCTTTGAATGATATCTGTATTCATATTTGTTCCATAAGTAACTATGCATTTTTTTAAACAGCCCTGTTTTGTGGACTATAAAAATGAATCAATATTTCATTTGGATCTTAACTTGATAATATATAAACAACCTTTGATAATTTTAAAGAATATTTTTAAACAGAAAAAAAGATGTTTCAAACTCAGGAACTGAAATATATAAGTCTGTTCAAAAGAAATGCTACTGAATTTAATGGAGCTTACTCTCCCATAAGCATATATAGGATTGCATTCTAAGTGGCAAAGTAAAAACAAAATCTGTCCCCAAATCTCTAAATATTATCCTGATTGCATGCAAAATATATGTATACTTAGAACAATTTAAATTTGCATTTTCTGATATCCCTGCTGAGACCATCAAGGATGAAATAGTAGATTTGAGCATAATTCGCTGCAGAATCTACTCAAAATGCTTTAGTTACATATATAATACTTGCAATTATTTTTATGAACACTCCTTTGGCAATTGCCAATTGCCAATTTAAGCATTTTTAAGTGGAAGGGGGAGAATCTCTTAACTATTTTGAATTTTATTCTTAAGCAGCACATAAAAATCCAATGTGTCTTCAACCCACCCCAAATATATATCTACCATTTTTCATAAAGTAAGTCAAATGACCAGAAAACTATAGTAAGTCTATAGTAAAACTATAGTAAGTCAAATGACAGAAAACTAAGAAAAAAATATGGAAAAAACAAAGATTAGCATTCTTTTCATAAGACAATAGGCTGGATCAGATGAATGAGCTTGTAGTTGATATGTCAGATTTAGTATTATCCACTTCATCATCTCCAAAAGGGGCCCTTCCCCCATCAACAGGCAAAGGAATTCAATCAACACAGAGATTTTCAGTATCTCTGATTATTTTAGTACCGAATGGGATTCTTCATGAAACAATGGTTACTCTTGTATTTTTACTCTTACTATTACATTCATTTCAGCCTAAAGATTGGAGAAATGACACTGGAGTGAACATTGTATCTGTCTGCAACTCTTTAAAGCAACTGGAACTATTTTGTGAAATTTCATAGCTGCAGAGGATTCCTGGCTGTATTATCCTGAAAACAGTGACAGCTACATTAATTAATCTTGGGGTGCTACATTTATTCTCCTTCATGTCCCCAAACAACTTTTTCTAGCTGACTCCAAAGGAATGTCTGTGTGTAAGTGACATTTTAAAAGCCATCAGTTGTCTTACCAAGATTGATTAAAAAAACAACAGCATTGTACAGATTACCATCTGGAAATACTACATCTTAAAAATCAATATATCATAGTTAAAAACATAGTCACCGTTCCGTATATTCTCCATTGGTCAGATCAACTTTGGGCACCATTCTTTGCAAATGATTCACAAACTGGGCAAGGTACAAAAGAAGGCAAGGAGCATGGATGAGATCCAAGGTCTTTTTCTTGGATTGTATGGCAAGAGTGATATGATCTTGGGGAAATACAGCTACTTAAGGAACTGTAGATGTGTGCAACATTTGCCCCAAAGATGAATTCTGAGAAAAGAATATAACACTTTTCAAGAGCTTGAATACACTCCCTCCCTCTCTCCCCCCTCTCCTTCTCTCTCTCATGCATGGCCACATGCACATATACATATATATACAACATATATTTCCTAGATTGTGAGTGTATATTCTCCTAGAGTGTGAATATGAAATGTTAACTTTAAATTACAGAACAACAGAATTTAGTTGAACAACTCCCAGAGAGATCAAGGGGTTGGTTCTCTTTCTTCACTGGATGTGTTCAAAAAGAACCTGAACAAGTATGTGTCAGCAATGCTTTCATTTACATTCATTCATTCATTCATTCATTTTAGTTATAGTTCCAGGCTAAAAAAGCTTTTGTTTGGATTCATGAGGAATGAATTCATGGTCTGTAATGATGCCTTTCAACTATTGATTCCCAAAGGACTGGAAAATTTATGTTTGAATATTTTATTTAAACTCTGGACATCAATCTGCTGAAATAAAAAATCTCTCCTGATAAACAACCAGCAAAATAGAGTAACTCCCATGAGTTCTGATATGAAATTGTTCTAAAAATCAGTTCACATTTTATGTGATTGATAACTTTTCTATTTAATATAAAAATCCAGGTGAATACACTATATTTGGAAGAGAAAACCTTGAATTGACCTCACAGTACATGGGAATTATAGCTAAAGCCACAACTTTTGGCACATTGCCTCTGTCTTTTACAGAAAGTCATTTTATGTTTGTATTGAGTTAGCTTATTTCAGCTGTTAGTCCCCTCTTTTTACAGACTATACTTTGTAATGTGTAAGTGACAGGCTTAGCTTGTGTGAATTAACCTTCACCATCTGTGATCTGTAAATCAGTAATTTATACAACAAATATTTTGTACTTATCCTTAGAATAACCTCATTGTTTTAAGATGAAATTCTACTTATGCTATCACAATATTTATTTTTTATTTTAATCTAGGTGGCCTGTAGTGTTGTTTTGATTTCATTCTTTTTGGTTTCTGAGGTGGAATAGATCCATACAGTGCAATTTCTTCTTCCTTTCTGTCATTTACATATTTTAAAGATAAAATGTATCATCCTTTATGCCAGTTATGGGAACCATTCCACAGGTTTCTCTGTTAATTACTGTATTAAGTTATATTTGTCTTTGTGACCTAGGAATTCAACTCATTTCATTTCCTAAGCTAAATATTATTGTACAGTAGTCCTGGACTTATATTCACAATTGAACCCATTTTTTTGGTTGCTTAGTGAGACAGTTGTAATTTTACCCCATTTTATGACCTTTCTACCATACTTGTTAAGTGAATCACTGCAGTTACTAAGTTGTAAAGGGAATCTGGTTTCTGCATTCACTTTGCTTGTCAAAAGGTCACAAAAGATGACCCCAGGACACTGCAACCATATCTGTCAGTTGCCAAGCATTTGAATTTTAATCACATGACCATGGGGATACTGTAATGGAAAAGCGGTTGTAACACACTTTTTTCAGTTCTGTTGTAACTTTGAACAGCTACTAAATGAACTGTTGTAAAGGCCCTGTCCCACTGCACTTACGGATGCAAAGAGGATGTAAAACGTTAAAAAAAGTTTGCCATCCGTTGTGTACTCATTGCATATGTGATACGCTCTATCCGTCGAGCATCCGTCCACTGCGATTTCATCCATGCAAGAAGTTTTGAGCTGCACAAAACTTTGTGAACGGATGAACTTTCCGCTGTATACGATGTAAATCCACGACATATGAGCAACAAACGTTCTATGTTTATTATCCATTAAACGTCCACTGTATCCTCTCTGCATCCTCTGGGCATCCTCGCAACTCACATCCGCTGCAGCTGAAAACGGAAAGAGGGAGGAAACAAAAGGTACATGGAACGTCTACACAGCGTTAGTAGCACAGAAATAGAAAGGATGTGCAGTGAACGGTTTGCATCTGATATACATCCGCGCGGCATCCCCTTTCTTTCCTTTAGGCGTACGTGATGCATCCGCTTCATCCGCTATGCGTCCGCTTCGAAATTATCCCCTGGAACCCCTTCGGAGGTGTCACCTGCTTCCATCCGCTTTCACCCACTAGGCTTCCGGTGAACATCCATTGAACATCCCTGCTACATACTATCCACGTCCATTCTTTTCCGTTCTTTTCTGTTCTGTTTATGCAAATTTTCACCACTTTTTGGAGCGGATGACAATGGATGGAGCCACTCCCGAAATTTTGCTTGTCCGCTGTGTCCTTTATGCATACGTTTTGCATCCGTCGGCCAGTGGGACCGGGCCTTAAGTCAGGGGCTACCTATATAAACAATGTAGCCTCTGAATGTTATGAAACAACATTCTGATTTTTCATTAAATTATTAGCTCTACTGGGGCACTGGGACATATAGAAACCATACATTTTTATGATGGTCTCTTACTGAAATGGATTATGATTTGGGCTGCTGAGATCTGATACCATATATTGAATGTTAGCAAAGCTTCTAAAATTCTCTGCAACCCAACTGAGCTTATAGTGGCAAATATTGGATAGCGAGTACCAATTATTATTCCTGTATATACTATTTTACCACAGATTAATGCCTGTTTGTAATTACTTTCCAGGAAATTCCATCCTCTTTCTGGTGCAGACTAACTAGAACAGGGATGTCAAACTCAATTTCATTGAGGACCACATCAGGATTGTGTTTGACATCAGGGGGCTGGGGTGGGCATGACCGAAGTTGGCATAGCCAGTTCAACATCATTCGTGTGGGAGGGCTCCTGTGGTGGCCCAAGCATTCTGCCAGCAAAAGTAGGCTCCTGAACTCATTTTTGGCTGCAATAGCCTCCTGAAACCCTCTGCCAGCAGAAACAGAGGCCGGGAGGAGCTCTGTTTTCATTCACAAGCCTGTCACAGCCAAAAATGGAGCTCAGGAGCCCGTTTTCTCTGGCAGAAGCATCGCAGGCTACTTCATTGCTGTTTCCAGGGCAGCCCTTTGGGCCAGATCTAAGCACTTCATAGGTCAGTTCTGACCCCCAGGCCTAAGTTTGACATCCCTGATCTATAATAAAAAATGTGCTTGATTATGATTTTACATTTTGTATTAATGCTTATCACTTGTCTAATATTCCTGGCTCCCTAATGTTTCTGTACATAAGTGGCCTATCTCCAGAGCTTTTGCACTATGGCCCTTACAATCAAAAATGGCTATTTTTAAACAAGTGCTAGACATAGAATAGGAAAATTTGTTTGTTATTCACAGTATCAGGAGTGTAACTCTGAAGTGTAGTCTGTATGTATCATATAACATTTCAAAAGCTTCCCCTGGGCCCAATTCAGCAGTCCTACAGGGATTTTGCCAGGATAGATTTCATAAGATCCTAGAAGGAGTACATTTGCCATTATAATTTTGATATAATAAATATCTAAGATGTCCCAATATACTCTGAAAATTATAAAGAACAAGATGGTAAATGTATATGGCCCTGTTTGCCCTCTTACTTGATGATAGGCAACTTGCCATAAGGTAGCAACGTTTTATGCTACAGTTCACACAGTATAGCAATAAATAATGAAAAGTTGCTATCAGAAGAGATGATATAAAATAAATAAGTCATTTGTTCCCAGCAACACTTCAGTATTTTTCTACAAAGTATTAGGTTTCTATTTCTACTCCCCACAAGATTCTGATCAAAATTCCTCTGTTCACACTCAATTTATTGAACTTGCCAATTTATTGTTATTCAGTTCTTGCAAATTGGCAGCAGTTTGTCAGTAGGTAGGATATCAGAAGCTCTATTTCATTAAGACAATCTGCATAGTCAATTGTTCTCTTGGTGATATAATAATACCTATTATAAGCAATATTTTTCTCTATCATGTGGAAGAGATAATTTTCCTTGAAAGTTGTCTGTCGCATCCCTTGTCCCATCTCCTAGCAGACAGTACCCTTCACAAAATGATCAGTCCACATGGCACATACCACAGTGAGTTATCAACTATTACAAATCTTTTTGTTTTCACATCTTTTTCAATTGAAATACATATGCCCACTGCTGCAAATTTGTACTAATTGCATATATTAAGAAAAAACACAAACATGCATTGCAATTCACAATAGTAAATTCTATCATTCACCTTCGCTTTCAATTCTTCACCCAAGTAAGTATTTGCTTACAGGGAAAAATATCTAGAAATATAACAAAAAAACTCCTGTTAAATTCTGGAGTGTATTCCATGTAACCTGGCTGCTTTTATTTCTCCTTTATTTATTTAGTTTTGAAAATGTACAAAATAACTAAAGCTGTTGTGTTTGTTCCCTTTGGTTTCAGAAAAATATTGCTTTCTTAAAGTAGTTCAGGGTCAGAGTTAGCCTTATGGTCAAACTATTAAGTGGAATAAGTAAATCAGGCTCTGAAATAAATCTTGAGATACTGTGATTTTTACTGTAAAAATGGGGAGCGAGAGCATAGTCCATATTATCTCATCCATTTTTCAAAGTAAGTTGGATCTTTTTGACAATTTCCAGATGTGAAATATTACAGGTAGTTCTTGACTTATGACCACAATTGAGCCCCAAATTTTTGTGGCTGAGCAAGACACTTATTAAGTGATTTTTGCCCCAATTTACCATCTTTCTTGTCACAGTTGTTAAGTGAATCACTGCAGTTGTTAAGTTAGCAACATGATTGTTAAGTGAATTTTTCTTGTCAGAAGGTGCTCATATAACCCTGGGACACTGCAACAGTCATAAATACATCCCAGTTACCAAGTATCTGAGTTTTGATTACCTGACCAGAGGGATGCCCGGTTGTGTGAAAAATGGTCATAAATCACATTTTTCAGTGCTGTTGTAACTTGGAACAGTCACTAAAATGAATGTTGTTGATACAACTACCTGTATTAATGTGTTTCCCCCAAAATACACCCTACCTGAAAATAAGCCCTAGTAAAGAGGAATGTGTGTGGCCAGCATAGGAGGTGGCAAGTGTGGAAGCCAATGGAATCTGGCAGCAGCTGCAGCCCATACAGCAGAGATGAGTTGAGTACCTGTGCAAGCAGCAGGTGAAAGCAAAGGCGGGGGGGGGGGAGGCAGATGATCTGGACATGTTGAGCAGGCTGCGGGAAAGCCGAGCAGCAGTGGGCTGGAGGAGGCTCGGCTTCACACAGCAACAAAAACAGCAGACAAAGGCAGAAGCACGAGGGGGAGCAGATGATTTGGATGCACCACATGGGCCATAAGAAACCCAAGTGGTGGTCGGCTGGAGTGGCAGGCAGCCATGGGAGGCTCATCTTTGTGTCTCTTGGCTTGCCTATAGCCCCTGGAGGCACCAGGATTGCTTGCCTTCCATTCTGCATGTCGGGATCGCCTGCTGTCCATTATATAGTTGCTGCCAGATATCATCGGTCCCCACACATTTGCTGGTTCTTGTGTGCACTGATCACCTTCAAATTGTGTTTCTCTGAAAATAAGCCTTAGTGCATATTTTGGGGCTCATTTTGGGGCGGGTCTTATTTTCAGGTAAACACAGTAGTATTCACTGTGCTGTGAATGCACATGGAATAAAAAAATTCAGTGAAACTATTCTGTCCCTGATCTTATGAAATGAGTTTTCTCAGCTATGCTTTTCCTTAGATCAATGTTCCCATAATTGATTGTAGACTTGTTCAGTATTCCAGGCAAGGGATCTCTCACAAGCAATAAAAGACTAATTGAATTTCAAAATGGCTACAGTTATACAATAGTCTTACATTTTGTGTTTATTTCATTGAGACTGAAAATTCAATTTGGATGTAAACATGCTTCAAGCATATATATTTGTATCTAATAGACGGGGGGGGGTAGAGAGAGAGAGAATATGAGAGATAATATAACAACTGAATAAGCAAAATAGTTACATGAAAGTATGGTAATGGGTGGAGTCCACTCCCTCAGTGGAAAAGAAGTCTTTGAAATATGAATACAATAATAATATTGTTGTCATTCAAAATACCAGTTGAGGCAGCAATTTATTTTCAACAATGTATTCATGTAGTTGGAAAATAGAAGCTTTGTATAGTTGGAAAATACATTTTAAAAATAATTAAATGAAAGCACTTTTCATTTCCTTTTTCCACGCATTCCTAAGGGATGAGCAAAATGGTGAAAGGCTACATACTGGATCAAACATCAAAATTTCTTGCATATGGAACACTATTGAAACAAAACTATAGCTTTGCTTCATGAGGAAATTCCTCTGCCCACAGAGATATACAGCTATACTTCAGAGCAAGAACGATGGAATGCATTGTCAGAGAATTGAACACATTTCTATGAGATGAGACTCGTGGGCAATTAGAAAAGGCACATTTTGCAATTAAAATGGGGCATCTGAATTTATAACTTGAAATAGTTTGGAACTGTAACAGAAAGCACAGAGCAGTCAAGTAAGAATGGTGTTTCCTTATGAAGGTGATTCTTTGAATACCAATTATACTTCTAGTATTTTCATAATTTTGTCTAGTAGGAGATTTTAAATGATTCTTAATTGGAAATATAAATCAGAAAAATTCATAACAGTACAGACAACCCAAGGTTAATTGGGTTGTACTAAGCAGAAATTATTTGCTCAACAGTTTATCCATTGCATTTGCATCAGGATTTTTTATGAATTTGTGCTATATAATAATAATGGATTTGCTAGCTCTTCTCATTCTGAAATGGATTTGCCATAGTGCCTTTTGTGAAACTTTAAAATCTACAATAAGCACCTCCTCTATGCATATATATTTATCTCAGCATTATTTTCAATGACTGCTTTGGGCAGTAAGAATGTTGTATTTGTTCAAACTATACTATCACTGTACAAAAGAAACTTCCTTCTCCACTTCTGCTGTCCCTGAAAATCTGCCAGGAGATCCTCAGACTTCTGGGAACTCAGGAATTGCAAGAGAAGAGATAAAGTCTGGAACTGGATATCTATTACTAAAATACTCATTTCCTCAACTCACTTTTCCTACTAGTCTTGAAATGTGGTGGCAAGAGAATCCAAGGAAAGAGAAGATGCCTTAGCAATGATGTTTGCAATTGCACTGAACATGTCCATGTAATCAGAGATATAGCAGTGAAAGAATCTGCTAACAGATACTGTGGTTCGGATCCATGTTCTTCCCCTATTCAGTCCATCACTATTTTTCAAGGGACCAGTAGATAATGTGAAGAAATATATTTTTAGACAGAATTTGCGCTCTTCTTGAGATAGACTGAACTCGTGTTCTTAAACAACACCTGATGGGAACTTCCCAGTAAAGCAGGAGGACTGTAGAGCATTTCATCTTGGTGGGTAGATGGTGTTGCCCAACATAGGCAATGAGGATTGCCTACTGACTCATGGTGATGTGTGGATTCCTTTTTTTCCTTATGGATCAGTTCACTTTTGAGAGGTAGCTATTCCCCCAGCTCTATCAAGTGTTTAAAACTGTCTTCTCCCTTAGTGACAGTGATTGATAGTGATTTGTCAGAGTATATTCATTAATTGGCAGAGACATGGTTAACAAAGTAAACATGGCAGCAGACCAGCCAATAGGAGCTGACAGCCTGGGTGTGGTTTGGCTCTATACTTTGCTGAGAATTGAAAGTGAAACTAGACTTGCTTTTGCTTGCCTTCTAAACTGAAAGGATATCTGTTCTGAGCTGGTGCTGCCTGTGTTTTTGCTTATGTTATGTTGAAAGAATCTACAAAATGGTATTGTAAATTGTACTCACATTACTATGTTTATAAAGAAGTTAATGATCCTGCTGAATCTATGTGTTTCTGGACTTGAATTTCTGCTGCAAACTTTAACACGATTGCTTTCCCTATTCACAGGGAGGATAGAATAGAAACAAAATGCTACTATTGCAAAAAGTTAAATAACAAGAGATGGTAGCAAGGTAAACTAACTCACTCTACTGGGAAATTAATCCATTATTTTTTTTATTTTCACATAACGTTTGTATTTTGTTTCTCTTCAGACATTTTAGTTTCATTTCATTCACTTCTTTCTTTATTCCCTATCCATTTCCACACCCAAAACCATGCTTGACAGTACCAGATAATTACATTTCCAGATTTAGAACCTTTCATCACATTTGTATCCTTCATGAATTCTTTCACTCTGTCTTGTCCTTTGGGCCTGAAAAAGCCCATTTTGTTTATCCGTTCAGTGGTGGAATTCAAATTTTTTTACTACTGGTTCTGTGGGCATGGCTATGTGGTCATGTGACTGGGGATCAACAGACAGAAATTCACTTTCTGTAGTAGGAGTTTGGATTAGATGACCTTCAGGTACCTACCAGCCCTGGATTGCTATGCTGTTTGAAAACATCATCTGAAACTGCATTTAGCCGAGAGGTCTTCAAACTTGACAGCTTTAAGACTTGTGGACTTTAACCAGGGGTGGGATTAAAATTTCTTCACAACCAGTTCTTTGGGCATGGCCAATTTGTGGGTGTGGCCTGGTGGTCATGTGACTGGGTAGTCATGGCTTGCTGATGGCATGGCTTGGTGGTTATGTGACTGGGTGGGCGTGGCTTGTATGTAAATATTATAAATATCTATGTAAATATTGATTTTTTTATTTTAAAAAAGCAACTTTTACCCAAAATCAGGCAAAGCAGGCAGACAGATTGAGTTGCTCACAGAATCACAGATTCACTTAGAGATCTATGTTTCTGCAATCTGTTACCTGAGTCTGTCACATAAAATTTGCTAGTAAACAAACACAAAATTAACTCACAGCACACCATGTATGTAAATATTGAATTTTTTATAAAGAAAGAGAAACTTTTACCCAAAATCAGGCAAAGCAGGCAGGCAGATTGAGTTGCTCACAGAATAACAGATTTATCTAGAGATCTGTGTTTCTGCCATCGGCGAGCTGAGTCTGCACTGCTTCAGTCCTAAGGAAGGTTCAGCTCTGATCTAAAGATTAGCTAGAAAGCAAGAAATCCAACAATTTTCTGCTTTCTGGCTAATCTAAATCTCCCAGCACAGCAGAACAGGTGGTAGCCAGGGAAAAAAAAGGAAAATTAGCAACTTACCAAATGCAAGCAATTTGGATGGCATGCATGCCAGGTAAAGAGTGAGTGGGCGGGGAGGGGAGGGGAAGGGCCAGCCAGTGGTGCAATTTGCTGAACTGGGTAGAATCATAACAACCGATTCTATAGAACCAGTCCAACCAGGTAAAATCCCACCCTGACTTCAACTCCCATAATTCCTCCTCCAGTCATGTCAGCATGTTAGCTCAGGAATTCTGGGAATTGAAGTCCACAAGTCTTAAACTTGCCAAGTTTGAAAACCTTTAGTCTACTGGAAAGATTTATGGTCCTTCCTTCCTCTCCTTTTTCCCTCCCTCCCTCCCTCCTTCCCTTTCTTTTTTCTTTTTCTTTTTCTTTCTTTTTACCCTCCTTTTCTTTCTCCCCTCCTCCCTTTTTCTTTCGCTTTCTTTTTTTCCTTTGCAGCACCCCCCTGCACCTTGTTTTTGGCCTAGTGGGAAGCCTCCTGGGAATAAAAAGGGGACACAAGAGGAGGGTGCACAGCACCTCCCCACACCCCTGTTTTTGGGCCAAGGGAAGTGCTGGAAAAAGAAGCATTTTGAAGCAAGGGGGGAATCAGCTGTGCCATGCGATTTAGATTAGCTAGAAAGCAAAGACCTGATGATTTCTTGCTTTCTAGGTAATTAAATTGCATGGAATAGCTGATGGTCACCAGCTGATAGTTGGAAATACCGGTTCAGCTGAACTGGTAGCATTTTTTACTATCAATTCGGCCGAAGCAGGCTGAACTGGTAGAATACCACCACTGTATCTGTTGCCATGTATTTAGAGAGCCAGGAGTTCTATAAAGATGTCTGGCTGCCAACTGTTGTTAACTGCTAATTCCTTTTTTTTTTTTTAAGAATTTTATTAATTTTTAAAAAACAAACATATACAAACAAAACACAAAACATAAAGAACATAAAACATCCTTTTGGAAAGCAGTTTGATCCCGGGTTACATCTTTTTGTACAGACATAAATTCAAGTTCATGCTTACTTTTATATCGCATTCCATATCTTATTTACCATTTTACATTTTCTATATAGCTTCTCCCCTCTTTTCACTCTCTTAATTCTATTTTATTTATTTCATCTCAATTTAAATAATTATACTTATATCCTTTGTCTGTCCTGTTTCAACTGTCTATTATCTTTTCTCATTAACACAAAATTTATTCTGTAATAACTGATTGGAGTATGACACCTTTATATCTTTCCCCTAAGTTTAACACTTAAAATAATATATAATTTTCATTTGGATTCTGCATAGTACATTCTAAAGCTACACTCTATATTTTAAAATAGGAAAAATAAATAAATATATAATATAATTAAAACAACAATCCATAGCAATTGAAATTATATCGTTAAAATTGATATTCATTTAAGTCTTAAACATTTTATACATTCCTTTCCAAATAAGTATCATGCTTCTATGGGAACACTTATAGATTTTGCTTAGTTACTCCCCCCCCCATTTCACTTATATTTTAAAATATTATGTAATGACAATGTTTCCATTCCTTTTTAGTTCAATTCTCTCAAATTTCATTTCATTTATTATATTAAAAAAATCGCTAAAATTACATTAAACATTTTATCCCATTTTATAATCATATGTTGTTCCAATTTTCTAACATTATTTCAAATACAAATACAACAATACAGTCTTATGTACCTTTGCAGAATCTTTTTTTCAGTTATATTTTTACCCATTATCTCTAAATAAATTCTGTTTCTTTACATCTTGTTTCAAACCTTTGTAGCTTCTCTTCCCTTCTTTCCTCCCTTGCTTCTCCATTCTACCCTTTTTACCCCCTTGTCTCTTAATCTCCACCCTCTTCTGTATTCCTCTTTTCTGTTGCTTTCTAACATTGTATCCAATTTTCACCTTATTTTTCCCTTTTTTGGTTTTTTTTTTTAAATCTTAAATTCTCCATTCTCTTTTCCCCCTTTCCCCTTTCTTCCCCAGATAAAGTTTTTTGTTCATTAAAGATGTCTTCTTCTTCATCCCAATCTTCTTGTTCTTGTAGTTTCTCATATGTAGACATCACCATTTCTAAAAAATGAAAAACGGAGCCAAAAGAGCCCTTCCCTTCTTGTTCCTCTTCTTTATATTTTATAAATTCTATTTTCAGTTCATCCACAAGTAATGCCATTGTAAAAAAAATTTTAAACAACCCAAATGATTTTAATCATTCAAATAAGAATTTCCAAAAGTCCCAAAGTCACCAAGCAATCCAAATACACACAATCTATTTCATTTAACACTTTCTTCTTTTTTTCACCTTCTTTTCCTGGGGTTATAATTCAGTTACAAAGTTCCAGTTATATTTTAGAAGTCTTGTTATGATTTTGTTCTAGTCTTTTAAATTACAAGCAATCTCCTCCAGCCAAATCTTAATCTTAATTCTTAACCTCTCCCTTCCCACTTACAGCATAAAAATTTTTTTTTCAGTGTTCAGAAATCCTTATTGTCCCCTTGGCTTTAATTTTCCAGTTTGATTACCTGCTGATGCTAAAGCGGGTTTTTCCAATTTCTCATTCATCTGCTGTCACCGTAAGGAAGGAGAGTGAGAAAAAAAAAAACTTCCCCTTTTCACTTTCATTCACTGCTTCCAGATTTTCTTAGGGAGCGATGTATCTTTTTCCAAAATTTAAATTCCAGGATATCTTGGATGTTGCTTCTCATCCCGGTCAGCCAAAACTTTCACTTCTCAGTTTCCCCCTGCACATTCTTTTCCGGGTGAAAGCTTCTTTGTGGAGGCCATTTCTGACTGCCACTCTACCGCTTTTGGAGAAGGAAGTTATGCCAGCTGAGGAGGGGGGTGCAACTTCCCCCAACCCCTGCTAGGTTTCCCCTGTCTTCAGCTACTTCTACGGGGTAGCTATAGCCCCGAAGCCAGTTGGCTCAGGGCACTCCAATGGCGAGCACAGAAGAAATCGTGCATGATCGCAGATTCCTTCCACCGCCGAGCCTTGCAAACTGGAAGTCCT
Organism: Laticauda colubrina; assembly: GCA_015471245.1. Lineage (NCBI taxonomy): Eukaryota > Metazoa > Chordata > Lepidosauria > Squamata > Elapidae > Laticauda > Laticauda colubrina. The sequence continues at coordinate 23,437,986 of BLBF01000019.1, forward strand.
ATGTTAGATATTAATTCTGTTGACATCCGTATCATGTCTGTTCTGGACCATGATAAATGTCTATTTGAATAGAAGGTGTATTGCTTAATTTTAGCATTTCTTTCTCTCCATGTATCTTTTAAGTTCATTCCATCAACCATTTTTAAAAAAAGTTTTGGGGAGAGTTTTGCTTTGTTGTTGTTGCTGTACAATCCAATTTATTGTCTACAATTCCATTAAAATCTCCCATCATAACTATATTGGCATAGTTCAGTTCAATTATTTTCATATGTATTTTTTTGTAAAATTGTTCTTGCTTATCATTCAGAGCATAAATTGCAATTAGGAGTGTTTTCATACAATTGTCCATTATTTCCACCATTAATATTCTTCCATCTTTATCTGTATAGATCAATTTTGCTGGGGTGGTCTCTTTAATATATAAAACCACTCCTCTTTTCTCACATTGAATCAAAGGAGTAAATATTTTCCCCAATTTTGGCTGTACCAACAATTGTTCATATTGTTTTTGATATGTACTTCTTGTAAACAAATTATATCAAATTTTAATTTCTCTAATTTATGAAAAGTTTTTCTTCTTTTAGCAGCTGAATTAAGTCCATTTGTATTAATTGTAATCAATTTTTTCTCTTCCATGGTTATATTTTATAATTGGGTTTAGCAGCTCTCGTGGATCTTAGTTCACGTTGTTCTTTGGCTTCCACCTTTCCACCTACTGCGCCTACTTCCACCTACTTCTTTTTCAGCCACCATTTGACAGTCATCTTGAAATTCAATTAATGAGATCTCTTTTTCTGCCTCCTCCTCTTTCCTTCCAAAGAATTCTGCATAAAATAATTCCACTTTCTCAATTGAATCAATTCTATGTCTCTGTTCTTGCCATGTGAACATTAACCCTTCTGGGATCAGCCATCTATAATTCACCTCTTTTTTAAGTAGCATTTTAGTCAAGAATTGGTATTCTCTTCTCATCTCTCTCATTCTTCTAGGTATTTGTTTTAAGACCACAATCTTTATATTTCAATGCTTTCTCTTTTGCCACTTGCAATATTTGCATTTTAATAGCTTTTTTTGTAAATCTGATGTGGACTTCTCTTGGTAAGTTGTTTCTCATCGCATATCTTGTGAAAACTCGATAAACCTCATCTATTCCATCCATCATTTTCTCTTGAGTAATTTCCAAAGCTTCAGCCAGCTTTTCTATCATTATCTCAGCTAAATTTTGTCCTTTTTTTTCCTCTACATTTTGGAATCTGAGATAGAATTCTGATCTATCCATCTCCCATCTCAACATACCACTTTTGTCTTATTCAATCACCATTAATCTATTATCAATATCTCCAATCTTTTTATCTCTTTGTTTATCTTCTTATTTAATTTTTTGGAATCTCTCCGCATACTTCGACATCATTTGTTGGATGCTCTCCACTTTTTCATCAGTCTTCCCTGTTCTTTGTTCAATGTTCTCTGCTCTTTGTTCAATGTTCTCTATTCAGAATCTTCAGGTTCTTCTAAGCCTTAATCCAATTGTGAAGTAGCCAATTATGATTCAAAGTAAAATAAAAACTGTGAAGAGAAAAAAGCCCAATAATAATAATAATAATAAAAAGTAGGCAAACAAGGTTTCTTCAGGTTCTTGTATACCTTAATCCAACCAGTAAAAAAATTTGATTTGAAAAAAAACAAAAACAAAAAGGAAAGGAAAAATTCTTTAGGTTTTTCAACATCTTAATCCAATTAAAGGATCTGAAATAGAAAAATACATAAAAATGAACCAAAAAAGTAAATTAAAAAAACACAAAAATACCAGGAAAAAAAAAGAAAGAAAAAAGAAGGCTTAAGGCTTTCCCTTTAAAATAAAAAGCAAACGTGGAATTTGGACTTGCAAAAAAAAAAAAAAAAAAAAGACAAAGGCGAACTCCAAGAAGGCCAGTGGGGAAAAAAAAAAGATTCAATAAGGATGGTAAGGAGGAATAGCATAGCTTAGAAAAAATAAAAAGGACACATTGCACTTTGTTTAATTATCCAAGGGTCTAAAAACTCTTCTCCAAAGACTTATCGCCTTTCTTTTCATAAGCTTCAACACCAGGCTTCAACTGTTGATAGAAATCCAGAAGAGCACCTGCAATAACACTCTCCTGTGCTCTTCCCTCTATCTTATCAAATAGCAATGTCCTTGAAAAAAAATCTCAATTCTTTCTTTCTTTCTCAACTTTCTCAGCTTTGTCTAATCACAGAAAATAAAGTATTTTCAAGCGTCTAGTTGGCAGTGTTACAAAGTTTCTTTTACTCTTACTTTCCCTCTCCTTTCCCAACAGGATATAATAAAAAATAACCAATAAAAAGAAAAAGATTTTTTTTAAAAAAATAACTAAATATCTAAAGGGACCCTCTAGCCTAAAATATTACAAAATTAAAAGGGAGAAGAAAAAATAGACCAGTCCACTTTCAAAATACAAAATCGTATATAGAAAATCCAGCAATAAAAAAAAAACAAACCAACCAAACCTTACTTTGATGCTTCCGTTTAAAATCGCCGCTTGATCATTTCTGTCAAAAACTTTTACAGATTCCTTCTTTCTTTTAGGATGTCCTTTCAAGTCTCATAATAAAGAAAGTTCTCACCTAACTGGCAAACTTTCTCTTTTACTTCTTCCATTTCGGAGCTGTCCCAACTTCAGCAGCTTTAATGGCTGCCTCTTTACCGCTGGCAAGAGGAGCTTCTCCCGGATCAACCAGGGACTTTGTGGTATCCCTGGGATCAGCAGGATGTGCCCTTTTATTTTCACCATCTCTTCAGGATGGTTTAGGTCCAATAGGACCATCCAGGGGCAAAGATATCGGCTGCGATCTCAGACCTCTGAGATTGCATGCCATATCGTTGTGACACTAGCTCCGCCCCAAAATTTGGAACATCTTTCTATCTTCAGAAATTCCTAGAAAGGCTTTAAAAATTTACTACATTAGACATATGCAGGAAATATTTTCTTAAAGTTTACATTTATAAGATATTCACATGAATATCTTAATATTATGGGGAAATGGTTGAGGACTAGAAATAATTGGAATCATCCCATAGTTATAAGCAGTACTAGGTTTGAAGGAAGTTTTGAGGAAGGTTCAGATGTTAGAATTCTGAGAATATTATGTATATATTTTACCATATTTTCATATTTCCCATCATTGGAGCAACAAACCGTGGAATCAATTTAGAGTGATAATGTTTGGGGGAAACATGAGAATCACAGAAAATGAGCTTGGGACAACATGATGCTGCGTGGCCTTTCCCCAAATATAGGAACATTTCTCTGGGGAATTTTTGGGAAATAAAAAAAGTTTATGAAAGTAGTTCTTGAGGGTAGTAGCCCTATGAAAGTAGTTACTTTATAAAAAGCCTAATTTGGGAACTTTCGGTGGCAAAGCAAGGATGAACAGAGGTGCAGAAGCCCATCTGTGGTTTCAGTTAATCTCTTTTTGTGGTTGGCATGATCCTTTGAGGGTGCATGAGTCCCGGAGAGATTCGTGCTGGCATGGGGGAGACTCGGGTTGCAGTGTGGAGAAGGGAGACCCCCCTGCAGTGAAGAGGAGCCCTCCAGAGCCCAATGAGCAAGAAACAGCCCCATATCAATGGTGGCTCCGAAGTCTGGACTGCCACCGATGTAAAGAAGCGAGCAAGTGACAGTTTATGAGTTCATTGGGAAAAAATGTGGCAGAGAAAATTAGTGATGGAGAGGAGGATTGGAATGCCATAGACTTTTATAAGGCTGTTACAAGTGTCTGTCTGGAGCCCTAAAAGAAAGCGGCCAAAAAGCAGATGCAAGGCAAGTGAAAGTGAAAGAGCTTGGCAGACAGAAGAGAGAGAGAGGACAATAACAAGTAAAAAGGGAAGTTTACGAGGTTGGGAGACTAGTGGATGGAAGGTGCCTGAAAGTTGTGGAGGATTTGGACCATCTAATGATTTCTATTCTGAAAGACTTTATTAAAGCGGAGACGGGAGGAAGATTGGAGCTGACGAAACAGAAACAGTGTGGCACCACAGGCGATACTTAGAAACCCTGAAGCTATCATAACAATATAACTGATATAAACCACTTAACAGGCCATTAGGGAGCATATTGATCTAATTGAGGAGGTGGTTCCATCTGAAGAAAATCAGGAAAATTGAACTTAGGAATGCTAAGACAAAAAGTAAAAGTGGAAGCTTCCGAATGTGTGGAGATACCGTGTAATTGCAGTCACTACTCAGCATTTTTTTACCTCCCCACTTCCAGTGCGTTTGGAATGAAAGCTCTCAAACTTACAGACAGAAAGCTAAAAATTTACTTCAAAATTCCTTTTCCCCCCTTTTTTACTCCCTTTTTTCTGTGTACATTTGCTCAATTTTTTTCCTCTTTTTCCCTCACCAGGAGATAGCAAACCATCTCTCCTTCTTTGTTCTCTCTTTATAATGATTATAAATATGCATACTGGGGAAAGGAAAATTGATTGTTGTAACTGATTGTTAAATAATTGAACTAATATGATTTAATTGATTTATTAATAATAGTGATATTTATACTTTGATTAGATATATAAGGAAATAGTAAGAACATTCAGTATTATTTAATGAATAAATATAGGATTTTATGTATTAATATTATTACTTATTGTGTGATCACAATTAATCCACTTGGGGATGAATGTAACTGTTTGTATTTAAGAATATTTAAAACAAGGTTAGATAATACATATATTTAATTATAATATTTAAATATAGTTGGATTTGGAATATATATATGTATGTATGTATGTATGTATGTATGTATGTATGTATGTATGTATGTGTGTGTGTGTGTGTATGTGTATGTATATATGTATATGTATGTATATAAAGCATATATATATGTGTGTGCTGTTTAGCTTCCTTCGGGTATTATCCCACGTCATTGTAGTGCTTTTAAAGTTATAGCAACGTTTCAGCAGAATCTCATCTGCCATCATCAGGCTTCTGTATTGAGTTTGTATGTGGGTCAGAGCCTCACAGTCGTTGGTTTTAAATTTGAGGCTAGCCTATTGTTGTGCCAGGATGGTTTTTTTCTTCATCCTGATTGGTTGGGAGTCTTGGTCTGTGTTTATTGGATTGGAGTTTGTTTGATTGGTGTTTCTGGTTTCTTCTGTCTGTTTTGTGGCTTTGATTGGCTGGCAACATTCTGTTCCTGTGTTGGAGGCTTTCAGTGCAGCTTGGCTTCACGTGAAAGGACGGCTATTATCCATTAGGAAGCTAGGTTTCATCTGGGTGCCTGGTGGGGGGGTGTTTAAGCTGGAGGCATCAGAGGGAGTCTGTTTGTGCCCAGGTGTTTGCCTGGCTTGTGGTGTGGAGATCTTTCTATTTGAGAGTGCAGGCTTCCAAATGATTGACAGTCTGGTGAAATCATCTCTTCTATTCATACTTTCAGGTCTTTTTTCAATCTCTGTGACTTCTCTGATGATTCTGTGGCTGGGGTTTTCTATAGTGGCTAAGGTTTTGGTGCAATTGAAGTTGATGCTGTGACCTGTGGCTTTCATGTGTTGGACTAGTGAGGAGGTGTGCCAGCTTTTTTACTGCATTTTGTGTTCATCCAGGCGGGTACATATTCTTCTATTGGTCTGTCCAATATATGTGGCCGGGCATGATGCACAAAGAAGGCATACCTCTCAGACCCATAGTCAGCTCCAAAGGAGCACCATTACAAAACCTAGCCAAACACTTAGTAAAACAACTACAGCCCCATGCTGAAACCACAGCTTGATATGTACAAAACTCATACCACTTCTTAGAAATGATCAAAGATCTACACATGGAACAAGAAGATCTGCTTGTAAGTTTCGACATGGTTTCACTATTCACTCATGTCCCGATAAAATAATCTCTTCAAATCATCAAAAATAAATACCAACCAGGTAAACACCTCATGGAACTAACAGAACACTGCCAAACCAACATATATTTCATATACAAAGGACAAAGATTCAAGCAAATTGAAGGAGCCCCGATGGGATCACCACTGTCACCCGTCATTGCAAACCTGTTCATGGAAGAATTTGAATCCAGAGCCCTGGCTAATGCCATCCACAAACCCAAACTATGGCTAAGATACATCGATGACACATTTGTGATTTGGCCCCATGGAAAAGAAAACCTAAACAATTTCCTAACACACCTAAACAGCACACACCCCAAAATCAAGTTCACCATGGAAACAGAAATAAACAAACAACTACCATTCCTAGATGTACTAATCTACAAAAGAACAGATGGCACACTGGGACACACCGTATACCAGAAGAAAACACACACCAACCGCTACCTCAATGCCCAATCCCACCACCACCCAGCACAGATATTTTCTGTGGCCAAAACACTAATTACCAGAACCAAACGCCTGGCAGACAAGACACATATAAAGACTGAACTATGCACCCTGACTAAAGTATTGACGGCCAACGGCTTCCACAAAAATAAAATCACCAGCTTGATCCACAAAAACACATCAAGACATAACAGAGACCTAGAAGATCAACAGACCTATGGAACAGCTGTCCTGCCCTACATAAGAGGTACTACAGACAAAATCAGTAAGACAATACACAGGCATCACATCAAGACTGCCTTCAAAACAGACAAAAAAAAAAAAAATAGCAGCCATCCTTAAAAACCCCAAAGACAAAATTGACCTGGAAAACCAAGGCATATACGAAGTTCCCTGTGCATCATGCCCGGCCACGTACATTGGACAGACCAATAGAAGAATAAGTACCCACCTGGATGAACACAAAAATGCAGTAAAAAAGCTGGAACACACCTCCTCACTAGTCCAACACATGAAAACCACAGGTCACAACATCAACTTCAATGGCACCAAAACCCAAGCCACTATAGAAAGCTCCAGCCACAGAATCATCAGAGAAGCCAAAGAGATTGAAAAAAGACCTGAAAGCATGAATAGAAGAGATGATTCCACCAGACTGTCAATCATTTGGAAGCCTGCACTCTCAAATAGAAAGATCTCCACAACACAAGCCAGGCAAACACCTGGGCACAAACAGACTCCCTCTGAGTCTGTTTTTGTCTGTCTTGAAGGCAGTCTTGATGTGATGCCTGTGTAGTATCTTACTGATTTTGTCTGTAGCACATCTTATGTAGGGCAGGACGGCTGTTCCATAGGTCTGTTGATCTTCTAGGTCTCTGTTATGTCTTGGTGTGTTTTTGTGAATCAAGTTGGTGATTTTGTTTTTGTGGAAGCCATTGGCTGTCAATACTTTAGTCAGGGTGCATAGTTCAGTCTTTATATGTGTCTTGTCTGCCAGGCATTTGGTTCTGGTAATTAGTGTTTTAGCCACGGAATTTATCTGTGCTGGCTGGTGGTGGGATTGGGTGTTGAGGTAGCGGTTGTTGTGTGTTTTCTTCTGGTATATGGTGTGTCCCAGTGTGCCATCTGTTCTTTTGTAGATTAGTACATCTAGGAATGGTAGTTGTTTGTTTATTTCTGTTTCCATGGTGAACTTGATTTTGGGGTGTGTGCTGTTTAGGTGTGTTAGGAAATTGTTTAGGTTTTCTTTTCCATGGGGCCAAATCACAAATGTGTCATCGATGTATCTTAGCCATAGTTTGGGTTTGTGGGTGGCATTAGCCAGGGCTCTGGATTCGAATTCTTCCATGAACAGGTTTACAATGACGGGTGACAGTGGTGATCCCATAGGAGCTCCTTCAATTTGCTTGAATCTTTGTCCTTTGTATATGAAATATGTGTTGGTTAGTCAGTGTTCTGTTAGTTCCATGAGGTGTTTACCTGGTTGGTATTTATTTTTGATGATTTCAAGAGTTTCTTTTATCGGTACTTGAGTGAATAGTGAAACCACGTCAAAACTTACAAGCAGATCTTCTTGTTCCACGTGTAGATCTTTGATCATTTCTAAGAAGTGGTATGAGTTTTGTACATATCAAGCTGCGGTTTCAGCATGGGGCTGTAGTTGTTTTGCTAAGTATTTAGCTAGGTTTTGTAATGGTGCTCCTATGGAGCTGACTATGGGTCTGAGAGGTATGCCTTCTTTGTGTATTTTTGGGAGGCCGTATAATTTGGGGCATATAGAAGATTTTTCTCTTGGGATGATCATCTGTTGGATTTCTTTGCTTATGTGGGTGGTTATAATTTTCTTCTTGGTTAATTTTTCTTGATATGTGGTTGGGTCTGTGTTTATAGGTTTGTATGTGGAGTCTTGGAGTAGGTCTGCCAATTTTGTTTCATAGTCTTTTCTATCCATTACTACCGTGGCATTTCCTTTGTCTGCTGGGAGTATTATTATGCTGTTATCATTTTACAGGGTTTGTAGTGCTCTGAATTCATCTTTTTGCAAATTACCTTTTGGTGGTTTTGTTGTGCATAAGATGTGAGTAACCTGGTGTCTTATTCTGTCAGCTTCATCTGTATTTAATTTGGTTAGGCTGGATTCTACTGCACATACGATGGATTCTGTGGGGATTTTTTTGGGTGCTATGGCATAATTGAATCCTTTGGATAGGACATCTGTTTCTGTTTTGGTGAGTTCTCTGTTGGAAACGTTATATACTAATTGTTTCAGTTGTTGTGAGTTGTTGGGGGTTTTCTTGTCATGTTCTAATTTCTTTAGTTTCTTTAAGAGTTTTTAGATCCCGGTCAATCCTATTACAGAGATTCTATCACTGAATGTTAATTTGGGATAATATAATTAATATAGTACAACAACAGAAACAAATCTTAAAAGAAATGACTTCCACAACTACTACAGCTCTGAAAATTGGAAGAAAGGTCACCCTTATGTTAACAACTATGTTGGCAACAGCTTCGCCCATGGCATAAAAAAACCATAAAATAAACATTGTCAGTGGAGAAACAAGCTAACCTCTCGAATGCCAACATCCAATCAATTTTGCTGACTTTACAGGAATCAGTGACGAAGCTGCAAGAAACAATGGTGAAAAACCATAATGAAATGAGAGCAGATATCAATGAACTAAAAGAGGAGATGGGGAAATTAAAAGCAGAAATGAAAGTGGATATCTCCAAAGTAGAGGACAAAGTTGGATTATTACAGCAGGGCTTCGAGAAAAATGAAGCAACAATAAAAGAGGTAGAGAAAAGGACTGAATGAACCAAAAGGAAATTAGAGTGGGTAGATGAAGAAGTAAAGAATGTGAGTAAAGAAATGGAGGACTCACTGGTCTACCTAGAGATGGACAAGGCTGCTACATACTTGAGATTCCAAAATGTAGTGGAATCCAAAGAAGAACACCTGGAACAACTAATGGCGGGAATACTGGCTGGACTATTGGAAAAAGATAAAGATGACATCTTAAGGGAGTTTGATTAAATTTACAGAAGTAGCACTAATTATGCAAGATGCCACAATTGCCCAAGAGAAGTCTGTATACCATTTGCAAGAAGGAGCGTCTGGGATATCATATATAGGATGTCAAAGAGATGAAATAATAATGTATAAAGGTAAAGAAGTCTTGATTCTCAAACAAATACCAAGAAGTGTAAGAGAACAAAGATGAGACTACAAGTTCTTAGCAGCTTACCTAAATCAGAAAAGAATCATATTTAAATGGCTAATCCCAGAGGGGATCTTAGTTTTTGGGAACGAAAGGAAAATTAAAGTAGACTCCATGGAAAAGGCCCAGGAATTTTATGAGCAATTTGTAGGTCTGGAAGACCAGAGTAGTAAGGAGGAACTGGAAAGACACTTCCAGGAAGATCAAGGCTATCATAAGAACAGAGATGGAACTTTAGGAAATCAAGGAAATACTCATCTACATCAGGAGAGAGAAGAAAGTAGGACACATTTTCAGGCACAAGGAGAGACCGGAGCCATTACAAGACAGAGCGAAACAGAATTAATTAAATGGAAGAAGAAAAGAAACTACTATCAATTAATATAAATGGTTTAAACTCGATGATAAAAAGAAAAAGGATAATAGCTAAACTCATCAAACAAAATGCTGATATAATATGCCTACAAGAAACTCATATAAAGAAAACAGATGAAAAATACCTAGAATTAGGTATTAGGTCCGAAATTAGGGAAGCTATTCACCACACCAGCAGACATGGGGGAAAAAGAAAGGGATTGCAGTACATGTTAAAGAGGATTTGAAAGCAGATTTAATATGGTCAGATTCTGAGGGAAGAATCTGGTTTTACAGATCTGGATTAATGCCATCCCAATTCTCTTAGTGGTAATCTACGCCCCGAACAGAGATCAAAAAGAGTATTTAAAGCATCTTTATGGAAAAATAATAGGATTGGAAAACAGAAATATTTGTATCATAGGAGACTTTAATTCTATTGCTGATTATCAAAAAGACCACAGTAATGGGGGGAAGAACAAAGGGGGAAAAGAGAGCTTCCCAAGATATGTATGGAAATGATGAAGGAGTTAAATTTGATTGATATATGGAAAAGATTACATCCCGAGAAAAAACAATTTACATTCTGTTCAACTCCTCATCAAAAATTGACATGAATTGATATGGCATGGATGAATGGGGAAATAGCAAATGAGATAAAAGGGATTGAAATTTTACCTATTGAATGGGCAGATCACAATCCAATTCAGATAATATGGAAGGGTAGGGAAAAACCCAAGAAAAGATGGACGTTAAATACTCAGTTAATAAGAGAAAACGAATACACCAACAAACTCAAGGAGGAATTAAATTATTTCTTAAAGGAAAATGATAATGGAGCAACTACGAAACAAAACATTTGGGATACAATGAAGGCAGCAACAAGAGGTATAACAATCTCTTATAACGCCAAGAGGAATAAGGAAAAATACGCCCAGCAAAACAAATTACAACAAAAAATTAAGGAATTAGAAACTCAATTACAGAATACCCCAAAGGATTCAAAATTGCAAAATCAGATAATAATAACTAAACATAAATTGAATTTAATTGAACAAGAGAGAATGATTATAAATTTGAATACAACTAGACAAACTTATTTTGAGCATGCTAATAAGCCAGGGAGATGGCTATCATATAGACTTAAAAAAAGGAAAGAAAAGAGATTGACATACCAGCTTATAGATGGAAAGGGGGATATATAACAGGATATAGAACAGAAAAAAGAAATTCCCCATAAGTATTTTGAAGAGTTATATAAAAAAGAAGAAGTTAATGAAGATAGAATAAGAAACTATTTAGATGGAGTGAAGGATAAAGCAATTGGGGAAGAAATTGAAGAATTATTAAACAAAGACATAAATCCCCAGGACCAGATGGGATTTCAGGGGAGCTGTACAAGGCAATAGCAGAACAAATAGGACCTCTTATGGTGGAAGTTTTTAATGATGTCTTATTGGCAGCCAGGATGCCGGACTCATGGGGGGGGGCATTGATTTCACTGATCCCGAAGGAGGATTCGGATCTCCGATATATACATAGTTATAGGCTGATTTCACTGTTAAATACTGATTACAAAATATTCACTTCTATTAAAGCAAGTAGACTAAAAAGGATGTTAAATGAGCATATATATGAAGATCAAAATGGATTTCTCCCAGCCAGACAAATCAGGAACAACTTAAGAATAGTACTAGATGTTTTAGAATTTTACGAAGCCCACCCCGAAAAAACAAATTGCACTTATGTTTTTATGCAGAGAAGGCCTTCGATAATTCAACAAAATACTTCAATAAAAAAGTGCAACCAAAACTTCTTCCATCCCATATCCAGGCCTGAATCCCAACTGAAAGGGGTCCAGTACTGTTGGTCTAAACTTCCTAATACCTAAGAGCAGCTAACAAACAATCTCCAAAGTGATTAAAAATGAAGTACACAAACTTGGTATTCCTTCAAAGGTCCCAATCACAGTTTGAGCAACAAGATTATTTTGTCATCTTTCACAACTGTAAACCTGCCATAGACCTCGGGTTTGTCCGTTCACAAGAAGCAGCTATTTGGGCATCGGTAGGTGATCTCAAGTCCTCTCTTGTCTGGAGATTAATCATTGAAGAGTCAATCTGTTTTCTGGTTCTTTATTATCATATTTTACTAGAACCTCTTCGTGGATATTTCATCTGTGTAACCAGATGAGCTCTTTGCACTTGTTCCCTATTGGATATAAAGTCCAGGAAACAATGTTTATTATTGCTAAATGCACACTAATGCAAATAGCCTGCAGGATTTGGTCATTATTTATAACATACTAAGTTCTAGTAGAACACCTTAGATTTGATCTGATAGGGCAGCAATAATTTCAGTATGAGATTTAACTAGCTGTATGGTTAACACACCAAGCTAGAAAGTAGAGACCATGAGCACCATCATCTGAGTGACCTTGAGCCAGTTGCTCTTCCTCAATCCAGGGAAAATGGAATAATACATCACTTCCAAAAATCTTGCAAAGAAAACTATAAAGACTAGTCCTTGCAATCACCAAAGTCAACACTGATTTGAAGGCAAGAGCACCAGTGGTGGGATTCAGTTATTTTTTTTACTACTGGTTGTGTGGGTGTGGCTTGGTGGGTATGGCAGGGGAAGAATATTGTAAAATTTCCAGTTAGAGGCGGTATTTTCTGGTTCTCTGAACTACTCAAAATTTCCGCTACCAGTTCTCCAGAACTGGTCGGAACTTGCTGAATACCATCTCTGAAGGGCACTCAAAAAGGTTCAATGTAATGTTTATCATACTGTTCATCTTACTAGTCTCACTTGTCCAAAGCCCCAGCCTGGTAGATGCAGAAACAAACAAGCCTGGATGTAGGTTTAATGAAGTCTCAGGTCTGGCTTCAGAGCCAATGCCAGGGGGTGGATGCTGGTTCTGGCCTTCTTCACCTTGCCAGGGCTTGAACGAGTAGGCACGGGCTTCTTCTTCTTGCCTGACTGACAAACCATGGTGTTCCTGCAAGATGTATATGGCAGCACATCTTTCCCCTGTATGCTGACTGCGTGCGTGCTGCATCCTTTTAAATCCGCAGAGCTGACACAATTCATGCTCCCCGCATGCGTAGTGAATGCTTTGCATCTGATATACATCCGCGCGGCATCCCCTTTGTTTCCTATAGGCATCCGTGATGCATCCGCTTCATCCGCTATGCATCCGCCCCTTCTGCCATGCGTCTGCTTCAAAATTCTCCCCCGAAACCCCTTCGGAGGTGTCATCCGCTTCCATCTGCTTTTATCCGCTAGGCTTCCAATGAACATTCATTTAACATCCCCGCTACATACTACCCACGTCCATTCTTTTCCATTCTGTTTATGCAAATTTTTGCCACTTTTTGGAGCGGATGACAATGGATGGAGCCACTCCCGAAATTTTGCTCATGCGCTGTGTCCTTTATGCATACGTTTGGCGTCCATCGGCCAGTGGGACTGGGCCTTAAGCAATTAAATTTCAGAGGCTGGAATTACAGAATATACTTAGCTTTGATTAAATAAACTATATAGACTCTTGTGTCCTTGCAGATGTAAATTCTGTTCCAAATCTTAACTTCACAATAATAAGAACTTCTTCATAGCTGAGTGCGGATAAGGTTTGACAAGCAGTAGCTAATCTAATAGAATAATAGGAAGATTAATTTTGAATCACTGATATCCATACATTCTTGAAAGAGCAAAATACACAAAAAGATATGAACCATACTATTACTCCTTCTGGACTGCAGGAGTATGAAGCTAATGAATAGTAAGTATATTGACTAATGAATCCATAGCCCAAACAAGCTTTGAACCACTGGCTTCCTCATTGCATGAAGTGGTAAATAATCATGAATGATACAATTCAGAGACATATGCCAGTAGTATACAAAGTACTGAAATCATTTTGAAATGCTGTATTTTAGAGATCTTTTTCTTCAATATTTATTTGATCTACTGTTTACCTTTTTTCCACATTGTTTTTATTACTTTTTTCCAGCTGTATAGCTAGTCTGAAGTTTCCATCCAAATTATTTGTGTTTTTTATTTATTTATTTATTTATTTAAATGTCATATTTCTTAACTGTCCATTTCCCTCAGAGACGGCCTCTTTGTGCAAAGAGATTTTTAGCAAAGATTGGACTTTGCATGAAAAACACATACTATTGTGGCCTTTAAGATCCACTGTGCAATGGTAGCAAAATAATGGAAACTTACACCCAGCCTTAAACATATGACATACGTAAAATGAAAGCCAATGAAACTTGCTTCCAAGGAATTCATTTATACAACCAAGTGGATTTTTTCAGGGATTTTTAATGAAATATAGATAAGGTTTTTTTAGCCAGTTTGTGGACCAGTTCTACTGTCAACCTGATGATATGAAAAAAATTATCAGTGACAGGCTTGTTCTACTTTATAAATCCTTTCAATCAATCTCAGGATAGGAAATAATAATGCAGAGTGTATTGTGCTAAGGTTGACAGCATCACCATTTTAGTAAGTTTTGTGTTTTAACAAAACATATGTTTAAAACTGATTTTACTAAGAGCTTCGTTGTAACTGAATGGCGTTTTCAAGAATTGGGGATATATCTTCCAAAGAATTGTGTTTGATTGATAGTCTACTTCCTTAAATAAAAGTGTTAAATGTCTCTGATATCTTACCTAACATTCTTCTAGAGTCCAATTTAGCTGTAAGCAAATTATGCATATTACTTACCTGACTACCAAACTAATTGATTAAAATCTAATTGAGTTCTACATAATGAACTATGTTTAGATCTTATAGTTTCATGCACATTTAATTGTATTTAAATTTTGCTCAAAAATATAAAATTTAAATAAATAAGTTTTGGAAAGAGGAACTTAAAAGTTTTGCCACATGCTTCATGCATTCTTAGGCACGAATTAATAACCCCAACTTTAAAAAATAAATTACACCTGTGTATCACAACAGTTAACCAAAATCCTCTCTCTTATCTCTTCTAATTGAAGAAAGAAAAAGTCTTTCAAATGTTCATAAAAGCTCATATTAGGAATAAATTGTTGTATAACAATATCCATCAGCAAATGGCAATTATTTTTCCACTTCTATGCACAAAAAATTTACAGGACTTCATAGATTCTTAAATAGTGGAGATTTGGTAAACTTGATAAGTGTGATCTTTGTAAATTCATATTCACTAGCAATATTAGGACAAGGTTCACTTATATAGATTAATATTATATCTCTTGATTGGAATTTCCCTCAGCAAAGCAATTGTGATCAGCTCCTATTAAAATTTACTGATATATCCAGCGTATGTTCTTTGCTGCCCTTTAAACTTACAGCACATCGTTTTGTTATTTTTGTTTCAAGTTAATTGAAATTTTTACATTTATGAATATGAGAATACACAATGCATTCTGAAGATTCAACTTTAAAACCCATTCTGTTTAGTTCTGTTTGTGTGTCTGTGCCTGTGTGTGTAAATGTTGCATGCTCATAGAAAAGGAAAAAAGGACAGGAAAAGAAGGATATGTACATCTTTAGGTAGGTATTTTACACTTATATGTGTGTTGTCCACTGTGTAAATTGTCCACTGTGTAAATTGTTGTATGTAAGAATTCGTTTTAAATGTCAATGATGAACAAAGAAAAAAACAATGAATCTGTATATTTTAGAAGTAAACACTGTCCTCCTGACCCAAAGATGCTTTTTCAAGGGGCAACTGGACTTTCTGGTTTTTCTCTGAAGAAATTTCGCTTCTCATTCAAGAAGTTTCATCAGCTCTGACTGCATGGTGGGGAATGGAAAGATTTATACTCTTTGTAGAGAGCTGGTCATTTACATTCTTTTAGAGGGTTGTTGAGGCCACTTTTTTTGGGAATCACTTGTCATTATGTGAGTGTTAATGTTTTAGTACATCAGGTAAACTCAGAAATTTAACAATGGATTGATTTAGTTCTCATCCAATCTATCAATGTTATCTCTGACAATCTGACTGTTTTTCTTCTTTTGTAATTTTTGTGAGAAAGTTTAGCATTGGTAATTCATCATTACATTATCATTTCAAATCCCACATGTTACAGCAAAAGTGAAAGCATGCAAAGAATTTGGCTCCAACAACCTGTCCCCTCCCCCCTCAGAATAGCAGTGTCCCTAAGGGGATCTGATAAATACTGAGTTTGGGTCATTATATCATAATGCACATTTCCCCTTTTTGACATCTTCACCAACTCACCATGTATCTTTGGTACCAACTTCTCAAGGAGACATTGTGTTCACCACCACTGTTCTGGATATTTTCATCCAGGTTCCCACCTTCCTTGGATGATTTCTGGTGGGAACAGAATGGAAGTGGTACATTCATCCTTGTTCTCCCTGATCTTTCAGAGACAGAGGATTTTCCAGCCACCACATTTCATCACCTACGTGAGCCACACCCTTAGGGATATGCCCGAGGCCCAGTACCAGGTGATGAAGGAGAAGATAACAGCACTTCTGCACAACCCTCCAGGCCCAGCTGAACCTGCTCCTACCCACTCCAGGTCTGCACCTCCACCCCAGCCGAAGTCACAGCCCTTCCATGGATTTCAACAGCCCCTCACCTACCAAGGCTACCACTACCAGGACTTCCCACAGCAGAAGCAGAACTTCCCAGGCCAGGCCCAGGTTCATTGCATGTCACAGACGCCACACCTCACCCAGCTGCAGACCAGGCAGTCCCACTACACTCCTCCTCCACCCCACAGCCAAGCCCCTCAATGGACAATCTGTCATCAGTCTTGTGCCTGACATCCCAGGAATTTGATGAAGGGCCTCTCAACCTCACGGGACTGAGTCAGCTCTCAGACAGCTTCCTGAACACACCATCCCTTGTTGTACTCTCGGGGCCAAGCACCCCAATGGCGCCTCAGACCAGCACTCAACCCACAGCCACCTCCACAGTCCCTGGCTGCTTAACAGCTGAGACCATGGCCATGACTCAGAGTGACTGAGAATAGTGCCAGAGACTGAGTTGTTACTTGTTCACTTTATCTTTGCTGAAGAAACTTTCTTGGTTCATTTTGCTTTTTAAATAAAGTCATAAAGGTTACCTAAGAAAGTTAATAAAGGTTATCTTTGTTTGAGACACTTGGTTCATTTTTTTTACTTAATAAAGTGTTGGTGAAAACCTTGAACAAATGGTTAAGCCTTTGCATACTTGTGGGATAGATAAGGATAGTTGTGGGATAGATAAGGATAGTTGTGAGATAGATAAACCTCCAGTTCAAGCATAGTGGGACTGTATGGTCCACCATCCCAGCTGCCACACATATGGACCTTTATTATCAATAACAATTTATTCATTGATCAACACATTTCAAAATAAACAAAGCTCTTTATTAATGCATTATTCATTGTAGGACCACTCAATATACATGGCACAATCTCATCAGTGTTATGCGACAGGCTCAAGGAAGCATCCATTAATCATCTATCATCCTGTCTTGCCACTCCACTGCTCCAGCTGGGGAGTTGCACCAGTGTTCCAGGAGGTTGCGCTGCTTCTTCCCTTCACGTGAATCTCTGTTGGGGCCTTGTACATCCACAGTGTCTATCAGGTTTCATCCTTTCCTCCATTCACCAGGCTCCATGTCCCCATTCCCTTGTTGACGGTCCACAAGTCTGTTCTGCAACACTGGGTAGCAGGTGCGCATGAGATTGTGCAGGATGCAGCAAGCTTCCATGATGCTCCTCACAGTCTCTGGGTGATGCTGCATGGTGGTGAGAAATATCTGGAACCTGTTGGCCAGGATGCCAAAGGCGTTCTCCACCACCCGTCCTGCCCTGGACAGCCTGTAGTTGAAGATCCTCTCTTCACAGGTGAGGTATCTTGAAGTGTAGGGCTTCATGAGGTATGTTCTGAGGGAGAAGGCATCATCACCCACGATGAAGTAGGGCACATCTTGTGTGTCATTGGGTAGGGGGTCTGGATCTGGAAAACCCATGATGAGGTTGCATTCCAGCCCATCCTTGAGGTCACTGGCGTATACATGGCTATCAGAAGGTGACTCTTTCCCTGAAGGATCGATGTACATGAACTTGTAGTCAGTATCAATCATGGCGAAGAGGATGATACTGAAGAAGCCCTTGTAGTTGAAATAAGTGGACCCTAAGTTGGCTGGAGCTTTGCAGGCCACATGCTTCCCATCTATGGCTCCAACGGTGTGGGGAAAGTTCCACTTGTGATACCACTCTTCTGCAAGTTTCTCCAACCTTGTTCAGTAGTGGGACACTTGAGGAGCTCTTTCACGTTTTCTTCGATGATGGCCTGCACCACTTCTCTGACCACTTTTCTGATGGTGTTGTGTGGCACCCTCCACACATACTGCATGTTTTTGTATGTGGTTTCAGAGGCCAGGTGGCGCAGAGTCAGTGCCATCTTCAGTCCAGGGTCCAGGTTGGGACTGATGTTGGTGCTCGACCCGGTCAATCTGGGTCTCAGACACTCTACAATTTCGTCAAACATGGCTGGTGGCATCCTCATGAAGTGATGGAATGCACGAGGGTCTTCATTCCTCAACTGTTCATACAGTCCAAACTCCATTCTTCTCACGATCCATCCTCGGACCCACACAGCTCTTGGACATCTCCTTCTTCTTCTTATGTATAAAAGGTGAAACAGTCTGAACAGGGTTTGGTTCTGGTGATGAATGATTGCAGCTACCATACGGACTGTGTCATGATCCATGGTGGAGAACAATGGATGATGTAGAAGACCAAGACCAAGGGTGAAGAGGTCTGTACACCACGGCTGCTGGACTCATACTGAGATCCAGGTGATTTCCTCCCCCTTTTATAGGAAATATCGATTGTCCGCTAGGTGTCCTACATACTCTAGACATACTGCAGACATCCTAAATATCTGAGATACATCCCAGATACAAACTTTTTGTCCATTTTAATCCTTTATATACGAGATGCATCCTCTTACATCCTTTCTATTTCCGTGCTACTAACGCTGTGTGGACATTCCATGTAACTTTTGTTTCCTCCCTCTTTCCATTTTCAGCTGCAGCGGATGTGAGTTGAGGGTATGGCCAGAGGATGCTGAGAAGATACAGCGGACATTTAATAGATGATAACGGACATAGAACGTTTGTTGCCTGTATATGCTGCGGATGTACATCGTTGTGGCAGAAAGTTCATCCGTTCAAAAGATTTTGTGCTGCTCAAAACTTCTTGCACAGATGAAATCTCTGGACGGATGCTCCAAGAATAGAGCATATGAAACACGTATGCAGTGAGTACACAACGGATGCATAGTGTTTTCCAACGGATGGCAAACTTTTTTAACGTTTTACATCCTCTTTGCATCCGTTGGTGCAGTGGGACAGGGGCTTTAGTGAATGATGCCATGCATTATGAAAATGCAGAACAGAACACTACATTATATTTACCTAATTATTTGCTTTGCCAGATATGTTGGATTATAATCTTCATAATTAGGAAGCATGTTATGAAGTTGTGGCAGAAAAGAGATGAACTGAGGCCTCCCACAACACCAATTCCATTCGTAATTCTATACTATTGATTATAATGGGCTTATATGTTCCTGAAATTCAAAGGATGAACTATAATTAATGACCAATCAAAAATTATTAAGTAACATTTGAGGTTAATGATATAAAGGCAATCTAATAGTAAACACTTGACAGTCTATGGGGAGTGCATCACAAAGAATATCAAATAATAATCTGTGCAAACTCATTCTGTTCAATGAGAGAAAGGCAAGGAGATCAGACAGCATGAATTCAATTTAGTAGGAGAAAAGGATGGAATTTAGAGAATAAAACATTTAATTCAATGGAAAAAGACATAGGGCTTGAAGAAAAACACATTGAAATGTGTGGAAAAACAGCCCCTAAAATTAGCAACACTTTCTTGGAGTGGTAATTTGGGAGGCCCAACAGCTGGGAAATTGTCCAATGGAGAATGTTCATAGAAGCTTGCAGTCTCGACTGGATTTCTTGCCAGCTGCTACCAAAGCATTTTAGTGTGGTTAGTTTTTCCTTAAACTGGCATCAGCACAAGGAGCAGCTTGAAGGGTTTGCTCTAAATAGTTGTAAAGGAATTCACATTGCCTTTCCCTGCCAAAAAGCTAAACAAACAGAAACCACCCTCTAACTGCATCTATACTGATGGGTAGAGATGCAATATAGTCCAGTAGGACTCAAAAAAAGATATAAGGTTACAACAGAAAGTTGAATTAAGATGCTAACTCAGGATGCATCCAACATGGAAAAGCCAAATTACATGCTACAAATACTTGGAAAATTCATTGAAAATAAAATTGACAATAGTGTAGTACTATTACACTATACCAGGGGTGTCAAAATCAATTTTACTGAGGGCCGCATCAGCATTATGGTTGTCTTCAAAGGGCCAATAGACAGGTTGCCAAAACTAGGTGCGTATGGCTGGGTGGGTGGGGCTGGTTTGATATTTCTCACTGGATGTGACTGACTCAGGATGGAACAAGCCACACCAGCTAACTCAACATGGGGACAATTTTGGTGTCCCATAAGTTCCTTGCCTCTCCAAACTGCTGGCACTGAAGTGCGTGTGCACACATGTGCACACATACACCTCACATTCTAAGTTTTGGGGACTTTTATTCACAAAGGAAGGAGAGGCCCTTCTCTGGGCTTACCCAGGCACGATTGGCAGTTTGTAACCTCAGGTGTGTGTGCGTGCGTGCACATGCACACATGCAGGTATGCATGTGTACAGCATGGCAAAAGAAATGTTTTTCTCCCAATTCCAAACATTGTTGGCATTTCCCTGTCCGGTGCCCCCTCCCAGCAAAGCAGAAGGCAGAGGATAACTCTGCTGTGTGTGGAAGTGCAGACGAGAAAGTTTTCAGGAAGCAGTTTCCTTTCAGTCCAACTTCTGCCTTGAGAGAGCTCGGAGAGCCAGAGGAGGAGGCAGGGAGCTGTACTCCCTGGTCCTGCATGAGGAAGGCTGGCTCTTCTCGAAAGGGAATCCTCATTTCCAATTGCATGTGGTAAGGATGGTAGCTTGTTGGGGCAGACTTTTTAATGCAGCCCCCCCGCCAGCCTCTGCCTCTCTCCAGAGATCTATCAAAGCAGAAGTTGGGGGGGGGGGGAGCAGGAAAGACTGGTAGTGGGAATCTGGAGTTCTCCAGCAGAAAAGGTGAGACCAGGACAAGCACCAAAGCCTAGTCCACCAGAGAAGCCTGGCCATCCCTCTCAGACCACACAAGCTGATGGAGTCCTGGACAGGAGAGGTCAAGTTTCTAACCTGTCCCTTGAACTACTGGGGTACTGAGACCCTGCAGCCCAGCCCAGCATAACACAGCACAGCCCAGCCCAACCCAATCCCAGTGAAAGAGAAGCCCTTGTGGGCTGCAGGGCTGGTCTAGAGAGTGGGCCATGGATGCATTAGTGGCAGGCACAGTGCTGATCTACAACTTTGTGGCAGCCATCCAGGGCAGAATGTGGTCAGCCTTAGATCTGGTTCATGGGGACAGATCTGGAGACAGTGAGGGCTGCCTCTGCCACCTTGGCCCCAAACCCTGGGCACATGCACAGAAGGTAATGAGCATATGGGGTCTCAGGTCCCCAGTGACAGCTTGCCCGCAAGCTGTGTTCTAAATGCTTCCCTTTCACCAAGATACCATCCCCCCATGCTTTGTGCCTTTTGTGCACATGCCAGGAGGAATGCTGCCCAGACTGGATCAGGGCCAAGGTGGCAGGGAATAGCACCTTGCTGTCTCCAGGGTAGCCCTACAGCCAATATCTAACCAAATTGCAGTCCGGATCTGACCCATGAACTTGTATTTGACATGTCTGCACTATACAAATCCATGATACATATATACAGTACTTACATACCCTACTGTCTACAATCTGGCCATTGCATTCGAAGGATATAATACAACCAGAAAAATCATAAAAGAGAGCCATCAAAATTATCAGGGAATTAAGACTCCTGAGCAAAAGTTAAAACATTTGAGATCTAGCTCTGACCAGCCTGCATTACAGGTAGTTCCAAAATTATGATTGAAATTGAGATTGGGATTAGAAGTTTACTTCTATGCCAAGAAGGGCTTTTTGAATGATGATCAGCACTTTGACTTGTGTATGGAAGCCTACCAGGAGCTAGTGCAGCTTACAGAGCAGCACTGTTACACAGGCTTAACTAGAAATATTAAGAGCTGGTTGTGCTACTAGATTCTGGATTAGCTACCGTTTTCACATGTTCTTCAAGGGCAGCCCCATATAGAAACATTTTAATCCAAAAAGTAGTTGAGTATAAGTACAACATGAGTGATTATGAGCAAGGCCTCATTACAACCTGGCCTTTCCCAAAACAATAAGTACCTCCCTAGCCAACTTCTAAAGACTGCCATAAATATGTGAATTGAGATGCCTTTTTTTCAAAATTATCTTTCTTTGGAATAGAGAATCAAACATACTTCTTAGGAATCTGTTCTATATGTAAAGTGGGTGACTCCAAATCTGCAAACCTGATTGGTCAAATAAACTAAGGATTGGATTGGTTCACTAGGAACCAATCCAAAGAGCTGCTGAAAGGCAGCAAATTTAAGCAACTGCCATTGGCTGCAAGCAGGCAAGCCAGCCTGTATAAAACGCTGGCCTCGGCTTCAGCCAAGTGTTCCTATTTACTGACTAGTTAAAGAATAAAGTATTTGTTGTTGGAACCCGGTCTACCTTGCGTGTTTCCGAACAAAACACTGGCGACGAGGGTAGGATCGTCCTAAACGAAAAAACCTGCACGCAGTGATAAGAAGTCCAGATGACAACCAAGATGCCTGGAAACAACGCACCGCCCGCACCCTTCAATCCCAACGAAGAGGATTGGGATTCCTATGCAGATTGCTTCCAAATGTATTTGGAGAGCAATGAAATGGAAGACATTTCAGAGCAACACAAGAGAGCTGTGTTCCTGACTCACTGTGGGCCAGCGGTTTTCAAGATGGCAAAGGCCCTTGCGAAGCCCCGAGACATTAAACAACTAACGTGGCCAGAATTGCAAAGAATCTTCAAAGCACACTACGCTCCGATGGTGTCAAACTTAATAAAGCGACATGGATTTTACCGCAGAGACCAGAGAGAGGGAGAGACCATCGCTGATTTCATTGCTGCCCTTAGACAACTAGGGGGTGAGTGTGATTTTTTTGAACATTGACGAAGCAATGAGGGATCGCGTGGTGTTGGGTCTGAGAGACTCGACCACACAGAGTAAATTACTCAACAAGCCCAACATCACCGTAACCGAAGCCATCGCGGAAGCCACAGCCGCTGAAGCCGTGAAAAAATCTGCCGTAGCCATTAAAGATGAACACACACAGCGAAGAAACACCAACCAAAGACAGAAAGCAGCCTGCCACCACAACCCACTACGAAGAGTCGGGCAAAACAATTGAATCGAGCAAAGAAGATGACAAAGTCCACCGTTTGCTCACGAACAGAAAAGAGCGCAAAAGAAGGAATTGGCAGAAGTGCGCTGGCTGCGGAGGAAACCATCCCCGAGCCGAATGCAGATTTCTCGATGCCATCTGCTGGCATTGCAAGAAACGAGGGCACATCGAGAAAGTCTGCAGGAACAAAAAATGCTACAGCCCAACGAGATGCAGAAATTCCCCAACACGAGCTGAGCCTAAACGAGCTGAGAGAAAGTGAACAACAAGAGAAGCGAGCCAATACACACCAAACTGTCATTATAAAGAGCGCTCAGATGGAAAGTGGGAAGAAAATTAAAGTCATTGTAAAAATCGAAGGAAAACACTGCAAGATGGAAGTGGACTCGGGGTCCTTCCTCTCCATGGTATCGTGGGACACAATAAGACAGCTAGTCCCAGGTATCAAACCCAAAGAATTAAAGAAGCAGCACCTAACCCTCAAGGACTATCAGGGAAACCAAATCCCTGTAGTCGGCATGGGACAATTCCGAGTCGCCTACAAACATCACGTCAAGGTGCTACCGCTGACCATAGTCGACCAAGACAGACCAAGCCTCCTGGGCATCGAATGGTTCATGCCATTGGGCATCGGGATGACCGGGATCAATCGAGTGACTACAACCGGCTGGGAAGATGACTCCATTCGAGAATTCCAGGACGTTTTTGACGGCTCACTTGACAAGTATCGGGGAAATCCCATTTCTTTCAGTCTAAACCCCCAAATAGCCCCACGAAGAATAAAAGCCAGGCGAGTTCCTTTTGCACTAAAGGCAAAAATAGAGGAACAGCTGGACAAATTAATAGCCCAAGGGGTGTTAGAACCTGTGGACCATGCCAAGTGGGAAACGCCTATTGTCACACCCATAAAACCTGACGGGTCCATTAGAATCTGTGGTGACTATAAGGCTACCCTGAACCATGCATTACAACCAAGCGCATACCCGGTGCCTGTAGTCCAGCATTTGCTTCACTCCCTGGGAAAAGGAAAAGTTTTTGCTAAACTTGACTTAGCACAAGCCTATCAACAGCTCCCAGTGGACCCAGAAACTGCTGAAGCACAGACTATAGTCACACATAAGGGCGCATTCAAATGTCACCGACTCCAATTTGGAGTGAGTGTGGCCCCAGGCGTCTTCCAGAGTCTCATGGAACGCCTCCTAAATGGCATACAAGGAGTCGTACCATATTTCGACGACGTCCTGATCTCAGCCAAAGATGAAACCCAATTAAAAAACAGACTCAAAGAAGTACTAACTAAGTTCTGGGAATCTGGCTTCAAAGTAAAAAGAGAAAAGTGTTGCCTAATTAAGAATAGCGTCGAATTCCTGGGCTATTTAATAGACGGAGAGGGTATACACCCTACAGACAAAAAGATTAAAGCGATTAAAAACGCACCAGAACCAAAAAACAAGACCGAATTACAAGCCTTTTTAGGACTAATTAACTTCTATAATGTATTCCTGCCAAATAAGGCCAGTATACCAGAACCATTGCACCGTCTTTTAGACAAAAAAGCAATTTGGACTTGGGGTTTCAAAGAAAAGCAAGCCTTCCAAAAAATTAAAAGCTTGCTAACATCCTCAAACGTTCTCATTCAATTTAGCAACACACTGCCCTTAAGAGTGACCTGCGACGCCTCCCCATTCGGAGTAGGTGCCATCCTAAGCCACCAACTACCAGATGGCAGAGAAGCGCCCGTCGCATATTATTCGAGGACTTTATCTAAAACCGAGCGGAATTACAGCCATTGGACAGAGAGGCACTAGCAATTGTCGCAGGAGTGAAACATTTCCACGAGTACCTATACGGGCGGACTTTTCAAATTATAACAGACCACAAACCGCTAATAGGAATTTTGGCGGGAAACAAACCTACACCAAATATCCTCTCCCCAAGAATGACGAGATGGTCAGAGTTCCTAGCAGCCTACTCATACACTCTGACACACCAACCGGGGAAACAGATTTCACACATGGACGCTTTAAGCAGAGCACCCATGCCAGCGACTGAAGAAGACCCGGCACCAGCGATGACAGCACTACAAATAGAGACTTGCCCCAATCTACCCATATCAGCATATGTTGTTGCCAGAGCCACCGCAAAAGACTCTTTGACTGCCCGTGTTTTTAACTGGGTAGGTAAAGGCTGGCCGAAAAATCAAAAAACTGAAAACTTTAAACCTTTCCAGACCAGACAAACCGAACTTTCTATTCAAAAAGGGTGTTTACTGTGGGGTGATCGGGTGGTTATTCCTAACAAACTACAACCTAGGGTACTTAGTATGCTACACGAAGGTCACCCGAGGATTGTAAAAATGAAAAGCCTTGCTAGAAGTTATGTCTGGTGGCCGGGTATTGATAGGGACATTGAATACTGGGTAACCTCGTGTAACAAATGTCAAAAAATTAGACCACCCCCACCCAAAGCACCCATTAGAGATTGGGAAATTCCACGGGGCCCCTGGTCACGAATCCATATCGATTTCGCTGGTCCAACTAAAGGACATACCTTTCTGATTGTTGTGGATGCCTATTCTAACTGGTTAGAAGTAAAAATTATGCCATCAACAACAACTGAATTAGTAATAAAACAACTGGACACCCTTTTTGCCACCCATGGCATTCCGGACATCCTCGTGTCCGATAATGGACCACAACTAACCAGCCTACATTTTGAACAATACCTAGCCTCCCTAGGTATTAGACATGCCCTAACCGCACCGGCCCATCCGGCTGCAAACGGTAGGACAGAGAGAATGGTCCAATTTACAAAGGAAGGGTTAGAAAAAATGGACACTGGAGATGTACAGCAAAAAAATAACTGATTGCTCACACTCCAGCACATAACACCCAGTACCACAACCAACAAGTCCCCAGCAGAACTACTCATGGGGAGAAAACTAAGGTTACACCTTGATAGACTGCACCCAGAATTCACGCCAGAAACCCCCCCCCCCCCGACTCCTCTACACGGTTTAGAAAATTTGGAATTGGCAATTTAGTCTACGCCAAAAACTTCATTGGGGACCCAGCATGGTTACCAGGACAAATTACCCAAATAACAGGCCCCAAATCCTACCGGTTAACAGTAGATGATGGCAGGGAATGGAAGCGGCACATAGACCAGCTTCGATCCCGAAATATAGAAAGAACCACAGACATAAAACCATTCATCAAAAAAACCGACAAATTGCCAACTAAGGTGGGGGGGAATCGCAAGAATTAAATAAAGAACCGTTAAAAAATAAAACTAATGAAACACATGAACAAAAAGAGCAAATAAAAGACTCACTGTTTGAAGAGACTTGCGTGAAGAGTCCATCGGAAGGGGCCAGCCAGGCCAGCTCGACCTGCCCGGAGGAAACGGGAGGGAGCTGCAAAACCGCCGGCCTAAGAAACTCAGGCGGCAGTAAAATGGCTGACTCACCCTTCCAGACGGTTCCAGGGAGAAGAACAGACGACACAGCAGCCCCATCCGAACCGGTCGAAGTCTTCACTAAGAATGAACTGCGCAAGTCAAGTCGAGTCCGGAAAAGCCCCACCTACCTGCGAGACTACATCACCACGTAGGACTGAACTAAGAGGGGAGGGGTGTTCTATATGTAAAGTGGGTGACTCCAAATCTGCAAACCTGATTGGTCAAATAAACTAAGGATTGGATTGGTTCACTAGGAACCAATCCAAAGAGCTGCTGAAAGGTGGCAAATTTAAGCAACTGCCATTGGCTGCAAGCAGGCAAGCCAGCCTGTATAAAAGGCTGGCCTCGGTTTCAGCCAAGTGTTCCTATTTACTGAGTAGTTAAAGAATAAAGTATTTGTTGTTGGAACCCGGTCTACCTCGCGTGTTTCCGAACAAAACAGAATCTATGTCCCTTACTTCTTAGTAGGCATATAAAGCAGTGTCCCTTCCACATCTGGGACTTTCAGATAATTTATCACTGTTCCTTATATCAGTATACACCCCTCTCAGAAGGAAAACTAAGCCTGAAATCAAACTCATCAAGATCTAGCAGGAGGGAGCACTTGATCCTGGATTGTTTCTCAAATACTAATTAGAATGTATTTGTACAAGAGGATTAGGAGGAATACATCAAAACTATACTGTTTTACATCTTGACTCGTGTGGATACGGTTACTGTGAATAAGTGCATCTGGATTTTTCCAAACCAGAAGCCCTGGATGAACAAGGATGTGCAATTACTTCTCAAGACACATGATATGGCATTCAGGTCTGAGAACAGGGTTTGGTAGAACAAGGCAAGAGTGGAACTGAGGCGGGACATCAAGGAGTCAAAAAAGGACTATAAAAGGAAGATTGAAGATTACTTCACAAATAATGATCCACAAAGGGCTTGGCAGGGAATTAAACACATCACTAATTACAGGGGCAGCAACCCCATATCAATCAATAAGGATGCATCACTGGCAGAAGAATTGAACATGCTTCTTTGCCCAATTTTAACTGAATAGGTCTTTGAACACACTGCCTCTACAAACAACTGGTTCTGTGTACACAGTACAACTGTTCACAGTACAAGAGTATGATGTGAAGCAAGTGCTTAGATCAGTGAGTGTGAAAAAGGCTGCTGGCCCTGATGGGGTACCTGGGAAGATATTCAAAGCATGTGCTGACCAGCTCGCAGGTGTGTTTACAAATATTTACAAATATTTTTAACTTTTCTCTTACACAAGCCATTGTTCCATCTTGTCTCAAAACTTCCATTATTATTCCAGTTTCCAAAAAGCCCTTTCCTGATACTTTAAATTACTATAGACAAGTAGCTCTCACACCCATAATTATGAAGTGTTTTGAAAGACTGATTTTAAAATATATACAGGATTGCCTCCCATCAAACCTTGACCCATACCAGTTTCCTATTGGAATAACAGATCCACAGAGGATGCTATTGCCATGGCTTTGTTGTACTGAACCATCTGGAGCATAGTGGTTGCTATATAAGGATGCTTTTTGTTGATTGCAGCTGAGCTTTTAATATCATCATTCCGGATATACTGATTAAGAAATTATTAGAAATGGGCCTTTCCTCTCACATCTGCTGTTGGATAAAGGACTTTCTTACTAACAGACCCCAAACTGTTAGGATTGGCAGCTATTTTTCCTCCACTCTTGCTCTCAGCACTGACTCTCCATAGGTTTGTGTGCTGAGCCCTCTTTGTATTCACTCGACACCTATGACTGCACTCCCTCTTGTCCCACTAACTCTATAATAAAATTTTCAGACAACACCACGTTGGTGGGACACATATCAGGAGAAGATGAGATAGTCTGTAGGTCAGAGGTTCCCAGACTGGTCTTGTGGTGCAAGAGTCATAATCTCACCCTGAACATCAAAAAGACCAAATAATTGATTATAGACCTCAGACAATACAAAGCACAGCCTCTTCCACTATATATCAATAGAGATTGTGGGGAAAGAGTTTATAGTTTTAAATTTCTAGGAACTCATATTTCTGACAGCCTTTCTTGGTCGGTTCACACTATGACCACTGCAAAGAAGGCCCAACAGTGCCTGCACTTTCTGAGGCTGCTGAAAAAGAGTCTGGATGAGAAGTTGCTGGCTACTTTTTACTATTCTACCATTGAGAGCATTTTGGTATACTGTGTAACGGTGTGGTATACTGGATGTTCTGTAGTGAATAAGTAGATGCTTCCAGAGAGTGATAAATACAGCACAAAAAATCTTGGGTTGCTCTCTTTTTTCTTTGGAAGAGATTGTGAAGACCAGACTCCTCTCTAGAGCACTAAAAATCTCCACAGACCGTTCTTATCCTGGTCATTCATATTTCGAACTGTTACTATCAGGGAGACACTATAGGTGTCTTAAAATGATCACTAATAGACTGAGAAATAGTTTCTTTTCCAAAGCAATAATTGTCTTGAATCAAATAATGCATATGTGATTTAACCCTATGTGTATAGTGGCATTTTAAAACTATCTAACTTACTATATGTTTTAGACAAGTTTTAGACTAGGTGGTATTATTGTTGTTGTTGTTGTTGTTGATGATGATGATGATGATGGCATTGTTGATGTTATTTAATTATTTTAATTTTTAAATACTCTGTAGTGTGATTGTGATGTGGTGTTTGGGGCACTGTGCTGGAGTAGCTTTCAAATTTCAAATCACATTTTGAATAACAGACAACTACAATGATCTAATACATATCGATTTTACAGAAAAAGCACTATGTTGAAAAAGCACTACGCAATCTAAAACTATTTCTATCTATTGGACCAGACAGAATATGTGCCTACTTCTTTAAAAAGCTATCCACTGCCATAGTGAACCTCTAAGTGTAATCTTTGAAAAATCTTTCAGGACCAGCTCCTTGCCAAACTATAGTCACCAGCCATTGTCATTCCCATCTTCAAAAAGGGAGACCCCAGCCTAGTTAAAAATTACAGACCAATCTCTTGATGCTGCATCCCCTGTAAAGTCATGGAATCAATAATTAATCAATCCATTATCCTCCATTTAGAGACAAACAACCTATTCTCTAATAAACAATTTGGTTTCAGAAAAAAACTATCCTGTAATCTGCAACTCTTACACCACAAAAACATATGGACTACACAACTCGATCAGGGCAAAGCAATAGACGCAATCTATATAGATTTCTGTAAGGTCTTTGATTCAGTGGTACATGACAAACTACTCCTAAAACTAAAATCTTATGATATCTCTGGGCACTTGAATAACTGGATAGAAGCATTTCTGTCAAAAAGACAACAGATGGTCAAAATTGGGAGCATCCTATCAAATTCTGTACCTGTCAACAGTGGTGTCCCCCAAGGCAGTGTTTTAGGACCAACTCTCTTCATACTCTACATAAATGACCTCTGTGAGCATATTAAGAGCAACTGCATTTTCTTTGCTGATAATGTAAACATCATCAGACAATATTGCTATCCTTTAAAAAGACCCTGACTATGTATCAGAATGGTCAAACAAATGGCAACTTCAAATCTCAACAAATAAATGCTTTATCTTACATATTGGCAAAAAAAATCAGAAAATAAAATACAAGCTAAATAGTCAAGACCTTGTTGATGATCCAAACTTTGTCAAGGACCTTGGAGTACTCATCTCTAATAATCTAAATGCTAGAGCCCACTGTAACTACATAGCCAAAAAGGCATTAAGAATTGTTAACCTAATCCTACATAGCTTTTTCTCTGGTAATATCACACTATTAACTAGAGCAGTGGTTCCCAAACTTTTTCAGGCCAGTACCTCCTTTGTGCTACAAACTCATCCTTGGTGCCCCCACCCAGGCATGGGATTAAAATTTCTGTGGGTGTGGCCTAATTTGAGGTGTGGCTTGCTGGTCATGTGACTGGCTGGGCATGGGTTGCTGGTCACATGACCAGGTTTGTATGGCTTGGTGGTCATGTGACTGGGTGGGCATGGCCAGATGACTGGCAAACAAGTGGCCAGTTGTTTTGCAAGTGTTCTAATTTATGACTGGCCTCCCCAGAGAGACTTGATCTGTTTTTGGAGTTTTGACAGCCATGCACACACATACACACACACACCCTTCTAACCCTGCTGGAGCAGGTCATTGGACTAGAAATGACAAAGCATCTCTGATTAGACTCTACTAGTGAATAAAATCTAATCAGAGATGCTTTGCCAATTCTTGTTGATTTTTTTATTTGTATCTCTTTATTTTATGTTGCTGAATTGCATTGACATATGTGTCCCTTCTTGTGCACAACCCAGAAGTTTTTATGATTCTTTGCAGGAAAAATTACCGACTTCTGGCTTTGCTCTCCTTTTCAAACATGCCGCCACTGCCACATTCTAGGTGCCGGCCCTGCAGGTCCACCCCATTGAACCCACTGCACTGGAGGGACCTGCCCAAGCAAGTCAAGTCAATGGGGTGAGCCTGAGAGAGGGAAAGAGAGAGAGAAAAGAGAGAGAGAGAGAGAGAGAGAGAAGGAAGAAAAGAAAGAGAAATGGGAAAGAAAGAAAAAGGGACAAAGAAAGAGTGGGGATAGAAGGAAGGGACAGAAAGAAAAAGAAATAAAGAAGGAGGGAGGGAGGGAGGAGAAAGATAATGAGATATCTATTCTAGTCCAATCACCTGCTCCAGCAGGGTTAGAAGGGAGTGTGTGTGTGTGTGTTTGTGTCTTCCCCTTCTCCAGCTCCCTGCCCCAGTTTTTTCTTTAGCATCCAGTTTTACAATGTCAACCTCCCCGGGGCAGCGATGTGGCCGACTTCATTCTCTTTGCTTCAACCCAAGGTCCATTTCCATCGGGCCAAGCAAGGGGAGATACTCTGTACATGCTCAGAGTCTCCCAACTTTGGGGAAGCATTCCACCCATCTTTACGCTCCACCCGGGAGGAGGAAGGCGTGCAGAAGCAGCCCAGACCGGTGGAGGCAGAGGAACAATCGCTTGGAAACTAAGCAAGCAAGCAAGCAAGCACAGGGCTCCCTCAGAAGAACTGGGCTGCAGACAGAGGCTAGGTTCTAGGTCCAGGATGGCAATGTGGAGCCAAACCAAACTGAGCCACATGCCTTGGAGAGCTGCAGCTGCATCCACCCGCATCCTGTGTGCAAGCCCGGCTGGCTGGAGAGGCGGAGGCTGTGCGCTTCCTTGTTCTTCTCTGGGGAAGGGCCCCTAATGCCAGACCATCCACCCCTTCCACTGTGAGCCTTTGGAGGCTTTTGCTTTCAGGTCTTCTGGCACACCTCCACCACTGCCACCAGAGAGGGCAGCCTGCAAGGCTCCCTCTTTCCACCACCTTCCACCTTTCCCTCCTTCCCAGGCTTGGCAAGGCTCACTGCGTGTGGGTTCTGCATTCGAGGTATCAGCTACAGAGCAATGAAACAGTCAATGGGCTGCATGGCTGGCAGTCAGTGACCCTGTGAGGACGGTGCCTCAAACACCCTTCCTTGCCTCTTAGCACCCCCCTTTCCTTTCCTTTGCTTCTTAGCATCCCCTTAAGGCATCCCCCCCAGGGGGCAGTACTACCCACTTTGGGAACCACTGAACTAGAGCATACAAAACATTTGCTAGACCAATACTTGAATACAGCTCATCAGTATAGAATCCACATTATATATTTGATGTTCATACAGTTGAGAAAGTCCAGAAATATTTCACAAGACTCATTGCAGAATACCTTATGCCACCAGATTTGAAATTCTAGACCTAGAAAACCTAGAACTACACCACCTTTGGTCCAATCTAAGTTTAGTATATAAAATTATATATTGCAATGTCCCACCTCCCAATGAATACTTCAGTTTGAACCATAACAATAGAAGAACACACAATAGATACAAACTCAAGGTAAACTGCACCAAACTTGATTGCAGGAAACTTGATTCAGCAACAGAGTGGTCAATGTCTGGAATACTTTACCTGACTCTGTGGTTCCTTCTCCAAACCCCAAAAACTTTAATCTATTCTATTCAAATAGGCTGCAGCAAGTTGTCCCATGAGAATGGCCATGGTGAATTGGCAGTAGTGAGTTGGCTGCAGCAAGTTGGCTGTGTGGAAGCAATCGCATTCCAACTGACTTGATATCCAATCCAAAATAAACATACAAGCTGACTGCATTTCTATTACTATTCCAGGTGTTAATGAAGCAGCTTGGAAGGTCAAAATCAAAATATGCATTTGCCAGAAATCCTCTGACCCCTTACCTTGCTTTTTATAGAAATATTGTGCAAAACCACAAAATTGCTGAACTAAGGAACTGGAAGTAAGCACGTTTCAGTGAATAAGGATGGGTCTGGAAAATAACAGAAATGTACTTCTCCTTTTTTGTATAGTTTAACATAAGAAATGCCCCAGGCTAGGCTGAGGTTATGAAATGTATAAAAGTGATGCCTCAGGAAGAGCCAGGGGTTCAGAATTTGCCATGCTAATGCTCTGAGCCTTTGTGCACAAATAAAACCTGTACTCTCCAACCTTTCATAGTCTTGTGTCCTGATTTGGAAGCAAGATTTGCTGCAACATTTATGGCGACCCAGATGGGACACAAGGGGCCCTGAGGCCCGCTGGAGGGTCTACCCCGGGTGCCAGTGACTGGGTATGTTGAAGGGAACATCCTAGGTGCCATCGGTCCTTTGAATCTGAGGGACTTCCCAAGACTGCCCTGCTCTGGCGAAAGCAGTCGACACCCCCAAGAACCGCTGGTGAAAGGTGAGGAGACCAGGACATCTTGTAGCCGGTTAATGGAGAAGGAAGACGCCTGTAGGCAAGTATTGCACTTGGATAACTATCCCTCCCTGTAAGCAGGGATGGAGGAGAGGACTGATCACCCTCTCTTCAGTAAAGGTAAAGGTAAAGGTGGGAGGAATTGTAAAAAATGGCTGAGGTGAGTGACTACTGTGGTTCCCATGGGTGAGTGTGAGTGTCCAGCACTGTGGGCCAGTAGAAAGCGAGTGGTGTTTGCAGTTCCTATCAGAGACCCATCTTCAGATGCGCTCCCTGGACCCCCTGGAGGCATATATGGTGGGGGTGTGTGGTATTTCTTCTGGACAACTAGGTAAGACCTGTACTGTTTTCTTAACCTTTTCAAGGGACATATTACGGGACATCAAGACCTTACATTGTTGTATTTTAAGTTTTTTTTAACCATGGGGGAGTATGGCATAGTAAGTCAAGCCAGACATCAATATATGGGGCCTGGTCTGGATATCCTAA
Source organism: Laticauda colubrina (assembly GCA_015471245.1). NCBI lineage: Eukaryota > Metazoa > Chordata > Lepidosauria > Squamata > Elapidae > Laticauda > Laticauda colubrina. Next base: position 23,472,065 of record BLBF01000019.1, read on the forward strand.
TGTGGGGTGAAAGACTAATTGGTGAACTCTGACTGCTATTGGAATGTGTAATGTTCCACTGGGGGGCCATCCAAACCCAAATGTTGGCCACTCTCCCTCACAAAACACCTTTAGTTTATGTTTACTCCACTTAGAACCACAATCCTGGGATTCATATGTTTCCTTAAAATGCTGCAACATAGCCCCTAAAGGGGTCAGGGGTTTACTCTCCCCTCCTCCCATGATCCACCCAGGGCACCAGACAAAACAATTGGGGAGAGGAATAGGAAGAAGGTGAGGGGTCCTTTCTTCCTAAAGCAACAAAAGGGATTATTCACACATTCACGTCCGACCCAGGGAGCTGGATGCGCACACGGTCTCCGATGGGAACTGTGAACGCCACTCACTTCCTACTGGTCCATGGTGCTGGACACTCACAGTCACCTATGGGAACCGCAGTAGTCTCTCATTTCATTCAATCCAGACAATTCCACCCACCTTACCTTAAGAGAGGGTGATCAGTCCTCTCCTCTGTCCCTGCTTACAGGGAGGGATTATTCCACAAGTCCAATACTTGCCTGCAGGCATCTTCTTCCTCCACTGGCCAGCTGGCAGATGTCCTGGTCTCCTCACCTTTCACTTGTGGTTCTTGGAAGAGTCAATCGCCGCCGCCAGAGAACAGCAGTCTTGGGAAGTCCCTCAGATCCAAAGGACTGATGGCACCTGGGATGTTCCTTTCAACTCACCGATATATTGGCAGTTGGGATGGACCCTCCAGAGGGCCTCAGGGCCCCTTCTGTCCTGCCATGGTCACCATTAAAATATAGCAGCAAATCTTGCTTCCAAATCAGGACACAAGACCTAACCCTAATAAAAACTTTGGAATATACCAAATTGGATTGTTGAAGGGTTCAACAAAGTCTGCTGTATTAGGATTCTGGGTTCGAATGTTTCTCTCCTGTTTGATTCCCTTTATAAGAGATGTGGTACTATCAAAGTTTAAAGAATCAACAGTACTAAAAGGAATTAGGTTATCTCCTTTTGAAATGATGTTTGGAAGACCCTCTGTCATGAGTACTAGTTTGAGAAATAATATAGGGGATTTAAGTCAATAAGGGGATTCATGGATGAGTCTAATGAGTGGTGCACTTGAAGAAGCGCCCCCAATAACTGCCCCACCGGCAATGGGCAGGCCACATACATGGCAGAAGAGGCCTTACTGGTTTCACTCCAGAAGCTGACCCTCTATGTATGGCTGAAAATAAGAACGGTAAGTCAGATGTGTTAGGGACAGAGTGTTAGGTGGAATGATATATTATTTTGAATTATTTTAAAGGATTTTATATCAAAAGGGGGTTGGGCTAGATGACCTAGCGAGGTCTCAAATTTTAACAGCTGATATGTTTACAGTGCTTATCTGAGTTGAAGAAACCACAACAGGTTTCTTGCTCAGTTGCCTAGCGAAGAGTTTCCTGTTCAGTGTGGTCGAACTTCCCTGTCTCAATAGAATATCTAAACCGCAAATGTACTTCAAAAGGGACTTCATTTTTTCAACTTTGACTCATCTGAGAAGGATTTGTAATTGCCTGCTTTTGCAAAAGCATTAATCTTTGTCAGAACTATCTCCAACAGTCTTTCTATGTTAGTAGAGAAGAAGGTTACTGGTAAGGCTATGGCATTATGGGGATATGAGAACTTATCATCTTGGATAACCCAATATATATTAGAATGAAATATAAGTCAAATTTGGCTAGATTTTGTCAACCTTTTGTTTGTGTTTGTATTCAGTAAAAGATTTTAGTTTATTGGCCAAGTGTGGTTGGACGCACAAGGAATTTGTCTTGGTGCAAATACTCTCAGTATACATAAAAGAAAAGATACGTTTGTCAAGAATCATAAGGTACAACATTTAATGATAGTCATAGGGTACAATAAGCAATCAAATCATACTAGGAAACAGTCAATATAAATCGTAAGGATAGAAGCCACAAAGAGACCATAAAAATTCCACACTGAGATGTGTCTTGAGAAACTCTGAAAAAGATCGTTCTAAAAAGGGGGTTGGTGGAATTAGGTATGCTCTGGGAAACTCTGTAAAAGATTGTTCTAAAAGGGGGTGGGGGGAAAAAACATGTTGGCTTTTTGTTTTACTAAATACACATCAGGATAAGGGGAGGGGTTTTAAACTCCCTTATTTATCTCTGCATGCCTGAGAGACCTTAGACACTGCTTTTGACCCCCTACGTGAATTGTCTCATCTCAGTAAAGGATTTCTTTTGATAAGTTTTCAGAAACTAGAAGTTTCTAGTTGATTGAATGGGAAAAGTTCTGTAGCCTGACAGGCTGTCCTGTTGGGTTGCAGAACCAAACCAGACAATTATAGAGGTGCAGATGATAGTCTCAAAAATTCCTCTGTAGAACTGTACCAGAAGCTCCTTGGGCAGTTTCAGCTTTCTGAGTTGGTGCAGAAAGAGCATTCTTTGTTGTGCTTTTTTTGATAACATTTTTTATGTTAGGTGTCCATTTTAGGTCATGTGATACAGTAGAACCTAGAAATTTGAAGGTCTCTACTATTGTTACTGTGTTGTCTTGCATTGTAAGAGGTGGGTAAGAGAGGGTTTATTCTAAAGTCTACCACCATTTCTACAGTTTTGAGAATGTTCAGTTCCAGATTGTTCTGGTCACTGTTGTGTCATCAACAAACTTCAGTATTTTAACAGATGGTAAGTTAGTCATTGTCTTGGGATAACTCACTACAGGCCAATTCAACAATTTTATTTAATTATTGACTTCCGGTTTGCAGGGCTTCAGTGGCAGACAGGAATCCGCGATCATGCATGGTTTCTGCCTGGGCTCACTGCTGGAGTGCCCCGAACCAGCTGGCTTTGGGGCTAAGCCACTCCATAGAGGTGGCAAAGATGGGGGAGCCTTAGCAGGGTTGAGTGGAGCCACATCACTCCTCCTCAGCTGGCTAAAATCCCTTTCCCAAAGGCAGTCAGAGCAGCAGTCAGAAATGGCCACCTCAAAGAAGCACTCAGCTGGAAAAGAAAGTGCAGGAGGAAGTTAAGAAGTGAAAGTTTTGGCACACCAGGACAACAAGCAACAACCAAGATATCCTGGAATTTAAATTTTATAAAAGATAAATCGCTCCCAAAGAAGAGTTGGAAGCAGCGAATGAAAGTGAAAAGGGAAAGTTTTTTTTTTCTTCACTCTCCTTCCCTACGTTGATAGCAAAGAGAGCTGAATGAGAAATGGAAAAATCCGCTTTGGCACAAATAGGCAATTAAACTGGAAATATAATTAAATGCCAAGGGGATAAGAAAGATTTCTGAACACTAAAAAAAATCTTTTTTCTTTTTGTTACAAGAGGGAAGGGAGAGGAAAAGAATAAGGGCAGGATTTGGAAGGAGGAGTCTGCCTGGAACTTAAAGGCTAGGTCTCATTGGCCGACAGATGCAAAACGTATGCAAAAAGGAAATAGCGGACGAGCAAAATTTCGGGGGTGGCTCCATCCGTTGTTATTCGCTCTCAAAAGTGGCCCAAATTTGCATAAATAGAATGGAAAAGAACAAAAAGGAACGGACGTGGGGAGGATGTAGCGGGGATGTAAAGCGGATGTTCGTAGGAAGCCTAGCGGATGAAAGCAGATGGAAGCAGATGACATATCCGCAGGGGTTCCGGGGGAGAATAGCGAAGCGGACGCGTAGCGGAAGGGGCAGATGCGTAGTGGATGACGCGGATGCATCACGGACGCCTATAGGAAGCAAAGCGGATGCATAGCAGATGTATAGCAGATGCAAAGTGTTCACTGCGCATGCGGGGAGGATGAATTGCATCAGCTCCGCGGATATAAAAGGATGCAGTTCTCAAGCAGTCAGCATTCAGAGGAAAGACCTGCTGCCAGAGACATCTTGAGAGAACACCATGGGGAAGAAGAGGAAGCCTGTGCCTACTCCTGCCAGCCCTGGCAAGAAGGACAGAACCACCATCCCACCCCCTGGCACTGACTCTGAAGCTGCAAGTGCTTCTGCTGCTGATGGTGGTGGTGCTTCTCCTGCTGGTGCTGCTGCTGCTGCTGCTGCTGGTGCTTCTCCTGCTGCTGCTGCTGTGGTGGACCAGCCCCAAGGCCTTCAAAGTCCTGCTGCTAAAGGCCCTGAAGCCCCTGCCAGAGGGAGGAAGAGGCAAGTGAAGGAGAAGGGAAAGAGGAAACAGTACTCCATTTCCGAGGACCATGAGGGTCCTCGGTGCTGGAATGGCTGAGGGAGAACGAGTACCTGTGGAGGAAGGGCCACAGACTCTATCGCAACACCAAGAGAAAGCAGGCAGCTTGGAGAGAGAAGGCAGAGAGCCTGGGCTACACTTCATATGTACTCCTTGGGTGGTGGAAGCACATGCACACCTGGTATGGCAAGCTGCACCTGAAGAAATCTGGGCTGGCCGCTGTCAAGCTAACTGACCGGGAGACCTATGTCATGGCCAAGTGCAGCTTCCTGGAGGGTGAGGTCCACCACTGAGGAGCAGCCCCTCTGACAACCCTCTCCCTCAGACCGCCCACAGAGAGCCACTCCTCTTCCAGCCGGGACACAGCTACTGTGTCCAGGCAGGTGTCTTTGGAGGGCCCCACGACAGAGACCCCCCCAACAGCTGCACTCCCCATGCCGGAGGACATGGAGGATCCCCTGTCTCAGATGGAACAAGAAGAAGCAGCCACCAGAGACCAAGCCATGCCCATGCCCATCCCCAGCTCCACCTCCACAGAAAGCAGGCAGAGAGGCAGACTGGAGGGACAGAGCCACACTGTCCTCTTGGAGATCAGGGACACAATCAAAGTCAGCACAGATCTTCTCTCCCAGCTGGTCCACTTCAACATACCATCCTCGAACTGCAAGCCCTTCATCACCTACGTGAGCCAGACCCTCATGGACATGACTGAGGCCCAGTACCAGTTGATGAAGGAGAGGATCACAGCTCTTCTGTACCACCCTCCAGGCCCAGCTGAACCTGCTCCTACCCACTCCAGGTCTGCTTCTCCACCCCAGCCGATGTCACAGCCCTTCTACGGATTTCAGCAGCCCCTCACCTACCAAGGCTACCACTACCAGGACTTCCCACAGCAGAGGCAGCCCTTCCCAGTCCAGGCCCAGGTTCCTCGGATGCCACAGACACCACAGATGCCTCACCTCGCCCAGCTGCAGACCAGACAGCCCCACTACACTCCTCCTTCCTCCACCCCACAGCCAAGCCCATCGTCAGAACATCTGTCATCAGTCTTGGGCCTCACATCCCAGGTACTTGAGGAAGGGCCTCTCAACCTCACGGGACTGAGTCAGCTCTCTGAGAGCTTCTTGCACACACCATCTCCTGTTGTACTCTCGGGGCCAGGCACCCCAATGGCGCCTCAGACCAGCACTTCAGCCACAGCCACCTCTACAATCCCTGGCCCCTTTACATCTGAGACCATGGGTATGCCTCAGAGTGACTGAGAAGAGTGCCAAAGACTGAGTTGTTACCTGTTCACTTTATCTTTGCTTAAGACACTTTACTTGGGTCATTTTGCTTTTTAATAAAGTCATACAGTTTACTTAAGACAGTTATTAATAAAGGTTATCTTTGCTTCACACACTTGTTTCATTTTTTTTTACTTAATAAAGTGTTGGTGAAAACTTTGAAAAAAGGTTTAAGCCTTGTGGGATAGGTAAGGATAGCTGTGGGATGGGTAAGAATAACTGTGGGATGGGTAAGGGTAGTTTTGGGACAGGTAAGGATAGCTGTGGGATAGATAAACCTCCAGTGCAAGCATAGTGGGACTGTATGGTCCACCATCCCAGCTGCCACACATATGGACCTTTATTATCAATAACAATTTAATCATTGATCAACACATTTCAACATAAACAAAGCTCTTTATTAATGCCCTATTCATTGTAGGACCATTCCACATACATGGCACAATCTCATCAGTGTTATGAGACAGGATCAAGGAAGCATCCATTAACCATCTATCATCCTGTCTTGCCACTCCACTGCTCCAGCTGGAGAGTTGCACCAGTCTTTCAGGAGGTTACACTGCTTCTTCCCTTCATGTGAAGCTCTGTTGGGGCCTTGCACATCCACAGTGTCTATCAGTTTTTGTCCTTGCCTCCATTCCCCAGGCTCCATGTCCCCATTCCCTTGTTGACGGTCCACAAGCCTGTTTTGCAATACTGGGTAGCGGGTGCGCATGAGATTGTGCAGGACGCAGCAAGCTCCCACAATGCTCCTTACAGTCTGTGGGCGATGCTGCATGGTTGTGAAAAGTACCTGGTACCTATTGGCCAGGATGCCAAAGGCGTTCTCCACCACTTGTCTTGCCCTGGACAGCCTGTAGTTGAAGATCCTCTCTTCACGGGTGAGGCAACTGGAAGTGTAGGGCTTCGTGAGGTAGGTTCTGAGGGAGAAGGCGTCATCACCCACAATGAAGTAGGGCACATCTTGTGTGTCGTTGGGTAGGGCTTCTGGATCTGGAAAAGCCATGATGAGCTTGCGTTCCAGCCCATCCTTGAGGTCACTGGCGTTGTATATCTGGGCATCGGAAGCTGACCTGTTGCCTGAAGCATCGATGTACATGAACTTGTAGTCAGCATCAACCATGGCAAAAAGGATGATGCTGAAGAAGCCCTTGTAGTTGTGATGAGAGGACCCTGAGTTGGCTGGAGCTTTGCAGGCCACGTGCTTACCATCTATGGCTCCAACGGTGTGGGGAAAGTTCCACCTCTGATACCACTGCTCTGCAACTTTCCTCCAGCCTTCTTCAGTGGTGGGACAATGGAGGAGCTCCTCCATGTATTCTTCGATGATGGCCTGTACCACTTCTCTGACCACAATGCTGATGGTGTTGTGTGGCACCCTCCAGGCATACTGCATGTTTCTCTATGTGGTCCCAGAGGCCAGGTGCCGCAGAGTCAGTGCCACTTTCAGTCCAGGGTCCAGGCTGGGCTGGAAGTTGGTTTTTGCCTTGGTCAACCTGGGTCTCAGACGCACCACAACTTCGTCAAACATGGCTGGTGGCATCCTCATGAAGTGCTGGAATGCACGAGTGTCTTCATTCCTCAGCTCCACCATCACCTTGTCATAGAGTCCAAACTCCGCTCTTCTCCCGATCCATCGTCAGACCCACATAGTTCTTGGACGTCTCCTTCTCTTTGCATAGAAAAGGTGAAACAGTCTGAAGAGGGCTTGGTTCTGGTGTTGAATGATGGCGGCTCCCAAAAGGAGTGTGCGATGATCCATGGTGGAGATCAATGGATGATATGGAAGAGCAAGACCAAGGCTGAAGAGGTCTGCACAGCAGGGCTACTGGACTGAAAGTGAGATCCAGGTGAGTTCCTCCCCCTTTTTATAGGAAATATCGGTTTTCCACTAAGTGTCCTTCCACATACTCCAGACATCCTAAATATCTGAGATACATCCCACATACAAACGTTTTGTCTGTTTTAATGCTTTATATCTAAGTTGCATCCACTTTCATCCTTTCTATGTCCGTGCTACTAACGCTGTGTGGACGTTCCACGTACCTTTCGCTTCCTCCCTCTTTCTGTTTTCCGCTGGAGCAGATGTGAGTTGCGTGGATGTCCAGAGGATTCCGAGAGGATACAGCGGACGTTTAACAGATGAGAACGGACATAGAACGTTTGTTGCCCGTATGTGTCGCAGATGGAGATCGTACGTGGTGGAAAGTTCATCCACTTAAAAAGTTTTGTGCACCTCAAAACTTTTTGAGTGGATGAAATAGCAGTAGATGGATGCTCAACAGATAGAGCGTATGAAAGACGTATCCAGTGAGCACACAAAGGATGCATCGTGTTTTCCAACGGATGGCAAGCGTTTTTCTCCGTTTTGCATCCTCTTTGCATCCATTGGTGCAGTGTGACATGGGCATAAAGTTGAATTTAAATAAGACTTCTAAAAGATATATTTTAACTGGGACTTTGCAACTAAACAGTAACCCCAGGAAGAGAAAGTGAAAAAAAGAAGAAAGTATTGAAAGGAACAGCTTGTGTGTATTTTGACTGTTTGGTGACATTGGAATTTTTGGATATTATATTTGAATGACTAAAAACAATTCAGGTGGTTGATTAAGAAAACTCTACAATGGCATCACTTCTGGATGAACTGAAAATGGAATCTACAAAATATAAAGAAGAGTCACTAGAAGGGAAGGACTCTTTTGGCTCTCTTTTTTAATTTTTAGAAATTATTATTTAGCATTAATGAGAAATAACAAGAAAGGATTGTGCAACTAGAAGAGTGGGATAAAGAAGAAACCATCTTTAATGAACAAGTAACTCTATCCAGGGAAGAAAGGGGAAAGGGGGAAAAGAGAATGGATAATTTAAGACTTAAAAAAGCAGCCAAAAAAGAGAAAAATAATGTAAAAAGTGGATATAATGTTGGAAAGCAACAGAAAAGGGGAACACAGAAGAGGGAAATGGAGGTGGAGAGACAAGGGGGTAAAAAGGGGAGAGAAAAGAGGAAAAGGAAGAAGGAAAGGAAGAGAAGTTACAAAGGTTTGGAGCAGGATATAAAGAAACAGGACTTATTCAGAGATAATGGGTAAAAATTTAACTGAAAAAGGGATTCTGTAAAAGTACATAAGATTGTATTCTTATATTTGTATTAGGAATAATGTTAGAAAATTGGAAATAACATATTATTAAAAAGTGGGTTAAAACAGTTGGTGTAATTCAGTGAAACTTTTGTGAATAAAAAAAAGGAAATGAAATAAATGAAAGAATTGAATTAGGAAAGAATGGGAACATTTTAACTATTCAATGTTTTATCAAATATAAATGAAGTGGGGGAGAAGCAACTTTGGAAACTTTATAAGTATTCCCATAGAAGTACGATGTCTATTTGAAAAGTAACGTGTAAAATGTCTAAGAGTTAAATGAATATTAATAGCAATGATAGAATTGAATTGGTCTGGATTGTTGTTTTAATTATATTATATATAATTAATATAATTTTTAAATTATATTTTTTAAAAATTATAATTTTTAAAAAAGATACTGTGTAGTTTTAGAATGTACCAAGCAGAATCTGAACTGAAGTTATGTGTTATATTAAGTGTTATAACTTTAGGGGAAAGATATAAAGGCATCATACTCCAATTAGTGATTACAGGATAAATTTGTTTAATGAGAGAAGATAATAGACAGTTGAAACAGGACAGACAAAGAATATAAGTACAATGATTTGAACTGAGACAAAATAAATAAAATAAAATTAAGAAAATTAAAAGAGGAGAGAAGCAAGATAGAAAATGGAGAATGATAACAAGATATGGAATGGTATATAAAAATGAGCATGAACTTGAATTTGTGTCTGTACAAAGAGATGTAATCCAGAATCAGGCTGCTTTCAAAAAAGATGTTTTAGGTTTTTAATGTTCTAAGTTTTGTTTGTTTATGTTTGTTTTTAAAAATCAATAAAATTTTCAAAAAAAGAACAATTTTATTTAATTATTTAATATTATTTTAAAAAATATTTTAATTTTTGTCATTCACATTTCATTTTGTTTCTCCTTTTGCATTCTTTCTTTCATGATTCTATTTCATCATTTATTTGATATTATGTAATTTTAGTCCCATGGCAAGTTCTCTTTGGCAAGTTGGCTATGGCAAATCGATCCATGGCACACAAAACAGGCAAGGCTGGTCATGGATTGATCAGTACGAGTATCTATCATATTTGGACATGATTTATCCAAATCATAACTAGATCTCCAGGTTTGATGATGCATCCATGTCTTTAGAATCTTTCAAAAGGCAATCAATGGCAAGGAAATTGGAAGGAATATTAAGTTCCATAAAATCTAAATCCTAGATTCATCATGAAAATGTCTATTTAATTGTTGTTTCAAGACCTCCAGTGAAGGAGGACTTACCAGTTTATATGAAAACCAATTCCACCACTAATAGCTTACATGGCTCAGGAATCTGATATCAGTATTGTGCTTAATGGGATTGAAGACCATTCAGAGGTCAAGAAAAGCAAGTTGGACATATTACCTCCATCAAGCTCCCATCAGACTTATTCACAAATATGATCAGTACAGTTCCAGTATCATAGCTAGGTCTGAAACTTGAGTGGAAGGAATCCAGTTCTTCATACAGAGTGCCTTGACATCTCCTGATAACTCTTAGATAACCACAAGGGCAGTAGTGGAGATTCAAATAATTTAACAAGTGGTGTTAGGGATAACATTGTTCACCCTAACTGTTTTAGGTGAAATACT
>BLBF01000019.1:23522319-23551486 GCA_015471245.1 Laticauda colubrina
AGAGACTGATTTGGAGAAAAAGAAGGTAATTGTAAGAGAGTACTTTGAGAACTTTTATAAGCAAGATACAGTTGATCTAAACAAAATAGAAGAATATTTGAAAGAAGTTTTACATCCACTACCAGAGGACAAAAAAGAGATACTTAATAAAGAAATAACTTTAAGTGAATTAAAAGAAGCAATTAAAAAACAAAACAGCAACAAAATCCCAGGCCCACACAATACCATCAGCATTGTGGTCAGAGAAGTGGTGCAGACCATCATCGAAGAATACTTGGAGGAGCTCCTCCAGTGCCCACCACTAAAGAAGGCTAGAGGAAAGTTGCAGAGCAGTGGAATCAGAGGTGGATCTTTCCCCACACCGTTGGAGCCATAGATGGGAAGCAAACCCAAACCCATCCCACAGCTATCCATCCCACAGCTATCCTTACCAATCCCACAAGCATGCAAAGGCTTAACCCTTTTTTCAAAGTTTTCACCAACACTTTATTAAGTAAAAAAAATGAACCAAGTTAAGAAAGATAATCTTTCTTAATAACAAACTGTATGACTTTATTAAAAAGCAAAATGACCCAAGTAAAGTGTCTTAAGCAAAGATAAAGTGAGCAGGTAACAACTCAGTTTCTGGCACTCTTCTCAGTCACTCTGAGGCGTGCCCATGGTCTCAGATGTAAAGGGGCCAGGGACTGTGGAGGTGGCTGTTGCTGGAGTGCTGGTCTGAGGCGCCATTGGGGTGCCTGGCCCCGAGAGTACAACAGGAGATGGTGTGTGCAGGAAGCTCTCAGAGAGCTGACTCAGTCCCGTGAGCTTGAGAGGCCCTTCCTCAAGTACCTGGGATGTGAGGCCCAAGACTGATGACAGATGTTCTGAGGAAGGGCTTGTCTGTGGGGTGGAGGAATGAGGAGTGTAGTGGGGCTCTCTGGTCTGCAACTGGGTCAGGTGAGGCGTCTGTGGCATCTGTGGCTTCCGAGGAACCTGGGTGTGGACTGGGAAGGGCTGCCTCTGCTGTGGGAAGTCCCGGTAGTGGTAGGCTTGGTAGGGGAGGGGCTACTGAAAGCCGTGGAAGGGCTGTGACATCAGCTGTGGTGGAGGAGCAGACCTGGAGTGGGTAGGAGCAGGTTCAGCTGGGCCTGGAGGGTGGTGCAGAAGAGCTGTGATCCTCTCCTTCATCGCCTGGTACTGGGCCTCGGGCATCTCCATGAGGCTCTGGCTCATGTACGTGATGAAGGGCTTGTGGTTGGAGGATGGTATGTCAAAGTGGACCAGCTGGGAGAGGAGATCTGTGCTGGCTTTGATTGTGGCCCTGATCTCCAAGAGGACAGTGTGGCTCTGTCCCTCCTGTCTGCCTCTCTGTCTGCTTTCTGTGGGGATGGAGCTGGGGGTGGGGGTGGCTTGATCCCTGGTGGCTGCTTCTTCTTGCTCCATCTGAGACAGGGTATCCTCCACGTCCTCTGGCATGGGGAGTGCAGCTGTCAGGGGGGTCTTTATCTTGGGGCCCTTCAAATTCACCTGCCTGGACACTGTAGCTGTGTCCTGGCTGGAAGAGGAGTGGCTCTCTGTGGGCTGTCAGAGGGAGAGGGTTGACAGAGGGGCTGCTCCTCAGTGGCGGATCTCACCCTCCAGGAAGCTGCACCTGGTCATGACATAGGTCTCCCAGTCAGTGAGCTTGACAGCGGCCTGCCCGGATTTCTTCAGGTGCAGCTTGCCATACCAAGTGTGCATGTGCTTCCACCACCCAAGGAGTACATCTGAAGTGTAGCCCAGGCTCTCCGCCTTCTCTCTCCACACTGCCTGCTTCCGCTTGGTGTCGCGATAGAGCCTGTGGCCCTTCCTCCACAGTTACTCGTTCTCCCTCAGCCATTCCAGCACCTCCTCCTCATGGTCTGTGGAAATGGAGTACTGTTTCCTCTCTCCCTTCTCCTTGCCTTGCCTCTTCCTCCCTCCGGCAGGGCTTCAGGGCCTTCAGCAGCAGGGCTTTGAGGGCCTTGGGGCTGGTCCACCACAGCAGCAGCAGCAGGAGAAGCACCACCAGCAGCAGGAGAAACACCAGCAGCACCAGCAGCAGCAACACCAGGAGCACCAGCACCACCACCAGCAGCAGCTTCAGAGTCAGTGCCAGGGGGTGGGATGGTGGTTCTGTCCTTCTTGCCAGGGATGGCAGGAGGAGGCACAGGCTTCCTCTTCTTCCCCATGGTGTTCTCTCAAGATGTCTCTGGCAGCAGGTCTTTCCTCTGAATGGTGACTATTTGCGAGCTGCATCCTTTTATATCTGCGGAGCTTCCGCAATTCATCCTCCCCGCATGCGCAGTGAACGCTTTGCATCTGCTAGGCATCCTCTAGACATCCACTATGCATCCTATAGGCGTCTGTGATGCTTCCGCGTCATCTGCTACGCATCCGCTCCCTCCGCTACGTGTCCGCTCCTTCCGCTATGCGTCCACTTTGCTATTCTCCCTGGAACCCCTGCGGATGTGTTATCCGCTTCCATCTGCTTTCATCCGCTAGGCTTCCTATGAACATCCACTTTACATCCCTGCTACATCCTCCCCCAGTCCGTTCCTTTCCGTTGTTTTCCATTCTGTTTATGCAGATTTGGGGCACTTTTGAGAGCGGATAACAATGGATGGAGCCACCCCTGAAATTTTGCTCGTCCACTGTGTCCTTTTTGCATATGTTTTGCATCCATCAGCCAGTGTGACCTAGCCTTTACTTTCATACCTTGGTGCTTGAACCATGTAAATTTCTTCCTCTAATTCTGCATTAGGAAATGGAGTGGTTATGTCAAATTGCCAAATTTTATGGCCATGTGCCACTGCCAATGCTAGTGCCAGTCTGATGCTCTCACTCTTTACAATTGGCGCGAATATCTTATCATAGTGCACATTTTTCATCTGTGAAAACCCCTGTGCCACTTTATATTGCTTTATATTGTACTTCATTATTGTTTAGTACTTTTTTCTTGTATATCCACCTGCATCCCACAGCTTTGCTACCCTGTGGCAAAGTCATAGATATGAACATTTTATGTTCTCCCATGGATTTCATTTCCTTGTCCATGGCTTCTTTCCACTTTACTTGTTCAGTTTTAGGTAATTCCAATACTTCTTTGTTGTTCCTTGGTTCATACCATACATTACACACTTTAACTTTACTAGCAGAATACTTGTCAGGTGGAATCTTCTTGTTCCATTGCTCTGACCAGTGTGGCACTGACTACTCTTGTGTATCAACCCTCTCTTGCTTCATATCTTGTTCAGTTTCTCCTTCCTGAATGCTGAGACCATCACGAAGTGAGTTACCATCACTAAGTGAACAACCATCACTAAGTGGATCACCATCAATAAGTGAATCAATTCCACAAATTTGCATCAATTCTGTTCCAATTTTGTTCTGCAAAGCTAACAGACCTTGGAAATATTGTTCTTTTGCTCCCATCACTAAAGCAATAACTTTTTGAGCCTGGCTCATAGCCCACAAACCTGACCTTTTTAGCCTTTGGTTGCCCCTTTCTTCAAATTACTTTTGGAATATGCATCCACACATTGCTTCCAAACACCTTTAAATGTGCTAGAGATGGTTTTTGCCCATAAAGCACTGCATATAGAGTATCATTAATTGAGGAACTCCACAACCTATTAACTAAATAGTTAGCAGTCAGTATGGCTTCTCCCCAATATGACCTGCTTAGACCAGAATCCTTTAGCAGTGAGTCCTTCCTGGTTTGCAAGATTTCATTCCATCTCTCAGCAACACCATTCTCAGCAGCTGTGTAAGGATTTGTGCATCTGTGTTTTATTCCTAATTGTGCCAACCACTGTTGAAAACTTGTTCACATGAATTCTGAACCCCTGTCAGTTTGCAGCAGACATACCTGTTGTTTATACCTTCTTTCTACAAAGCTTATCCATTGCTTAAATTTCTGTAGCACCTCTGTTTTATTCTTTAGTAAATAGCAGAACCCAAATCTGCTTTAGTCATTTCCAGTGACCAGCGCATACTTAGCTCCTCTGCAATTGGCCTGCGTTGGGCCCACCAAATCTGCATGTACCAGCTCTAGAGATCTTGTTGTCTGCCTTATGCTACACTTTTTTTTTTCAAAATTTTATTGATTTTTAAAAAACAAACATATACAAACAAAACACATGACATAAAAACATAAAATATATTTTTTGAAAGTAGCCTGATTCTGGGTTACATCTCTTTGTACAGACATAAATTCAAGTTCATGTTCACCTTTATATACTATTCCATATCTTATTACCATTCTACATTTTCGATATATCTTGTCCCCTCTTTTCACTCTCTTAATTCTATTTTATTTATTTCATCTCAATTTAAATCATTATAGTTATATCCTTTGTCTGTCCTCTTTCAGCTGTCTATTATCTTTTGTCATTAACACAAAATTTCTCCTGTAATAACTAATCGGAGTATGATTGGGCGCCTTTATATCTTTCTCCTAAATTGAACACTTAAAATAATACATAACTTTCATTCAGATTCTGCTTAGTACATTCTGAAGCTACACACTATATTTTAAGGCTTGGTCACACTGGCCGACGGATGCAAAACATATGTAAAAAAGACACAGCAGACGAGCAAATTTTCCATCCATTGTTATCCGCTCTCAAAAGGGGCAAAAATTTGCATAAACAGAATGGAAAAGAACGGAAAGGAACGGACGGGGAGAGGACGTAGTGAGGATGTTAAGTGGATGCTCAATGGAAGCCTAGAGGATGGAAGCGGATGGAAGCGGATGGCACGTCCGCAGGGCTTCCGGGGGAGAACAGCAAAGCGGACGCATAGTGGACGGAACGGATGCGTAGCGGATACGTACCGGATGATGCGGATGCATCACGGACACCTAGTGGATACCTAGCGGATGCATAGTGGATGCAAAACATTAACTGCGCATGGGGGAGGATGCATTGTGTAACCTTCGCAGATATAAAAGGAGGCAGCTCACAAGCAGGTCGCCATTCAGAGGAAAGACCTGCTGCCAGAGACATCTTCATCAGAGACCATGGGGAAGAAGAGGATGCCTGTGCCTAATCCTGCCAGCCCTGGAAAGGACAGAGCCACCATCCCACCCCCTGGAACTGACTCTGCTTCTGCTGGTGCTTCTGCTGGTGCTGCTGGTGTTTCTCCTGCTGGTGCTGCTGGTGCTGCTGCTACTGCTGCTGCTACTGTTGCTGGTGCTGCTGCTGTGGTGGACCAGCCCCAAGGCCCTCAAAGCCCTGCTGATGAGGGCCCAGAAGGCCCTGCCAGAGGGAGGAAGAGGCAATCAAAGGAGAAGGAGAAGGGGGAGAGGAAATAGTACTCCATTTCCGAGGACCATGAGGAGGATGTGCTCGAATGGCTGAGGGAGAACGAGTACCTGTGGAGGAAGGGCCACAGGCTATATCGAGACACCAAGCGGAAGCGGGCAGCTTGGAGAGAGAAGGCGGAGAGCCTGGGCTACACTTCTGATGTCCTCCTGGGGTGGTGGGAACATATGCACACCTGGTATGGCAAGCTGCACCTGAAGAGATCCGGGCAGGCTGCTGTCAAGCTCATGGACCGGGAGACCTACGTCATGGCCAGGTGCAGCTTCCTGCAAGGTGAGATCCACCACTGAGGAGCAGCCCCTCTGTCAACCCTCTCCCTCAGACAGCCCACAGAGAGACACTCCTCTTCCAGCCAGGAAACAGCCAGTGTGTCCAGGCAGGTATCTGCGGAGCGTCCCATGACAGAGACCCCCCCCCAACAGCTGCACACGCCATGCCGGAGGACATGGAGGATCCCCTGACGTAGATGGAGCAAGAGGAGGCCGCAGCCACCAGAGACCAACCCAACCACACCCTCAGCTCCACCTCCACAGAAAGCAGGCAGAGAGGCAGCGCGGAGGGACAGAGTCACACTGTCCTCTTGGAGATCAGGGACACAATCAAGGACAGCGCAGATCTCCTCTCTCAGCTGGTACACATTGAGTTTTCATCCTCAAACTACAAGCCCTTCCTCACCTATGTGATCCAGACCCTCATGGACATGCCCAAGCCCCAGTACCAGGTGATGAAGGAGAGGATCACTGCACTTCTGCACCACCCTCCAGGCCCAGCTGAACCTGCTCCGACCCACTCCAGGTCTGCTCCTCCACCCCAGATGATGTCACAGCCCTTCCAAGGCTTTCAACATCCCCTCTCCTACCAATGCTATGGCTACCAGGAGTTCCAGCAGCACAGGCAGCCCTTCCCAATCCAGGCCCAGGTTCATCGCCTGCCACCGATGCCACCAATGCCACCGATGCCACTAATGCCACTGATGTCACAGATGCCACAGATGCCACTGACACCACCCAGCTGCAGACCAGACATCTCCACTACACTCCTCCTTCCTCCACCCCACAGCCAAGCCCCTCAACAGAACATCTGTCATCGGTCCTGTGCCTGACATCCCAGGTCCTGGATGAAGGGCCTCTCAACCTCACGGGCCTCAGCCAGCTCTCTGAGAGCTTCCTGCACACACCATCTCCTGTTGTCCTCTCGGGGCCAGGCACCCCAATGGCGCCTCAGACCAGCACTCCAGCCACTGCCACCTCCACAGTCCCTGGACTCTTTACACCTGAGACCATGGGCATGCCTCAGAGTGACTGAGAACAGTGCCAGAGACTGAGTAGTTACCTGTTGACTTTGTCTTAGCTTGAGACACTTTACTTGGGTCATTTTGCTTTTACAGTTTGTTATTAATAAAGATTATCTTTGCTTCACACACTTGGTTCATTTCTTTTACTTAATAAAGTCTTGGTGGAAACTTTTAGAAAATGGTTATGCCTTTGTATGCTTGTGGGATGGGCAAGGATAGCTGTGGGATGGATAATAGCTGTGGGGTGGGCAAGGATAGCTGTGGGATGGATAACAGCTGTGGGATGGGCAAGGATAGCTGTGGGATGGATAATAGCTGTGGGAGGGGCAAGGATAGCTGAGGGATGGATAATAGCTGTGGGATGGGCAAGGATAGCTCTGGGATGGATAATAGCTGTGGGATGGGTAAGGATAGCTGTGGGATAGATAAACCTCCAGTGCAAGCATGGTGGGACTGTATGGTCCACCCTCCCAGCTGCCACAGGTGTGGCCCTTTTTTATCAATAACAATTTATTCATTGATCAACACATTTCAACATAAAAACAACTCTTTATTAAATGCCCTGTTCTTTGTAGGGCCAGTCAACATACATGGCACAATCTCATCAGTGTTATGAGACAGGCTGAAGGAAGCATCCATTAAGCATCTACCATCCTGTCTTGCCACTCCACTGCTCCAGCTGAGGAGTTGCACCAGTGTTTCAGGAGATTGCGCTCCTTCTTCCCTTCACGTGAAGCTCTGTTGGGGCCTTGCACATCCACAGTGTCTATCAGGTTTCGCCCTTGCCTCCATTCACCAGGTTCCATGTCCCCATTGCCTAGTTGACGGTCCACAAGCCTGTTCTGCAATACTGGGTAGCGGGTGCACATGAGATTGTGCGGGATGCAGCAAGCTTCCACGATGTTCCTCACAGTCTGTGGGTGATGCTGCATGGTGATGAGAAGTACCTGGAACCTGTTGGCCAGGATGCCAAAGGCATTCTCCACCACCCGTCTTGCCCTGGACAGGCTATAGTTGAAGATCCTCTCTTCACGGGTGAGGCATCTGGAAGTGTAGGGCTTCATGAGGTAGGTTGAGAGGGAGAAGGCGTCATCCCCCACGATGAAGTAGGGCACATCTTGTGTGTCATTGGGCAGGGGGTCTGGATCTGGGAAACCCATGATGAGGTCGCGTTCCAGCCCCTCCTTGAGGTCTCAGGCATTGTACACCTGGGCATCTGAAGCTGACCCATTGCCTGAAGCATCGATGTACATGAACTTGTAGTCAGCATCAACCATGGTAAAGGGGATAATGCTGAAGAAGCCCTTGTACTTGTGATAAGTGGACCCTGAGTTGGGTGCAGCTTTGCAGGCCACGTGCTTCCCATCAATGGCTCCAACAGTGTGGGGAAAGTTCCACCTCTGATACCACTGCTCTGCAACTTTCTTCCAGCCTTCTTCAGTGGTGGGACACTGGAGGAGATACTTCAGGTATTCTTTGATGATGGCCTGCACCACGTCTCTGACCACAATGCTGATGGTGTTGTGTGGCACCCTCTAGGCATACTGCATGTTTCTGTACATGGTTCCAGAGGCCAGGTGGCGCAGAGTCAGTGCCACCTTGAGCCCAGGGTCCAGGCTGGGATGGAAGTTGGTGCTCGGCTTGGTCAACCTGGGTCTTAGTCCCTCCATAACTTCATCAAACATGGCTGGTGGCATCCTCATGAAGTGCTGGAATGCATGAGGGTCTTCATTCCTCAGCTCCACCATCAGCTTGTCATAGAGTCCAAACTCCACTCTTCTCCCAAACCATCTTCGGACCCAGATAGCTCTTGGATGTCTCCTTCTTCTCCTTGCGTAGAAAAGGAGAAACAGTCTGAAGAGGGCTTGGTTCTGGTGTTGAATGATGGCAGCTCCCAAAAGGAGTGTGCATTGATCCATGGTGGAGATCAATGGATGATTTTGAAGAGCAAGAGCAAGGCTGAAGAGGTCTGCACACCAGAGCTGCTGGACTGAAAGTGAGATCCAGGTGATTTCCTCCCCTTTTTTATAGGAAATATCGTTTTTCTGCTAGGTGTCCTTCTGCATCCTCTAGACATCCTGCAGACATCCTAAATATCCGAGATAAGTCCCATATGCAAAAGTTTTGTCCATTTTAATGCTTTATATCCAAGCTGCATCCGCTTTCATCCTTTCTATGTCTGTGCTACTAACGCTGTGTGGACGTTCCGCGTCTGTTTTGCTTATTCCCTCTTTCCATTTTCTGCTGGAGCGGATGTGAGTTGCGCAGATGTGCAGCGGATGCCGAGCGGATACAGCAGATGTTTAACGGATGACGACGGATGTAGAACGTTTGTTCCTTGTATGTGTCGCAGATGTAGAATGGACGTGGTGGAAAGTTCATCCGCTCAAAAAGTTTTGTGCAGCTCAAAACTTTTTGAGCAGATGAAATCTCAGTAGACGGATGTTGGACGGACAGAACGTATGAATCACACACGCAGTGAGTACAGAACGGATGCATCGCATTAACCAACGGATGGCAAGTGTTTCTCTCCGTTTTACATCCTCTTTGCATCCATTGGTACAGTGTGACATGGGCTGTAAAGAAAGAAAAAATTGTAAATGTATAATATAATTAAAACAACAGTCCATACCAATTGAACTCTATCATTAAAGCCCATGTCACACAGCACCAACGGATGAAAAGAGGATGTAAAATGGAGAGAAACACTTGCCCTCCATTGGTTAACGCAATGCATCCGTTCTGTACTCACTGCATCCGTTTTTCATACTCTCTATCTGTCCAGCATCCATCTAGTGTGATTTCATCCGCTCAAAAAGTTTTGAGCCGCACAAAACTTTTTGAGCAGATAAAGTATCCAACGCGTCCGTTCTACATCCACTACACATACGGGGAACATCCGTTATACATCTGTCTTCATCCATTACGCATCCACTATATCCGCTAGTCATCTGCTGCACATCTGCGCAACTCACATCCGCTCCAGCGGAAAATGGACACAGGGAGGAAGTGAAACAGACGTGGAACGGACACGCAGCGTTAGTCGCACGGACGTAGAAAGGATGAAAGCAGATGCAGATCACATACAAAGCATTAAAACAGAAAAAACGTTCATATAGTGGACGTATCTCGGATATTTAGGATGTTTGCAGGATGCCTAGAGGATGCAAAAGGACATCTAGCGGAAAACCTATATTTCCTATAAAAAGGGGGAGAAATCACCTGGATCTCACTTTCAGTCCAGCAGCCCTGCTGTGCAGACCTCTTCAGCCTTCATCTGGCTCTTGCTCTTTCACAACATCCAATCATCTCCACCATGGATCGTCGCACACTCCTTTTGGTAGCCGCCATCGTTCTACAACATTGCGAAGGGCCATACAGGCTCTTTCACCTGTTCTACACAAAGAAAAGGAGGCGTCCAAGAAGTGTCTGGGTCTGAAGATGGATCGCCAGAAGAGCTGAGTACAGACTGTATGACAAGTGATGGTGGAGCTGAGGAATGAAGACTCTCGTGCATTCCAGCACTTCATGAGGATGCCACCAGCCATGTTTGACGAAGTTATGGAGCGGCTGAGACCCAGGTTGACCAAGGCAAACACCCAACTTCTGGCCCAGCCTGGACCCTGGGTTGAAGGTGGCACTGACTCTGTGCCACCTGGACTCAGGGACCACGTACAGGAGCATGCAGTACGCCTGGAGGGTGCCACACAACACCATCAGCATTGTAGACCGAGAAATGGTGCAGGCCATCATCGAAGAATGAATCTTCTCCACTGAAGAAGGCTGGAAGAAAGTTGCAGAGCAGTGGTATCAGAAGTGGAACTTCCCCCACACCGTTGGAGCCATCGATGGGAAGCATGTGGCCTGCAAAGCTCCAGTCAACTCAGGGTCCAATTATTTCAACTACAAGGGCTTCTTCAGCATCATCCTCTTCGCCATGGATGAAGCTGACTACAAATTCATGTAGATCAATGCTTCAGGCAACGGGTCATCTTCAGATGCCCATGTATACAACGCCAGTGACCTCAAGAAGGGGCTGGAACACAACCTCATCATGAGCTTCCCAGATCCAGACCCCCTGCCCAATGACACACAAGATGTGCCCTACTTCATCATTGGCGATGACGTCTTCTCCCTGAGAACCTACCTCATGAAGCCCTACACTTCCAGATGCCTCACCCGTGAAGAGAGGATCTTCAACTACAGGCTGTCCAGGGCAAGGCGGGTGGTGGAGAACGCCTTTGGCATCCTGGCCAACAGTATGCATCCCGCACAATCTTATGCGCACCCGCTACCCAGTGTTGCAGAACAGGCTCGTGGACCTCCAACAAGGGAATTGGGACATGGAGCCTGGTGAATGGAGGCAAGGGCGAAACCTGACAGATACTGTGGATGTGCAAGGCCCCAACAAAGCTTCACGTGAAGGGAAGAAGCAGTGCAACCTCCTGAAACACTGGTGCAACTCCTCAGCTGGAACAATGGAGTGGCAAGACAGGATGGTAGATGCTTAATGGATGCTTCCTTCGCCTGTCTCACCACACGGATGAGATTGTGCCATGTATGTTGAGTGGTCCTACAATGAACAGGGCATTTAATAAAGAGTTTTGTTTATGTTGAAATGTGTGGAGCAATGATTAAATTGTTATTGATAATTAAGGGCCATAGGTGTGGCACCTGGGAGGGTGGACCATACAGTCCCACTATGCTTGCACTGGAGGTTTATTTATCCCACAGCTATTTCCCATTCCACAGGTATCCCTGCCCATCCCACTGCTATCCTTACCCATCCACAGCTATTACCTATCCCACAGGTATCCTTGCCCATCCCACAGTTATTACCCATCCTACAGGTATCCCTGCCCATCCCACTGCTATCCTTACCCATCCCACAAGCATGCAAAGGGTTAAACCATTTCTAAAAGTTTCCACCATTGGAACTGACTAAAAGAACTGAACCAAGTGTGTGAAGCAAAGATAAACTTTATTAATAACAAACTGTAAAAGCAAAATGGGTGAAGGGTCCAGGTGCTGTGGAGGTGGCTGCTGCTGGAGTGCTGGTCTGAGGTGCCATTGGGGTGCCTGTCCCTGAGAGGACAACAGGGGATGGTGTGTGGAGGAAGCTCTCAGAGAGCTGGCTCAGTCCTGTGATGTTGAGAGCCCCTTTCTCCAGGACATGGGGTGTCAGTCCCAAGACCGATGACAGATGTTCTGAGGCCGGGCTTGGCTGTGGGGTGGAGGAAGGGGGAGTGTCGTGGGGCTGTCTGGTCTGCAAGTGAGCGAGGTGAGGCGTGGGTGGCATCAGTGGCATCCGATGTACCTGTGCCTGGACTGGGAAGGGCTGCCTGTGCTGCTGGTAGCCGTAGCCTTGGTAGATGAGGGCCTGTGGAAAGCCTTGGAAGGGCTGTGACATCACCTGGGGTGGAGGAGCAGACCTGGAGTGGGTCGGAGCAGGTTCAGCTGGGCCTGGAGGGTTGTGCAGAAGACCTGTGATCCTCTCCTTTATCACCTGGTACTGTTCATGAGGGTCTGGTTGACGTAGGTGAGGAAGGGCTTTCGGTTCAAGGATGGTATGTCGGTGTGTACCAGCTGAGAGAGGAGATCTACACTGCTTTTGATGGTGTGCCTGATCTCCAGCAGGACAGTGTGGCTCTGCCCCACTGGTCTGCCTCTCTGCCTGCTTTCTGTGGAGGTGGAGCTGGGGGTGTGGGTTGGTCTTTGGTGTCAGTGCCCTCTCCTTGCTCCTACTGCGTCAGGGGGTCCTCCACGGGTTCCGCCACGGGAAGTGCAGCTGTCGGGGGGATTTCCATTGTGGGATGCTCCATAGATACCTGCCTGGACACAGGAGCTGACTCTTGGCTAGAAGAGGACTGGCTCTGTGGGCTGCCTGAGAGGGAGCGTAGACAGAGGGGCTGCTCCTCGGTGGCGGACCTCACCCTCCAAGAAGCTGCACTTGGCCATCATGTAGGTCTCCCGGTTGGTGTGCTTGACCGTGGCCTGGCCAGACTTCTTGAGGTGCAGCTTCCCGTACCAGGTGTGCATGTGCTTCCACCACCCAAGGAGGACCTCCGATGTGTAGCCCAGGCTCTCTGCCTTCTCTCTCCAAGCTGCCTGCTTCCGCTTGGTGTCTTGATAGAGCCTGTGTCCCTTCCACCAGAGGTACTCGTTCTCCCCCAGCCATTCAAGCACCTCATCCTCATGTTCCTCTTCGATGGAGTATTGCCTTTTCTCCCTATCATGCTATTGCCTCTTCCTCCCTCTGGCAGGGCCTTCTGGGCCCTCATCAGAAGTGCTTTGAGGTTCTAGGGGCTGGTCCACCACACCACCACCAGTAGCAGCAGCAACAACAGCAGCAGCAAAAGCAGCACCAGCAGCACCAGGAGTACCAGCAGCACCAGCAGCACCAGCAGCACCAGCAGCACCAGCAGCACCAGGATCAGCAGCAGCAGTGTAAGCACCAGGAGCAGCACCAGCACCAGGAGCAGCACTAGCAGAGTAAGCCCCAGCAGAAGCACTAGCACCAGGAGCAGCATCAGCAGAGTAAGCCCCAGCAGAAGCACCAGCACCAGGAGCAGCATCAGCAGAAGCCCCAGCACCAGTAGAGTCAGCCCGAGCAGCAGAAGCCCCAGCAGAAGCAGTCAGGGCCAGGGTGTGGGATGGTGGCCATGTCCTTCTTGCCAGGGCTGGCAGAAGATGGTACAGGCTTCCTCTTCTTCCCCATGGTTGTTGGCTGGAGATGTGTCTGGCAGCAGGTATTTCCTCTGAATGGTGACCTGCTTGCGAGCTGCATCCTTTTATATCCGCGGGGCTGACGCAATGTATCCTCCCTGCATGCGCAGTGAACGCTTTGCATCCACTAGGCATCCGCTAGGCATCTGCTAGGTGTCCGCTCTGCATCCGCTCCTTTCGCTGCGCGTCCACTTCCCTGTGCTCCCCTGGAAGCCCTGCAGATGTGCCATCCGCTTCCATCCACTTCCATCCACTAGGCTTCCGTGGAGCATCCGCTTTACATCCTGGCTACGTTCTCCCCCCGTCCGTTCCTTTCCGTTGTTGTCCGCTCTCTTTATGCAAATTTGGGGCACTTTTGAGAGCGGATAACAACAGATGGAAAATTTTCTCGGCCTCTGTGTCCTTTTTACATACTTTTTGCATCCGTCGGCCTGTGTGACAGGTCCTTAAAATTAATGTTCATTTAAATCTTAAACATTTTATACATTCCTTTTCAAATAAGTATCATGCTTCTATGGGAACACTTATAAATTTTGCATAGTTACTTCCCCCCCATTTCACTTATATTTAAGACATTTTGTAATTAAAATGTTCCCATTCCTTCTTAAACCAATTCTCTCATATTTCATTTCATTTATTTTGTTCAAAAAAGAAGAGATTTTCACTAAATTACATTGAATATTTGATCCCATTTTATAATCATATGTTGTTCCATATTTTCTGACATTATTTCTCATACAAATACAGCAATATAGTCTTATGTACTTTTACAGAATCTCTTTTTCAGTTATAGTTTTACCCATTATCTCTTAATAAGTCCTATTTCTTTATAGCTTATTTCAAACCTTTATAGCTTCTCTTCCTTTTCTTCCTCCCCTGCTTCTCCACTCTACCCTTTTTACCCCCTTGTCTCTTCATCTTCATTTCCCTCTTCTACATTCTTCTTTTCTATTGTTGTAAATCTTAAATTTAAATCTTAAACATTTTATGCATTCCTTTTCAAATAGGTATCATGCTTCTTTGGGAACACTTATAAATTTTGCGTAGTTACTTCCCTCCGTTTCACTTATATTTTAAGACATTATGTATTTAAAATGTTCCCATTCCTTCTTAATTCACTTGTCTTATATTTCATTTCATTTATTTTGTTCAAAAAAGAAAAGATTTTCATTAAATTACATTGAATATTTTATCCCATTTTATAATCATACGTTGTTTCAAATTTTCTAATGTTATTTCTAATACAAATACAACAATACAGTCTTATGTACCTTTGTAGAATCTCTTTTTCAGTTATATTTTTACCCATTATCTCTAAATAAGTCCTGTTTCTTTACATCTTATTTCAAACCTTTGTAGCTTCTCTTCCCTTCCTCCCTCCCTTGCTTCTCCACTCTACCCTTTTTACCCCCTTGTCTCTTCATCTTCATTTCCCTCTTCTGTATTCCTCTTTTCTGTTGCTTTCTAACATTATGTCTTCTTTTCACCTTCTTTTCCCTTTTTCTGGTTGCTTTTTGGGTCTTAAATTCTCCAATCTTTTTCCCCCCCTTTCCCCTTTCTTCCCCAGATAAAGTTACTTGTTCATTAAAGATGGTTTCTTCTTTATTCCAATCTTCTTGTTCTTGTAGTTTCTCATAAGTAGAAATTGCCATTTCTAAAAAATGAAAATCAGAGCCAAAAGAGCCCTTCCCTTCTTGTTCCTCTTCTTTATATTTTTTGAATTCTATTTTCAGTTCATCCACCAGTGATGCCATTGTAGAAATTTTTTAAACAATCACCCAAATGTTTTTAATCCTTCAAATATAGTTTCCAAGAGTCCCAAAGTCACTAATTAGTCCAAATACACACAAGCTGTTTTGTTTTAACACTTTCTTCTTTTTTCACATTCTTTTCCTGGGGTTACAGTTCAGTTACAAAGTTCCAATTAAAATGTATCTTTTGGAAGTCTTGTTACAATTTAGTTTTAATCTTTTTGATCCCAAGCAGTCTCCTCCAGCCAAACCTTACTCTTATTCTTTTCCTCTCCCTTCCCACATACAGCAAAAAAAAAAAAAGTTTTTTTCAGTTATCAGAAATCTTTATTGTCCCCTTGACTTTAATTTCCCAGTTTAATTACCTGCTGATGCCAAAGTGGGTTTTTCCAATTTCTCATTCATCTGCTGTCACCGTAAGGAAGGAGAGTGAGAAAAACAAACTTTCCCTTTTCATTTTCATTCGCTGCCTTTAGATCTTCTCTGGGAGCAATGTATCTTTTTTAAAAAAAATTAAATTCCAGGAAATCTTGAATGTTGCTTCTTATCCCAGTCAGCCAAAACTTTCACTTTTTAGCTTCCTCCTGCACATTCTTTTCTGGATGAGTGCTTTTTTGTGGCGGTCATTTCTGATTGGTGCTCTTGCCGCCTTTGGAAAAAGGAGTTAAGCCAGCTAGGGAGAGGAGATGCAGCGCCTCTCAAACCCTGCCGGGTCTCTCTCATCTTCAGCCACCTCTATGGGGTGGCTTTAGCCCCGAAGCCGGCTGGCTCGGGGCACTCCAGCGGTGAGCTCAAGCAGAAACCGTGCATGATCGCGGATTTCTGCTGCCGCTGAAGCCCTGCAAACCGGAATTCCCTTATGCCACACTTTCTTACTGGGAATGCCCTGGACTTTGATGTTTTGCATACTGTACAATCCAAATATGCCTTACACCGCTTTACATGCAATCCTTCTGCATATTGGTTCATCTTTTGAACAACTTTAAAATTGACATGACCAAGTTTTATGTGCAAAAGATGAACGCATTAATCATGTTTTGTACCATTGCCAAATGTTGTGCACATTGTACTTTTTGTCCCCAGTTGTTCCCAAACTTTTTCAGTCCACTGCCCCCTTGGTGCTCATCCTCGGTGCTCCCCAACCTGGGATAGAATTCAAATTTCAATGGGCATGGCCTAATTTGAGGGTGTGGCTTGCTGGCCATGTGACTGGGTGGGCGTGGCTTGCTGGTCATGTGACTGGGTGGGCATAGTTTAGAGATCATGTGATTGGGTGGGCATGGCCAGGTGACTGGCAAACCAAATACAAGTGGTCCTCACTTAATGGCTGGTTGTTTAGCAAGTGTTCTAATTTATGACCAGCCTCCCCAGAGATACTTGACCTGTTTTTGGAGTTTTGACAGCCATGCACACACATACACACACACACACTTCTTTCCAACCCTGCTGGAGCAGGTCATTGGACTAGAATTGGCAAAGCATCTCTGATTAGATTCTAGTAGTGAATAACATCTAATCAGAGATGCTTTACTGATTCTTGCTGATCTGTTTTATTTATATTTCTTTATTTTATGTTGGTGAATTGCATTGACATGTGTATTCCTTCTTGTGTACAACCCAGAAGCTTTTGTAATTCCTTGCAGCAAAAATTACTGACCTCTGGCTTTGCTCTACTTTTCAAATGTGCTGCCATTGCCGCATTTTAGGTGCCGGCCCCATAGGTTCACCCCATTGAGCTCGCTGCACCAGAGGGACTTGTCCAAGCAAGTCCGAGCAAAGAAGTGCACCAAATCAGTGGGGTGAGCCTGAGAGAGGAAAAGAGAGAGAGAGAAAAGAAAGAGAGAGAGAGCAGGAAGAAAGGAAGGAGAAAAGGGAAAGAAAGAAAAAGGGACAAAGAAAGAGGGGAGGATGGAAGGAAGAGACAGAATGACAGTCAGCATGTCCATAGCTCTGCTGATAGATGCCGCAACTTTTGATAGTTCAGGGTCTGATGTCATCAGGGCTTGTCGTCCATCTCTGTTGACAATTCCGAACCCCATGTTAGTTGGCTAGCAGGTACTTCCTAACACAGTAGAATATTCAGATGCAATGGAACGCTCGGTGTCATGGCTCCAGCATGCCATGGGGACATGATTCAGAGAGAGATATAGCTGTTTAAAAGAAAATAGAAAAATGGCTCTTTGAGTGTTTAAGCTTGCATACCACTGGGTTAGGCAAACACCATAATCGTTAAGTGAACCTTGTGATCATTAAGTGAACACTGTGGTTAAACAAGTCAATTTTCCCCAATTGGCATTTTTAACCGGAAACCAGAAGGAATTGTTGGAAATTGGCAAAAAACATAGAAAACCTCAGTCACATGACTGTGTGGGATGTTGAACTGGCCATAAGTGTCCATGTGCGTGGCTGTCAAAACTCCAAAAACAGGTCAAATAGCTCTGGGAAGGTCAGTCACAAATTAGAACAGTTGCTAAGCAACTGGCCTTTAAGCAAGGAACATTTGTATTTGGTTTGCCAGACACGTGGCCACCAGGCCACGCCCATCCAATCACATCAGTAAGCCACACCCGGTCATCAAGCCATACCTACCCAGTCCCATGACCACCCAGCCTCATCCACAAATTAGGCCACACTCACAAAACCGGTTGTTAAGAAATTTGAATCCCTCCCCTGGTAATATGGGAGGGTTTCTCCTAAAGTCTACCATCATTTCTACGGTTTTGAGTGTGTTCAGTTTCAGATTGTTCTGGTTGCACCACAAGGCTAGTTGTTCAACCTATATGCAGATTCATTGTTGTCTCAAATGAGACCAATCACTGTTACACTGTACATCTTCAAGCTTCAGAAGTTTAACAGATGGATTGTTTGAGATGCAGTTATTGGTATATAGGGAGAAGAAAAGTGGTGAGAGCACACAGCTTTTGGGGGGGCTGTCAGAGGTGGTATTCAGCAGGTTCTGACCAGTTTTGGAGAACCGGTAGCAGAAATTTTGAGCAGCTCGGAGAACAGGCAAATACCACTTCCTGCTAGAGATTCCCCTGCCATGCCCACCAAGCCATGCCCACAGAACTAGTAGTAAAAAAAATGTGAATCCCACCTGTTGCCCTGTGCTAATTGTACAGGTATCTGATGTGATTCTGCCTAGCTTCACCTGCTTCCTGTCTTATGATCCACTTACAAGTGTGTTCAGGTATAGCTGGTTTAGTTTAGTTAGAAGAATGTCTGGAATGATAGTATTGAATGTTGAACTAAAGTCTACAAAGAGGATCCTTGCATAGGTATTTGGAGGTTCAAGGTGTTGTAGGATATAGTGCAGAGCCATATTAAAGGCATCATCTGTCAATCTATTTGCATGGTAGGCAAATTGCAGGGGGTCTAGCAGCAGATCCGTGATAATTCAGGTAGGCCAGCACGAGCCTTTCAAAGATTTTCATAACTACAGATGTTAGAGCAATTGTCCTGTAGTCATTCAGTTCCCTGATAGAGGGCTTCTTCAGCATTGGGATGATAGTAGAGTGTTTGAAGCAAGAAGTAACATAGCACATCTCTAGTGATTTATTGAAGATTTCGGTGAAGTTACAAAAGACTTGTAACCAACTGACACACTGTATGTAACTGGAAGATGGTTTTATGTTTTATGTTTTATGTATGTTTGTTTAAAAATAAAAATTCTTTATTAAAAAAAAAAGGTTCTGGTGAAGATGGGGCCAATTGGTCAGCACAGACTTTTAAGCAAGAGGAAGTTATCTTGTTTGGCCCTGGTGCTTTTCTTGGCTTTTGTCTGTGAAATAGATCTTGCATTTCTTTTTCTATGATCACCAGAGATTGTGAATCCAATGGGTTGGGGTCAGTTGTGGGAGGTTTGGCTGTTGTTGGTGTGTCTGAGATCGGGTCATTTGTCGGAGGCTTGGCTGTTGGTGTTTCTGATATGGGGGTTGCGGAGATAGGTGGCTGTAGTTTCCTTTCAAAATGCAGTAGAACACATTCAGGTCATCTGCCACTTGTCGATTTCCTTCAGCCTGGGAAGGAGGTTTGCCATAGCCAGTGATATTTTTGAGAGTTTTCCACATTTGCTTGTTCATTTGTTGAGAATTGATTCCTTAAATTTTCATAATAGCTTCTTTTTGCTGCTCTGATCTACCTTGTAAAGATATTTCTGGCTGATTGTACAGCATTCTATCACCTTTTCTGAAGGCTTCCTCTTTGGAATGACATAGCTGCTTTAGTTTAGCTGTGAACCAAGGTTTTATTGTTCCTGTATATTTGCAAGTTTCTAGTCGGTACCACATAGGTCTTCACAGAAGCTGACTTATGATGTTACACTATTTGTGAGTTCATCTTAGGGTGAGGTCACACCGGCCAACAGAAGCAAAACGTATGTAAGAAGAACACAGCAGATGAGCAAATTTTCCATCCGTTGTTATCCGCTCTCAAAAGTGCCCCAAATTTGCATAAACAGAGCGGACAACAACGGAAAGGAACGGACGTGGGGAGGATGTAGCGGGAATGTAAAGCGGACGTTCGTAGGAAGCCAAGTGGATGAAAGTGGATGACACATCCGCAGGGCATCCGGGGGAGAACTGCGAAGCGGACGCGTAGCGGAAGGAGCGGATGCGTAGCGGATGATGCGGATGCATCACGGACGCCTATAGGATTCATAGCAGATGCATAGCGGATGCATAGCGGATGCATAGCAGATGCAAAGCGTTCAATGTGCATGCGGGGAGGATGAATTGTGGAAGCTCCGGGGATATAAAAGGAGGCATCTCGCAAGCAGGTCACCATTCAGAGGAAAGACCTGCTGCCAGAGACATCTTGAGAGAACACCATGGGGAAGAAGAGGAAGCCTGTGCCTACTCCTGCCAGCCCTGGCAAGAAGGACAGAACCACCATCCCACCCCCTTGCGCTGACTCTGAAGCTGCTGGTGCTGCAGCTGTGCTGCTGGTGCTGCTGGTGCTGCTGGTGTTGCTGCTGCTGGTGCTTCTCCTGATGGTGCTGCTGGTGCTGCTGATGCTTCTCCTGCTGCTACTGGTGCTTCTCCTGCTGGTGCTGCTGCTGATGCTTCTCCTGCTACTGCTGCTGTGGTGGACCAGCCCCAAGGCCCTCAAATCCCTGCTGCTAAAGTCCCTGAAGCCCCTGCCAGAGGGAGGAAGAAGCAAGGCAAGGAGAAGGGGGAGAGGAAACAGTACTCCATTTCCGAGGACCATGAGGAGGAGGTGCTGGAATGGCTGAGGGAGAATGAGTACCTGTGGAGGAAGGGCCACAGGCTTTATTGCGACACCAGGAGAAAGCAGGAAACGTGGAGACAGAAGGCGGAGAGCCTGGGCTACACTTCAGATGTCCTTCTGGGGTGGTGGAATCATATGCACATCTGGTATGGCAAGCTGCACCTGAAGAGATCCAGGCAGGCCGCTGTCAAGCTAACTGACCAGGAGACCTATGTCATGGCCAGGTGCAGCTTCCTGGAGGGTGAGATCCGCCACTGAGGAGCAGCCCCTCTGTCAACACTCTCCCTCTGACAGTCCACAGAGAGCCACTCCTCTTCCAGCCAGGAGACAGCTACAGTGTCCAGGCAGGTGTCTTTGGAGGGCCCTATGACAGAGACCCACCCGACAGCTGCACTCCCCGTGCCAGAGGACGTGGAGGATCCGCTGTCTCAGATGGAGCAAGAAGAGGCAGCCACCAGAGACCAACCCACATCCATCCCCACCTCCACCTCCACAGAAAGCAGGCAGAGAGGCAGAGCGGAAGGACAGAGCCACACTGTCCTCTTGGAGATCAGGGACACAATCAAAGCAAGCACAGATCTCCTCTCCCAGCTGGTCCACTTTGACATACCATCCTCCAACTGCAAGCCCTTCATCACGTACGTGGGCCAGACCCTCATGGACATGCCCGGGGCCCAGTACCAGGCGATGAAGGAGAGGATCAACGCTCTTCTGCACCACCCTGCAGGCCCAGCTGAACCTGCTCCTACCCACTCCAGGTCTGGTCCTCCACCCCAGCCGATGTCACAGCCCTTCCACGGATTTCAGCAGCCCCTAGCCTACCAAGCCTACCACTACCAGGACTTCCCACAGCAGAGGCAGCCCTTCCCAGTCCAGGCCCAGGTTCCTCGGATGCTGCTGACCCAGCTGCAGACCAGACAGCCTCACTAAACTCCTCCTTCCTCCACCCCACAGACAAGCCCTTCATCAGAACATCTGTCATCAGTCTTGGGCCTCACATCCCAGGTCCTTCAGGAAGGGCCTCTCAACCTCACGGGACTGAGTCAGCTCTCTGAGAGCTTCCTGCACACATCATCTCCTTTTGTACTCTCGGGGCCAGGCACCCCAATGGCACCTCAGACCAGCACTTCAGCAACAGCCATCTCCACAGTCCCTGGCCCCGTTACATCTGAGACCAAAGTGACTGAAAAGAGTGCCAGAGACTGAGTTGTTACCTGTTCACTTTATCTTTGCTTAAGACACTTTACTTGGGTCATTTTGCTTTTTAATAAAGTCATACAGTTTGTTATTAATAAAGGTTATCTTTGCTTCACACACTTGGTTCATTTTTTTTTTACTTAATAAAGTGCTGGTGAAAACTTTGAAAAAATGGCTAAGCCTTTGCTTGCTTGTGGTATAGATAAGGATAGTTGTGGGATAGATAAACCTCCAGCG
Organism: Laticauda colubrina; assembly: GCA_015471245.1. Classification (NCBI taxonomy): domain Eukaryota; kingdom Metazoa; phylum Chordata; class Lepidosauria; order Squamata; family Elapidae; genus Laticauda; species Laticauda colubrina. The sequence goes on from BLBF01000019.1 coordinate 23,544,081, forward strand.
CAAGCATAGTGGGACTGTATGGTCCACCATCCCAGCTGCCACACATATGGACCTTTATTATCAACAACAATTTAATCATTGATTCACACATTTCAACATAAACAAAACTTTTTATTAATGCCCTATTAATTGGAAGGCCACTGAATATACATGGCACAATGTCATCAGTGTGATGAGACAGGCTGAAGGAAGCATCCATTAAGCATTTACCATCCTGTCTTGCCACTCCACTGCTCCAGCTGGGGAGTTGCACCAGTGTTTCAGGAGGTCGCGCTGCTTCTTCCCTCCACGTGAAGCTCTGTTGGGGACTTGCACATCCACAGTGTCTATCAGGTTTAGTCCTTGCCTCCATTCACCAGGCTCCATGTCTCCATTGCCTTGTTGATGGTCCCCAAGTCTGTTCTGCAACACTGGGTAGCGGGTGCACATGAGATTGTGCAGGATGCAGCAAGCTTCCACAATGCTCCTCATGGTCTGTGGATGATGCTGCATGGTGGTGAGAAGTACCTGGAACCTGGTGGCCATGATGCCAAAGGCGTTCTCCACCCCCCGTCTTGCCCTGGACAGGCTGTAGTTGAAGATCCTCTCTTCACGGGTGAGGTATCTGGAAGTGTAGGGCTTCATGAGGTAGGTTCTGAGGGAGAAGGCGCCATCACACATGATGAAGTAGGAAACATCTTGTGTGTTGTTGGGTAGGGGCCTGGATCTGGGAAACCCATGATGAGGTTGCATTCCAGCCCCTCCTTGAGGTGACAGGTGTTGTACACCTGGGCATCTGAAGCTGACCCATTGCCTGAAGCATCGATGTACATGAACTTCTAGTCAGCATCAACCATGGCAAAGAGGATGATGCTAAAGAAGGCCTTGTAGTTGAAATAATTGGACCCTGAGTTGGGTGGTGCTTTGCAGGCCACGTGCTTCCCATCTATGGCTCCAACGGTCTGGGGAAAGTTCCATCTCTGATACCACTGCTCTGCAACTTTCCTCCAGCCTTCTTCAGTGGTGGGGCACTGGAGGAGCTTCTCCACGTATTCTTTGATGATGGCCTGCACCATTTCTCTGACCACAATGCTGATGGTGTTGTGTGGCACCCTCCAGGTATACTGCATGTTTCTGTACGTGGTCCCAGAGGCCAGGTGGCGCAGAGTTAGTGCCACCTTCAGTCCAGGGTCCAGGCTGGGACAGAAGTTGGTGTTTGCCTTGGTCAACCTGGGTCTCAGACACTCCACAACTTCGTCAAACATGGCTGGTGGCATCCTCATTAAGTGCTGGAATTCATGAGTGTCTTCATTCCTCAGCTCCACCATCAGTTTGTCATAGAGTCCAAACTCCGCTCTTCTCCTGATCCATCGTCGGACCCAGACAGTTCTTGGACATCTCCTTCTTCTTTTTGCGTAGAAAAGGCGAAACAGTCTGAAGAGGGCTTGGTTCTGGTGTTGAATGATGGCAGCTACCAAAAGGAGTGTGCGATGATCCATGGTGGAGATCAATGGATGATGTGGAAGAACAAGAGCAAGGCTGAAGAGGTCTGCACAGCAGGGCTGCTGGACTGAAAGTGAGATCCAGGTGATTTCCTCCCCCTTTTTATAGGAAATGTCGGTTTTCTGCTAGGTGTCCTTCCACATACTCTAGGCATCCTCCAGACATCCTAAATATCCGAGATACGTCCCATATACAAACGTTTTATCCATTTTAGTGCTTTCTATACGAGATGCATCTGCTTTCGTCCTTTCTATGTCCGTGCTACTAACGCTGTGTGGACGTTCTGCGTACCTTTCGCTTCCTGCCTCTTTCCGCTTTCTGCTGGAGCGGATGTGAATTGCGCGGATGGCCAGAGGATGCTGAGAGGATACATCGGACGTGTAATGGATGATAACGAACGTAGAACGTTTGTTGCCCGTATGTGTCACGGATGTAGATCATATGCCGCGGAAAGTTCATCTGCTGAAAAAGTTTTGTGCAGCTCAAAACTTTTTGAGCAGATGAAATAGCAGTAGACAGATGTTTGACGGATAGAGCGTATGAAACATGTACTCAGTGAGTATACAATGGATGCATCGCGTTTTCCAATGGATGGCAAGCTTTTTTGTCCATTTTACATCTTCTTTGCATCCGTTGGTTCAGTGTGACAGGGGCTTAAGTCTGCAGAGATATCTTCAAAAACACTGCAATCAGTACAATCAAGGCAAGCCTGTAGCTTAGCTTTGCTAAACAGAATAGTTATGAAGCAAGCTGCTTATTATGCTTGGGAATCACGCTTCTCTGAATTCCAATAGAGGAATGAAGATGGATCTTCTGAAATATCAATTGCAATTGGGAAGCCTGGCAATTCCTGATTTCTCCTGAAACACACATTCCCAAGATATCTAAGAATCAAAAAGTTACTTTAGGTCAAAGCCCCTGAGCTCTACCACTGAAGTATGGTGGGGCAAATATATAATAAATAGCACCCTTTATGACTTTGATCTGTTCATAGAATTTTATTTCATAATTTGACATGTGAACTTCTTCCACTTCTCTTGAGCTTTCAGCTCTACTGTAGATATTATAGTAGGATTGTTGTATTTATCATCCAAGTCAATTCTGCAAAAAAATTCACAAAAGATTATATATGGAAATGACTGTATGTAGCAATTTTGTCCATCATTATCACTATTATTAATGTTTTTATATTTATTATTGTTGTATTTGATTTGTCACAAGTTTGATTTTCTTTCTCCCTTTTTTCCTTCTTTCTCTCACAACTTCTGCTAGAAGTAGAAAATAATTGGGTTTGGAAATGTTTCTTGTCACCTTACAGCCTCATTTTGAAGGTTGAAAATGCTAAATGCTTCTATTTGTTATCTTGAATAGATTGTCCTAGGACGGCTTCAAAAATAGATACATAGAATAAATGCAACTCTCTGACAATAATCTAAACCTGTTAAGTGGAAAATAGACAGAGGTGGTTTGCATTTTGTTTAAGTCTTCCATAGTAACCCAAGAAATATGACAGTTACATGGTGGAGCTAGAAATAACAAATACTAGCAGTATTTCAAATAGTTATATGTTGAAATTAAGAAAGATTTGGATCCAGTCCATGTCTGCACTCCATTCTCTTATGTAGAGAACATAATATCCAAGTTCTTCAGTCACAATGCATTCACTTATTTCAATATAATTTCTTTAATTAATTATTCAGCTTTGTAGTATAATTGTCCCTAACAATTACCAGTTTTAGAATTAGAATAAGGAAAAAACAAGTTATTGAACAATTCTACGCCTTCTTCCTGATTCAAATATTAGTGATGGAGTAGGAAATTTGAAATATAGCAATACAACATATTGGTCCTCATCATTTTTCATCATTTCTCATTTAGATTTCTGTTTCTTTTTTCAGAATCTACACATTGAGATGGTAACATAGTAATTAGAATGCATAGTTCAGTGGGTGCTGTCCAATATTTAAAAATGGTATCTAAGAAAATAGGGAACAACATATTTTATATCATCCAAATGCCAAATGTCCTTTATTAGTTATAATATAGCAAAAATTTACTATTATTGCTCTCTTAGAAAGTGATGAGGACAGGAAAGTAATTAAACTGGCTCATTAGGCTGATTTTATTTGCAATGCAAACATTTATACAGGAGTCTTCATTAAAAATGTGGTCCTTTGTTAATTCATTTGATTTTCATTTTAATATCATAAATCCTAGAAGGTTCTTTTTTTAATCCTGTGTCATATGCTCTTTCCCTGGATGCAGTATTGTGATGAAGTATTGATTACTGGATTGTATAAACTGATATATTTCCTTTGATTACCTGCATGTTTTTCAAAGCTATCACTATAAAATCCTCCCTATAATATAATACAAGTGCATATCGAAGTATGCTCCTTAGAAGCAAATTCAAATAGAATCTACTTGATATATTAAAATAGTATGTTAGCATAACAATAAAAATGTAAATGATTGCATGTTGGACGTACAGTCTCTAGCATAGACATACGATAAGAAACATAAAATAAAAATATGATTAATTTTTGGTAAGAGTTTGTACAATTATTCACAGAGAATCCTTCAACAGCATATTTCATGTGCAATGTTTGTATACTAATCAGTTTTTGTATTAGCCTTTCATAGTCTAGTGCTGTTGACTTAGAATCCTACACTATTAGAAGGCAATGGATTGAGGAAAGCAGACTTTTTGGTGAACTGTATTGTTCAGGTTCACTTTTCTAACTTGAAAAGAAGACTTTTGGATCAAACTCATATAGCATATGCAATCTGAATCTAATGTTTACATACAGATCTGTCCCCACCCATTTTTTTTGGGCAACCTGAGATCTTCTTTGGAAGCAAATACATATTTTTGTTGTACACACATATTAAAATTTATAGTGAATTTATATTTCCAGATTAGCATTTATCTCAGAAGTCTGAATCAGTTTGAGAAACAGCTTGTTTATAAAAAGAGAACGGACCTTATTCCAACACTTCATTAATTGTTTTTATTTAAGTATACAAACTGGGATAGCCACCCTCCTCACTTTTAGAGTCACTTTTACATAATTCTAGGTAATAACAATAAAACAAATTAAAACACAAAATTCATAATATAAATATATACACCAGATAATAACGTAATGAGTTTATCCACCTTCCAGTGGACGCTACCACTTAATTTCCATTCCTGGAACCCCCCAGCCCTGCAGGCACATTGGGAAAGTAGACTAAAGCCAGTCTGGGATGGAGGGGGAGAGGGAGAGAGAGAGAAAGAAAGAGAAAGAGAAAGAGAAAGAGAAAGAGAGAGAGAGAGAGAGAGAGAGAGAGAGAGAGAGAGAGAGAGAGAACTGATGCATCAGATTGAAATGAGGCCTAGTTTAGACTGAGGCCCTTTTCCACATTGAAACATCTTTGCCAGGACATTGAAATATCTTTGGCTTCTACTAAAGGTTTTGTGGACGAAACAAGATCAAGACTATCAGAAAGTTCTCACATTTTGTTGAGGCTTTAAACAGGATTCATTGGACCAGATCTCCACCCTAAAAATTACTTTTCCCCAATGTGTTACAGTGCCAGTTCTGAAGAAGGCAAAACCAAAATGTACTGGTAAGTTACAAGGAGAACACACACATACACTCCCTTCTAACCATGCTGGAGCAGGTATTTGGCCTAGAATAGATATCTCATTATCTTTCTTCTCCCTCCCTCCTTCTTTATTTTTTTTCTTTCTGTTCCTTCCTTCCATCCCCATTCTTTCCTTGTCCCTTTTTCTTTCTTTGTCCCTTTTTCTTTCTTTCCCTTTTCTTTTCTTTTCTTTTCTTTTCTTTTCTTTTCTCTCTCTCTCTTTCCCTCTCTCAGGCTCATCCCATTGACTTGACTTGCTTGGGCAGGTCCCTCCAGTGCAGTGGGCTCAATGGGGTGGACCTGTGGGGCCGCACCTAGAATGCGGCAGTGGCACATTTTTGCTGCAAAGAATCACAAAAGCTTCTGGGTTGTGCACGAGGGACACACATGTCAATGCAATTCAGCAACATAAAATAAGAAGTACAAATAAAATAAATCAACAAGAATTGGCAAAGCATATCTGATTAGATTTTATTCACTACTAGAATCTAATCAGAAATGCCTTGCCGATTCTAGTCCAATGATCTGCTCCAGCAGGGTTAGAAAGGAGTGTGTGTGCATGGCTGTCAAAACTTCAAAAATAGGTTAAATATCCCTGGGGAGGCCAGTCATAAATTAGAACACTTGCTAAACAACCGGCCATTAAATGAGGACCACTTGTTTGCCAGTCACCTGGCCACACCCACCCAGTCACATGACCACCAAACCACACCTACCCAGTCATGTGACCAGCAAGCCATACCCAGCAAGCCATGCCAGCCAGTCACATGACCAGCAAGCCACGCCCACCTAGTCACATGACCAGCAAGCCACACCCTCAAATTAGGTCACGCCCATATAAATTTGAATCCCACCCCTGGGTGGGGGGCACCCAGGATGAGTTTGTAGTACCAAGGGGGCGGTGGACTGAAAAAGTTTTGGAACCAGTGGTTTAGATACTGCATTGAAGGGTCTTGGGTTCAAGAGTTGCAAGGCTGATAGTTGCATATTCATTGGAAAGTTAAAAGGTGGGAATCAACGCAATTGCATTGATTGGTAGGTATAATATTGGTAGGTATAAAATTGGGTAGGTATAATAATGAATTCTCAGGTATTTGGAGGGAACTGTGAATGTGGGTCTTCAAATACAGGTGTCTGAAGAATATTAAAGAATTTATGTCTATTCCAGTTATGAAGGGACAGGTGTCAATGTATATCATGAACTGAAACAGAGCTTGGTAACAAGATCAGCCAATGAATAGGCATAGCAATTAAGTCAGCCAATTAGGACTGTTTTGGAAACTGAAACTAGAAATAGCCTGGGCTGGAAACTGAAACTAAAAGTAGCCTAGGTGTGGCTCTCTATATTAAGCTCTGAAACTCTGCAGATATGTTGATCTCTGAGTTTGTCTCTTGAAGATAAAACTACCTTGCTTGCTTGCTGAAGACTGGAGTTCTGCTCTGAACTTGCAACATGTTTCTGTTTGAATTTGCTCCATGTTGGAGAAATCTACAATTGGTTTGTAAATTCTTATTATGTTTATAAAGATGTTAAATGAAGCATCAGGCATCTGTGTTTATTTTTCTGGCACTGAATTATCACTGCAAAACTCTCAATAATAAGGGGAGCGGGAAAGAGTAGTAGTGCTATCAGTGGCCATGTCTTCCCACACATGTGTGGGGCAGTGTAGGGGGGGATGGGCCATCCCACTGAAAGTGTGATGGAGGCACTAGTGCCAGGCTCTGTGCTGCTGCTGGCCCCACATTGATCTACAACAAGTTTGTAGTGGCCACCCAGACTGGATCTGGCCCTGGAGCCACCCTAGAGGCCGCCTCTGCACACTTATCACCTCCTGGGCTGGGGTGGCCTGAGTTTGGGGGTTGGCCCCTCACTGTCTTCAGGGAAGCCCCACACGCCAGATCTAACCACATAGCAGGCTGGATCTGGCCCGTGGGTCTTATGCTTGACATGCCTGCATTACATAAATAAATGATGATCAGTTCAACAGCTGAAATTTATTCAGCAGTGGAACTCTGATAGCATTTTCTACTCCATGGAAAGTAGCAGACTAATTTAAGAGGAAATACAACATGTTATGTTGTTTTATCCATCTGCATTGCTATTGTCAGAGATACTTACCTCCCTTTGTTTAAGAGGAGAACTGATCCTATCTTGACTAATCCCCTACATATTATGATCTGCCCAATTGTTCACTCTTAGCAACAAAGCAGCTGGATTTTTTTTTTACAAGCTTCTTATATATCCAGTGTTGTAACTATGTATCATTTATGTGCTTTCAATTGTATATCAATGC
>BLBF01000019.1:23551496-23602694 GCA_015471245.1 Laticauda colubrina
TCATTTCACGTGTAATCATTAAGCTTCTGTCTTCTCAGTGACCTTTTACAGGGCACGTACAGGGACAAGGAGTCAAATATTTGCAAGAAATGGTTTATTCACTTGGGATTACATTGTCTGGCAGGCAGCTTGGTAAAGAAGAATATCCTGATCAAATATAATTCCTGCCATCCTGTCTGTCCTGATATCCTGCTGTTTTCTGAGTCATTGTTAAATTTGTATATTCCGTCTGACCTAGGCTTAACCTAGGTTCTGAGTAAACAATCACCCTCCTTTGAAAAAGCATAATAAAAGAGCTTGTACCCAGCCATTCTGGGCGCACTCATCTCGAGGAACTTCGTCTCCTGTCGTTTTTTCTCTCCTTCGCTCCCTGTCATGAGGCGCCCATCTGATGCGGGATAGCAGATACCGCAATCCAGTTGAATGTAAGAAAAAACTCACTCTACTTTCACTTTCTTTACCCAGAATCACCTCTGAGATAGGCAGCATCTGCATTTCCATCACTGCGTGCCTTGCTCTATGTTGCTATTATATTTCATGCAAGCTTCACAATGTATAATCTCACCTGTTCACTATTTTCTACTTTACACCTTATTATGAAAGTCTAATTTGAGAGGAACAATTAAAGTGCCAATTGAAATGATACTATACAAGCCATTATAAAGTGCAGCATTGATATGAGAGTCAAGATAATACTGGAATAATGGTGGCAGATGTATGCCAGGGAATTCAGAAATTGGATATATGATAGGGTAGCTGCCTCTGCAAATTGATTCTAGGTAGTTATTAGATAACTTTCTTGGCAAGAGAGATGGCTATGTAACTTGGCTGTGGCTGTAATGAGAGCTATATCTTTTAGCTGCATAAGTATCCCCACCAAAACAAGCCATTAACACTAAAAACATGTAATCAATCAGGGAGGCAAATTCATAAACTTGTTTTTTTTTTAATGACAGAAAGTAAAATTATAATTCCCAGTTTAAAAATTGTAGAGCTATAGTAAATGATTATTCTCTCTTTTAAAAAATGTCAGGAAGGTTTCTTTGTCCAGAAAGAAGCTGTTTAAGGTTGCTGATCAAGTAAACTGATACCAAGAGTACTATGATTCACAGAGCATTTCTCTCTTATCAAGGCTTGAATTCTTCTGAAAGTAAATTGATAGAGTTTCAATTACACTTCGGTGATAGTCATCTTGCCTGTTTTGATATAACTCCCACTTTCACCCTCACAAAGGCCTCTTGAGATCTTGTCCTTTTACTTTGTTCTTAAAGGTAAGAAAACTTTATGCAATGGTGGGATTCAAATAATTTAACAGCAGGTTCACCCAGAGTCAGGTTGGCTGTTGTAGGAGGTGTGATCCATCCCTGTCCTCCAGCTCCTCCACACATGCAATACAATCCTCCCACAATGGCCAACCTATCTCTGGACAAACCGGTTGTTAAATTATCCCCCTACACTATCAAAGTGAATCATGGGTGTTCTATATGTAATGTGGGTGACTCCAAATCTGCAAACCTGATTGGTCAAATAAAATAAGCATTGGATTGGTTCACTAGGAACCAATCCAAAGAGCTGCTAAAAGGAGGCAAATTTAAACAACTGCCATTGGCTGCAAACAGGCAAGCCAGCCTGTATAAAAGACTGGCCTCAGCTTCAGCCAAGTGTTCCTATTTACTAACTGGTTGAAGAATAAAGTATTTGTTGTTGGAACCTGGTCTACCTCGTGTGTTTTCCGAACAAAACACTGGCGACGAGGATGGGATCGTCCTGAACAGAAAAACCTGCATGCGGTGATAAGAAGTCCAGATTACAACCAAGATGTCTGGAAACAACGCACCGCCCGCACCCTTCAATCCCAACGAAGAGGATTGGGATTCCTATGCTGATCGCTTCCAAATGTATTTGGAGAGCAATGAAATGGAAGACATTTCAGAGCAACGCAAGAGAGCTGTATTCCTGACGCACTGCGGGCCAACAGTTTTCAAGATGGCAAAGGCCCTTGCGAAGCCCCGGGACGTTAAACAACTAACGTGGACATAACTGCAAAGACTCCTCAAAGCACACTACGCTCCGATGGTGTCCAACTTAATAAAGCGACACGAATTTTACCGCAGAGACCAGAGAGAGGGAGAGACTGTCGCCGATTTCATCGCTGCCCTTAGACAATTAGGGGGTGAGTGTGAATTTTTGAACATTGATGAAGCAATGAGGGATCGCGTGGTGTTGGGCCTGAGAGACTCGACCACACAGAGTAAATTACTCAACAAGCCCAACATCACCGTTACCGAAGCCATCGCGGAAGCCACAGCCGCTGAAGCCGCGAAAAAATCTGTCATAGCCATGAAAAAGATGAACACACACAGCGGAGAAACACCAACCAAAGACAGAAAGCAGCCTGCCATCACAACCCACTACAAAGAGTCGGGCGAAACAGTTGAATCGAGCGAAGAAGACGAGGAGATCCACCGTTTGCTCACAAACAGAAAAGAACGCGAAAGAAGAAATTGGTGGGAATGCACTGGCTGCGGAGGAAACCATCCCCGAGCCGTATGCAGATTTCTCGATGCCATCTGCCGGCATTGCAAGAAACGAGGGCACATCGAGAAGGTCTGCAGGAACAAAAAATATTACAGCCCGACGAGACGCAGAAATTCCCCAACACGAGTTGAGCCGAAACGAGCCGAGAGAAAGTGGCAACAAGAGAAGCGAGCCAATACACACCAAACTGTCATTATACAGAGTGCTCAGACGGAAAGAGGGAAGAAAATTAAAGTCATCGTGAAAATCGAAGGAAAAAACTGCAAGATGGAAGTGGACTCGGGGTCCTCCCTCTCCATGGTATCGTGGGACACAATAAAACAGCTAGTCCCAGGTATCAAACCCAAAGAATTGAAGAAGCAGCACCTATCCCTCAAGGACTATCAGGGAAACCAAATCCCTGTGGTAGGCATGGGACAATTCCGAATCGCCTACAAACATCATGTCAAGGTGCTTCCACTGACCATAGTCGACCATGACAGACCAAGCTTCCTGGGCATCGAATGGTTCGCGCTATTGGGCATCGGGATGACCGGGGTCGATCGAGTGACTACAACTGGCTGGGAAGATGACCTCATCCGAGAATTCCAGGACGTTTTTGACGGCTCCCTTGGCAAGTATCGGGGAAATCCCATTTCTTTCAATCTAAACCCCCAAATAGCCCCACGAAGAATAAAAGCCAGGCGAGTTCCTTATGCACTAAAGGCAAAAATAGAGGAACAACTGGACAAATTAATAGCCCAAGGGGTGTTAGAACCTGTGGACCATGCCAAGTGGGAAACGCCTATTGTCACACCCATAAAACCTGATGGGTCCATTAGAATGTGTGGTGACTATAAGGCTACCCTGAACCACGCATTACAACCAAGCGCATACCCGGTGCCCGTAGTCCAGCATTTGCTTCATTCCCTGGGAAAAGGCAAAGTTTTCGCCAAACTCGACTTGGCACAAGCCTATCAACAACTCCCAGTGGACCCAGAAACAGCAGAAGCACAGACTATAGTCACCCACAAGGGCGCATTCAAATGTCACCGGCTCCAATTTGGAGTAAGCGTGGCCCCTGGCGTTTTCCAGAGTCTGATGGAACGCTTTCTAAATGGCATACAAGGAGTCGTTCCCTATTTTGACGACGTCCTAATCTCGGCCAGAGATGAAACTCAATTAAGGAACAGACTCAAAGAAGTATTAACTAAGTTTAGGGAATCTGGCCTCAAGGTAAAAAGAGAAAAGTGCTGTTTAATTAAGAATAGCGTCGAATTCCTGGGCTACTCAATAGACGGAGAGGGTATCCACCCTACAGACAAAAAAGTTAAAGCAATCAAAGACGCTCCTGAACCAAGAAATAAAACCGAACTACAAGCATTCTTAGGACTAATTAATTTTTACAATGTGTTCCTGCCAAACAAGGCCACTATAGCAGAACCGTTACACCATCTATTAGACAAGAAGGCAACTTGGACTTGGGGTTACAAAGAAAAAAAAGCCTTCCAAAATATTAAAAGCTTGCTAACATCAACAAGCGTCCTCATCCAATTTAGCAACACTCTGCCATTAAGAGTGACCTGCGACGCCTCACCATACGGAGTAGGTGCCATCCTGAGCCACCAACTACCTGATGGCAGAGAAGCACCCGTCGCATATTACTCTAGGACTCTATCAAAAACCGAGCGGAATTACAGCCAATTGGACAGGGAAGCTCTAGCAATTGTCGCTGGAGTAAAACGCTTCCACGAATACTTATATGGGCGGACTTTTCAAATCATAACAGACCACAAACCGCTAATGGGGATTTTGGCGGGAAACAAGCCAACACCTAATATACTGTCCCCAAGAATGACCAGATGGTCAGAGTTCCTAGCAGCTTATTCCTACACTCTGACACATCGGCCAGGGAAACAAATTTCCCATGCAGACGCTCTGAGCAGAGCACCCTTACCAGCAACCGACGAAGACCCGGCACCAGCGATGACAAATCGAGACTTGCCCCGATCTACCCATATCAGCTTATGATGTTGCCAGAGCCACCGCGAAAGACTCATTGACTGCCCGCGTTCTTAGCTGGGTAGGTAAAGGCTGGCCGGAGAATCAAAAAACTGAAAACTTTAAACCTTTCCGGTCCAGACAGACTGAACTTTCGATCCAAAAGGGGTGTTTGTTGTGGGGTGATCGGGTGGTAATCCCTGCCAAATTACAACCCAGGGTACTTAGGTTGTTACATGAAAGGCACCCGGGAATGGTTAAGATGAAAAGCCTTGCTAGAAGTTATGTTTGGTGGCCGGGTATTGATAAGGACATAGAGTATTGGGTAAGCTCATGCCACAAATGCCAGGCAATTAGACCGTCCCCACCAAAAGCACCCGTTAAGGACTGGGAAACCCCTCGGGGACCTTGGTCAAGAATACACATTGATTTCGCAGGTCCTACCAAGGGGCATACCTTTCTGATTGTAGTTGATGCCTATTCGAATTGGCTTGAAGTAAAAGTTATGCCATCAACGACAACAGAAACTGTAATTAAAAAGCTGGACAACCTTTTTGCCACCCATGGCATACCGGACGTTCTTGTCTCAGATAATGGGCCACAGCTAACCAGCATACAATTTGAGCAATACCTAGCCTCCCTAGGTATAAGACATGCCCTAACCACGCCGGCTCACCCGGCTGCGAACGGCAGGGCTGAGAGAATGGTCTGGTTTACTAAAGAAGGGTTAGAACAAAAGGACGCTGGAGATGTCCAACAGAAAGTAAACCATTTGCTCACACTCCAGCACATAACGCCCAGTACCATAACCAATAAGTCCCCAGCAGAATTACTCATGGGGCGAAAGTTAAGATCTCACCTTGATAGGTTACACCCAAATTTTACCCCAGAAACCCCCCCTGACTCCTCTACACGGTTTAGACAATTCGAAATAGGCGATTTGGTATACGCTAAAAACTTCACCGGGGACCCGGTATGGCTACCAGGACAGATTACCCAAATCACAGGCCCCAAATCCTACCGATTAAAAATAGAGGATGGCAGGGAATGGAAGCGGCACATAGACCAGCTTCGATCCCGAATTATAGAGAGAACCACAGACTTACAAACATTCACCCAAAAAACTGGCGAATTGCAAACCAAGGTGGGGGGGGAAAGGCGAGAAATAAATAAAGAACTGTTTAAAACCAAACCCCATGAAACATACGAACAAAAAGAGCAAATAAAAGACTCACTGTTTGGAGAGACTTGCGTGAAGAGCCCATCGGAAGGGGCCAGCCAGGCCAGCTCGACCTGCCCAGAGGAAACGGGAGGGAGCGGCAAAACCGCCAGCCTAAGAAACTCAGGCGGCGGTAAAATGGCTGACTCACCCTTCCAGACGGTTCCAGGGAGAGGGACGGACGACACAGCAGCCCCATTCGAACCTGTCGAAGTCTGCACTAAGAATGAACCGTGCAAGTCAAATCGAGTCCGGAAAAGCCCCACCTACCTGCGAGACTACGTCACCACGTAGGACTGAACTAAGGGGGGAGGGGTGTTCTATATGTAAAGTGGGTGACTCCAAATCTGCAAACCTGATTGGTCAAATAAAATAAGCATTGGATTGGTTCACTAGGAACCAATCCAAAGAGCTGATAAAAGGCGGCAAATTTAAACAACTGCCATTGGCTGCAAGCAGGCAAGCCAGCCTGTATAAAAGGCTGGCCTCAGCTTCAGCCAAGTGTTCCTATTTACTAACTAGTTGAAGAATAAAGTATTTGTTGTTGGAACCTGGTCTACCTCGTGTGTTTTCCGAACAAAACAATGGGTGTTGTGCTGCACTGCACTGCAGTTGAGAAATGGGCAATGGAGCAGTATTACAAGGGAATGAGGAGGAACAGATAGAAAAAAGAGGGGAAGTGGCTTTCTCTTTCCCTCATGCCATATGCTCCATTGCCAGTTTCTCCATTGCAGCACAGTGCAGTACCCAGGATCTACTTTATGATAGTGGGGAGTGGGTAATTTAAAAACCAGTTTGCCTGAATGGGTGCAAATCAGCTGAATCTCACCACTGATGTTATTGCTTCACAAAGCAGCATTGAGAGAATAGAATTTGCATCAAAGAGAAGCTCTCCTTCAGTGATTTCCACAACCCTAGGCTGCATGATTTCTTCAAATGTTGACTAGTTAGCAAAAACGTTTAGTCACAACAATGTTTAAGGAGATTTTTTTCAGACAAAACTTATCACATGAAGGAGCTTCAAAATGAAACTTTTATATCAGTTTAGTTGCTGACACTACAATATCTCAACAGTCAATCAATCGAACAATTAATCACTAGACAACATAAAGTGTTCTACATATTTGCTTTCTGCCCAGACAAACTTTCCCAATATCTGATAGTATTGAGGCCCTGTAGTAAGATCAAAGGTTTGCAACAGGTGTTTCACCCATTCTTCCTTTTCAAATTCTCAAAAGCTGAATCCCAGGTATGTATGGGAATCAAAATAAAGGAATTGTGTCAGCAAGCAGAAAAATGAAAAAGAGAAAGATTGTAATCCTGAATATACTTAACAAGAAAGTGAGTTAGTGACAATAAGAAAGTATCCTAGTGAGTTCAAGTAGCTACTAGCAAATATTTTTATAAATCCTGGTGAGGCTGCCAAATGGAGGCTGCCAAACTGAGCTACAGGAATAATTTATTGCTATGTTAGATGCAAGAGATGCATGGTGATACAGTATTGCAGACTAACTCTGCCTACTGCCAGGAGTTTGATCCTGACTGGCTCACGGTTGATTTAGCTTTCCATCCTTTTGATGTCAGATTTTGGGGGGCAATATGCTGATATTGTAAACTGCCCAGAGTGCTGTAAATATAAAGTGGTATATAAGTCTAAGTGCTAATGCTGTTGCTAAGAATCAAAACAAATTACATATTCATTTACAACTACATGTCTGGAGGAACCCTTGTCAAGATGTTGTCACTAACCTAAGTAGAGATGGAAGCTGCAACTTCCATCTCTACTAATAAGTGCCCATTCATGATTTGTATCCCAGCTAAAAGGCAGCAAAAGCAGAGAATAGCATCAATAGGCCAGGGGATGAAAGAACTGACATTGGCTTTTGATAAGTTACCAGTTTTTCAAATAATGTTATCTTCTAGTTGCTATATATTTGCTTGGCTTTTACTTGCTGTAAAATTGTATCACAATTTCTTCCCTACTGTACCATCTCACACATCAAGCCAAGTAGTTCTCTATTGTTCTGAGTCATCCTGTTCTCATTATCTTCAAGCTTCAAGCAATTGTTACTTTGTAATGCACTCAATTGATTTTGTAGCTAGCCACATTGAACAGTTAAGGGCCTGTCACATAGGCCGAAACGTATGTAAAAAGGACACAGCGGACAAGAAAAATTTCCATCCGTTGTTATCTGCTCTCAAAAGTGCCCCGAATTTGCATAAAAAGAGCGGACAACAACGGAAAGGAACGGAGAGGGGGAGGACGTAGCGAGGATGTTAAGCAGATGCTCCACGAAAGCCTTGCGGATGGAAGCGGATGGAAGCGGATGCCACATCCGCAGGGTTTCCGGGGCAGCACAGCGAAGCAGACGCACAGTGGAAGGAACAGATGCAGAGCAGATGCCGAGCGGATAGAGCGGATGCAGAGCGGATGCCTAGCGGATGCCTAGTGGATGCAAAGCATTCACTGCGCATGCGGGGAGGATGCATTGCATCAGCCCTGTGGATATAAAAGGATGCAGCTCGCAAGCAGGTCACCATTCAGAGAAAAGACCTGCTGCCAGACACATCTCCAGCCAACAACCATAGGGAAGAAGAGGAAGCCTGTGCCATCTTCTGCCAGCCCTGGCAAGAAGGACACGGCCATCATCCCACCCCCTGGCCCTGACTCTGCTGGTGCTGGGGCTTCTGCTGGTGCTGCTCCTGGTGCTGCGGCTTCTGCTGGTGCTTACTTTCCTGGCGCTGCTCCTGGTGCTGGTGCTTCTGCTGGTGCTTACTCTGCTGGCGCTGCTCCTGGTGCTGGTGCTTCTGCTGGTGCTTACTCTGCTGCTGATAATCCTGGTCCTGCTGGTGCTCTGGTGCTCCTGGTCCTGCTGGTGCTGCTGGTGCTTCCTCTGCTGATGATAATCCTGGTGCTGCTGGTGCTGCTGGTGCTGCTGGTCCTGCTGGTGCTGTTTTTGCTGCTACTGTTGTTGTTGTTGTTGCTGCTGCTGCTGCTGCTGGTGTGGTGGAGCAGCCCCTAGAACTTCGAAGCCCCTCTGATGAGGGCCCAGAAGGCCCTACCAGAGGGAGGAAGAGGCATACATGAGAACGGGAGAGGAGGCAATACTCCATCGAAGAGTAACATGAGGATGAGGTGCTCAAATGGCTGAGGGAGAATGAGTACCTATGGCAGAAGGGACACAGGCTCTACCAAGACATCAGGAGGAAGCAGGCAGCTTGGAGAGAGAAGGCGGAGAGCCTGGGCTACACTTCGGAGGTCCTCCTCAGGTGGTGGAAGCACATGCACAACTGGTACGGGAAGTTGAACCTCAAGAGGTCTGGCCATGCTGCAGTCAAGCTCACCAACTGGGAGACCTATGTGATGGCCAAGTGCAGCTTCTTGGAGGGTGAGATCCGCCACCGAGGAGCAGCTCCTCTGTCTACCCTCTCTCTCAGGCAGCCCACAGAGAGCCTGTCCTCTTCTGGCCAAGAGTCAGCTCCTGTGTCCAGGCAGGTCTATGTGGAGCATCCCATGACGGAGACCTGCCCCGACAGCTGCACACCCCGTGGTGGAGCGCGTGGAGGACCCCCTGATGCAGTGGGAGCAAGGAGAGGTCACTACCACCAGAGACCAACCCACCCCCACCCCCAGCTCCACCTCCACAGAAAGCAGGCAGAGAGCAGACCGGAGGGACAGAGCCACACTATCCTGCTGGAGATCAGGGACACCATCAAAAGCAGCGTAGATCTCCTCTCTCAGTTGGTACACACTGACATACCATCCTCAAACTGCAAGCCCTTCCTCACCTACGTCAACCATGTCCGAATCACAGTACCAGGTGATAAAGGAGAGGATCACCGGGCTTCTGCACAATCCTCCAGGCCCCGATGAACCTGCTCCGACCGAATCCAGGTCTGCTCCTCCACCCCAGGTGATGTCACAGCCATTCCAAGGCTTTCCACAGGCCCTCATCTACCAAGGCTATGGCTACCAGGAGTTCCAGCAGCACAGGCAGCCCTTCCCAGTCCAGGCACAGGTACATCGGATGCCACTGAAGCCACCCATGCCACCCATGCCAGAGATGCCACCCACGCCACAGATGCCACCCATGCCACAGATGCCACCCACACCACAGATGCCACCGACGCCTCATCTCGCTCACCTGCAGACCAGACAGTCCCACTATACTCCTCCTTCCTCCACCCCACAGCCAAGCCCGGCCTCAGAACATCTGTCATCGGTCTTGTGACTGACACCCCATGTCATGGAGGAAGGGGCTCTCAACATCACAGGACTGAGTCAGCTCTCTGAGAGCTTCCTGCACACACCATTCCTTGTTGTCCTCTCGGGGCCAGGCACCCCAATGGCACCTCAGACCAGCACGATGGGCATGCCTCAGAGTGACTGAGAAGAGTGCCAGAGACTGGGTTACTACCTGTTGACTTTATCTTTGCTTGGGACACTTTACTTGGGTCATTTTGCTTTTACAGTTTGTTATTAATAAAGTTTATCTTTGCTTCACACACTTGGTTCATTTATTTTTGTAAATAAAATCTTGGTGGAAACTTTTAGAAATGGTTTAAGCCTTTGCATGCTTGTGGGATGGGTTAGGATAGCAGTGGGATGGGCAGGGATACCTGTGGAATGGGTAATAGCTGTGGGATAGTGCAAGCATAGTGGGACTGTATGCTCCACCCTCCCAGCTGCCACACATATGGACCTTTATTATCAATAACAATGTAATCATTCATCAACACATTTCAACATAAACACAACTCTTTATTAAATGCCCTGTTCATTGTAGGACCACTCAACATAAATGGCACAATCTCATCAGTGTGATGAGACAGGCTGAAGGAAGCATCCATTAAGTATCTACCATAGGGAAGAAGAGGAAGCCTGTGCCATCTTCTGCCAGCCCTGGCAAGAAGGACACGGCCATCATCCCACCCCCTGGCCCTGACTCTGCTGGTGCTGGGGCTTCTGCTGGTGCTGCTCCTGGTGCTGCGGCAGTGGAGTGGAGTGTCTTCCCACTCCACTGCTCCAGCTGGGGAGTTGCATCAGTGTTTCAGGAGGTTATGCTGCTTCTTCCCTCCACGTGAAGCTCTGTTGGGACCTTGCACATCCACAGTATATATCAGGTTTCTCCCTTGCCTCCATTCACCAGGCTCCATGTCCCCATTGCCTTGTTGGTGGTCCACGAGCCTGTTCTGCAACACAAGGTAGCAGGTCCGCATGAGATTGTACAGGATGCAGCAAGCTTCCACGATGTTCCTCATGGTCTCTGGGTGATGCTGCATGGTGGTGAGAAGTACCTGGAATCTGTTGGCCAGAATGCCAAAGGCGTTCTCCACCACCCGCCTTGCCCTGGACAGCCTGTAGTTGAACATCCTCTCTTCACGGGTGAGGCATCTGGAAGTGTAGGGCTTCATGAGGTAGGTTCTGAGGGAGAAGGCATCATCCCCCACGATGAAGTAGGGCACATCTTGTGTATCGTTGGGCAGGGGGTCTGGATCTGGGAAGCCCATGATAAGGTTGCGTTCCAGCCCCTTCTTGAGGTGACTGGCGTTTTATACCTGGGCATCTGAAGATGATCTGTTGCATGAAGCATCGATGTACATGAACTTGTAGTCAGCATTGACCATGGCAAAGAGGAAGATGCTGAAGAAGCCCTTGTAGTTGTGATAAGAGGACCCTGAGTTGGCTGGACCTTTGCAGGCCACGTGCTTCCCCTCTATGGCTCCAATGGTGTGGGGGAAGTTCCACTTCTGATACCACTGCTCTGCCACTTTCTTCTAGCCTTCTTCAGTGGTGGGACACTGGAGGAGCTCCTCCAGGTATTCTTCGATGATGGCCTGCACCACTTTTCTGACCACAATGTTGATGGTGTTGTGTGGCACCCTCCAGGCATACTGCATGCTCCTCTAGGTGGTCCCAGAGGCCAGGTGGCGCAGAATCAGTGCCACCTTCAGCCCAGGGTCCAGGCTGGGCCGGAAGTTGGTGTTTGCCTTGGTCAACCTGGGTCTCAGCCACTCCACAACTTCATCAAACATGGCTGGCCGCATCCTCATGAAGTTCTGGAATGCACGAGAGTCTTTGTTCCTCAGCTCCACCATCAGCTTGTCATAGAGTCCAAACTCCACTCTTCTCCCAAACCATCTTCGGTCCCAGATAGCTCTTGGATGTCTCCTTCTTCTCCTTGCGTAGAAAAGGAGAAACAGTTTTTTTTGGAAATATAGGTTTTCCGCTAGGTGTCCTTTTGCATCCTCTAGACATCCTGCAGATATCCTAAATATCCGAGATACGTCCTTTACGAACGTTTTTTTCCGTTTTAATGCTTTTTATGCGAGCTGCATCCGCTTTCATCCTTTCTACGTCTGTGCTACTAATGCTGCTTGTCCGTTCCATGTCCATTTCGCTTCCTCCCTGTGTCCATTTTCCGCTGGAGCAGATGTGAGTTGCGTGGATGCACAGCGGATGCCTAGCGGATATAGTGGATGCATAACGGATGACAACGGACATATAACGGATGTTCCCCATATGCGTAGCGGATGTAGAATGGATGCATTCGATACTTTATCCGCTCAAAAAGTTTTGTGCAGCTCAAAACTTTTTGAGCGGATGAAATGTCAGTAGATGGATGCTGGACGGATAGAGAGTATGAAAAACGGATGCAGTGAGTACAGAACGGATGCATCGCGTTAACCAATGGATGGCAAGTGTTTTTCTCCGTTTTACATCCTCTTTCCATCCGTTGGTGCTGTGTGACATGGGCTTTATTTCATTCCATTTACTATTCTATTCCTTTCAGATGTTCAACAAATGCATAAGAACCTGAGCCAGCATGAACACTTTCCAGATATTAGGGAGTTGGTGAACTACAGGTTATCCATAGACTAATATATTTCCCAATATGTTATTGAGTGATTTCCTTTCTTAATATTTCTGTTTCTAATTTATCTTGCATTTCTCTACCACCACCACCTTGTTTTACATATCTGATGCAGAGTGTTAATTTGTATGTTTATTGTTATAAAAGCTAAATTAGATATATCTGAACATATGTAAAATATCCTGTGTTTAATATCTTATTAATCAGTGCCATAAAACATATGACTAAATTAGTCATCATCAGTTTAAACCTCTATAGAACATCTTCAATTATGTGTTAATAAATATATCAAGAATTCATTTCAACTCAGGACCGCACTGAAAAACTAGATAGCTGCATGGCATTCATATATTCTGTATAAATTTAGATATTGGATGTAAATATCATGGCCAGTATCCACTGATATTTCATAATTTTCTCAAAAAAAAAAAAATCAGACCTACCAAAATAGAAAATTTCATTCCATGAGACATTTGCTTATTTTGTGTTCTACAAAATGAAATTAAGCAAATCAAAAATCACTGTGACAAACCATATTATTCAGACACAAACACTGATACTTTGTTTTTACTCATTCACTTCCAATTATCTGCCAGCAATAGTTTTCTGAAGTACAGTGCAGAGCTGGCAAAAGGGCCAGTTTTCTTGGCTGTTTCCTGTATTCAGCTTCTCAAGGACATCTGACTGGATTCATTTCTCTACTCTCAATGTGAGGTCACAAGATTCTTAAACAACTGATGCACTCTACACCACTGATTCTAACCGCTATCCTAACAGTCCAGTAGAAATGAAATATTTGCTGTCCATTGTTGTAGATTCAGGCTCATCAAACCCTCATGCAAAGCATGAGCTATTATATCTTGCTTGTCACTGGTCTTCCTAAATCAGACATGTTAAATTCAAGGGCTTGGTTAGATCTGACCCATGGGCTAGAGACAGGACCTTGGCCTGGCCCATTCCAGCCCAACCAGGTGTTCCTCCTGGGACCATGCACAGGAAGTGCTGAGCATGTGGGGGCAAGCATCCCTGGTGAAAGGGAAGCACTTATAACATGGTCAGCATATGGGGCAAGATGGTCACCCAGGATGCTGGCCCCTGTGTACTTACCCCCTCTTGTTCGTGACACCATGGGGAGCACCTGGCAAGCCTGGGTAGACTGAGGCTGAGATGGACAGGACTGGGCCTCTTGCTATCCCCAGGGCAACTCCACAGTCCAGATCTAAGGCTGATTATGTTCGGGCCACCACAAAGTTGTAGTAGAGCAGTGCAAAGATCACCAGCAGCAGTGCTGTGGCCCATCAGCACCTCCGATGCCTCCATGGCTTTACATGCTGGCCCAGCAGCCCGCAAGCACTTCCCTTTCACTGGACCAGTTACTTCTTGTGCAAGTCATAAATATCTACCTCTCTACCATTCTCCCCTTTTCTTGGCTTCTTGTATACAGGGCCTTCAGGGGTAAATAGTATGTCTGAACAACCACAGTGGGAGCTAATATTTATGCAGAGATGGTATTTCTCAGCATGCACTGATGTTTAGGGTTGCTTTGGGTTTCCTTCACCTTTTTGAAGAAGTATCAGCAGCATTTGTTCTTCAGCCAGGATATAAGATAGTAGCAACTGGGCAAGAAAGGGGAACTGTAGAAGCATGGGAAATCAGGAGACAGGAGACCAGCATAACTTCAGCTCTTTATTCAAGGTGTAGATCTGTGTAGCCTTTAGCGAGCCATGGCAGCTCTTCTTATAGAGCTAGCCGGTGGCTCTCACCCAATGATAGCTTTTTGAATCTCCCGCGATCAGTTCGTCCAATCACGGGAGATTCCTTACTAACCAATCACCGTTGTGCATCTCGGCCAATCACAGTGCAGTTCGTTTCAGCCAATCAGGTTAGGGTATTACAAGTATGTGAATATGTAACACCCCTCCCCTCTTGGTATGGTCCATCCTACTTGACGTAGTCGTGTAGGTCGGCAGGGCTTTTTACTTGCCTACTTGACCTGCGCAGTTCAGTTGCTGCGTGGTCTTCAGCCAGTTCGGAAGGAATCTTTGTTGCTCCCGTTCTTCTCCATGGAACCTTCTGGAAGGGTGAGTCAGGCCATTCGCCGCAACTCCCACCCGGTCTACTGGGTTCGGTCGAGTTGTCGGCTTCTTTGTTCCCGGCTGGTCTTTCTGGGATGGTTGAGCTGGCTTCACTGTTCCTTCCAGGCGAGGTTCTGAGTGGGTCATCTTCCTCTGGTACCCTTCAGCTGTCTTCATCTTCCAGTGAGTATTGTTGGTTTCTTCTTTTATTTAGCGGTGTTTGTATTTCTGATTCGGTTTGCGTTGGTTGGGCCTGTTCAGTTTGTTGTTGTCTTGTAGTCGTATTTTCTCTTTCTTTTTGATGATTGTTTGGGGTTCCCCCCCCCCTGTTTTTTTTTATTAGAGTCTGTTTGTGAGTTTTGTGGGTTTCCAGTGCTGTTTAAAATTATTCTTGATCATATTTGGTCGACATGCCGTTTCCAGTTTCTTCCATCCTCTGTTTCCAGCCGGTACGACTGGGGGCCTGTTACTTGGCTTATTGTAGCAGGTACCCATAGTGGGTCCCCTGAATTTTTTTTAGCATAAATCGTGTATCCCAGATTAAATGCCCAGTACTGGCTGGAGGAGTCTGGTGGTTTTTCTGGATTGTAAGTCGGGTGAAGTCTGTCTAGATGGGATTGGAGTTTTCTTCCCATCAGGAGTTCTGCCGGGCTTTTATTGGTTTTGGAACTTGGTGTTCTGTGCTGTATTGTTAATAGTTTATTTATTTTGTTGTATATGTTACCAGTGTCTATCTTTTCTAAAGCATCTTTGGTGTATCTGACCATTTGTTCTGCCCGCCCGTTCGCCGCTGGATGAACAGGCGCTGTCAATGCATGTCGGATTCCCCATTCTGTGAGGAATTGCTCAAATGCCAATGCCATAAATTGTGGCCTGTTGTCAGATACTATCTAGTCAGGTAGGCCGTGGGTGGCAAAAAGTCTGTTTAGTTGTTTTGTAACTGCCTCCATTGTGGTAGATCAAATTAGGCTTACCTCCAACCAGTTGGAGTAAGCGTCTACTGCAATCAAGAAAGTGTGCCCTTTTGTGGGTCCCGCAAAGTCTATATGGACCCTTGACCATGGTCCCCTTGGTGTTTCCCACTGGAGGGTTGGTGCTTCGGGTGGGTTTGGTCTGGATTGCTGACATTTGTCACATGTAGCCACCTAGGTTTCAATGGTTTTGTCTATCCCTGGCCACCATACATAGCTTCTGGCTAGGGATTTCATTTTCACAATGCCCAGGTGTCCCTCATGCAACATGTGTAATATTTTTTTTTGTAAGCTGTCTGGAACTATCACTCTATCGCCCCATAGTATACATCCCTTTTGGGAGGATAATTCAGTTTGCTGGTTTCGGAAGGGTTTAAACTGGTCACTGCTTTCTGTTTCCAGCCACCCTTTTACCACCCAGTTCAAAACTCGTGCCAGTTTGCCATCTTTGCTCGTCTCTCTTGCAATGTCTGACGCGGTTGTTGGTAGGTTGAGCAATGTCTCTATTTGCAGGGTGGATGTGATGGGTGCAGGGTCATCTTCATAATCTGTTAAGGGCAACAGCTTAGTGCGTCGGCATGCGAGATGCATTTACCTGGGCGATATATTAGTTGATAGGTATAGGCAGCAAGGAACTCAGACCACCTTGTCAACTGGGGAGACAGTATGTTGGGGGCGTCCTTGTTTCCTGCCAGGATCCCCAGTAGTGGTTTATGATCGGTGATGAGGGTGAAGTCCCTACCATATAAGTACTTGTGAAACCGCTTCACGCTGGTAACCGCTGCAAGTGCCTCCTTGTTGAACTGGCTATAATTTCTTTCTGCCTTTGATAGTGTTTTTGAGAAGTAAGCAATCAGTGCTTCTCTCCCGTCTGGCAGGGTATAGCTTAGTATACCTCCGATGCCGAATGGAGAAGCGTCGCAGGTTACTGTTAGTGGTAGGATCTCGCTGTACTGGATGAGGATTGATTGTGATGTGAGGAAGTATTTTATGTTCCAGAAGGTAGCCTCTTCCCACTTGCCCCAGGACCAAACGGACGTCTTGTCGAGCAACCCATGCAGAGGTTCTGCTGTTGTTGCCTTCTGTGGCAAAAAGACATTGTAGAAATTGATTAGTCCCAGAAAGGCTTGTAATTCTGCCTTATTTTGAGGTCTCAGGGCTTCCTTTATTGCTTTTATTTTTTTGTGGGTAGGGTGGATTCCGTCTTTGTCCACCAGATATCCCAGGAACTCAATCTTTTCAGCGCATAACTGGCACTTTTCTTTTTTGACTTTAAGTCCTGCATTTTTAAATTTTTGTAGGACTTCTCTGAGTCAGCTTCTCAATTGTCTTTTGAGAACTACCAACACATCATCAAAATATGGCACGACTCCCTTAATTCCTTGGAGTAACTGTTCCATGAGACTCTGGAACACCCCTGGTGCCTTTTGCACTGGAAAGCCCCCCTGTGGGTCATGATAGTTTGTGCTTCTGCAGTCTCAGCATCGATGGGCAGCTGTTGATATGCTTGCGCCAAGTCGAGCTTCGCAAAGACTTTTTCTCCCCCGAGTGAGTGTAGGAGGTGCTGTACCACCGGGACTGGGTATGCACTTTGTTGCAGTGCATTGTTAAGTGTCGCTTTATAGTCCCCACAAATTCTCATGGACCCATCTGGTTTGATTGGGGTGACTATTGGGGTCTCCCAGCATGCATGAACTATTGGTTTCAGGATCCTTTGTGCAATGAGCTTATCTAATTGTTCGTCTATTTTTGGTTTGAGGGTGAATGGAACTCGTCTTGGTTTGAGCTGGATTGGGGCAATATTGGGGTTCAAGCTAAATGATATTGGGGACCCCCGGTACTTGCCTAATTGTCCGTCGAACACTTCTTGGAATTCCTTCATCAGCTCCTCTCCCCAGTCTGTTTCCTCAACATGGTTGATGCCCATCACCTCAATCCCTAATGGTGCAAACCATTCCAGACCTAGAAGGCTTGGGCAGTCTCTGTTGACAATAGTGAATGGAAGTTCTTTTCCATGCCTTTTGAAGGTTACATGGAAGTGTCTAATTCCTATTATGGGGATTCTGTTCCCCTGATAGTCTTTAATGGTGAGTCTCTGGTTCTCCAGCTCTGGTTTCTGTAAGCTGTACACTAACCTCTTAATTGTGTCCCAGGACACCATGGAGAGGTATGATCCGGAGTCCACCTCCATTCTGCATGGCCTGTCTTCGATGCTGACCTGTACATGTACTTTTCTTGCGTCTGAGTTGTCTGAATGGCCGATTGTGACCGTTTTATGGGTTTCTTCCCATTGTCTGGTCTCGCTGAGTCACTTGCTACGGGTTTTGTGGTTCCATCGGTTCTCTGTGAATCTGTCTCGGTTTCTGGGGGACGTATTGTCGCGTCATCTTGGACTGGAGTTCCGTTTGTTTTGGCAGACCTTGGTGATATGCCCCCATTTTTCACAGTACCGGCAAATGGTGTCTAAAAACCGGCACTCAGAACGGGGTTGGTCACTGCCACAACCGGCATACTGGAAGCCTGACTTACGACTTCTTCACCGGTCTCGCTCTACTTGCAATCTGTGGATCGCCTCTTCCTCTTCCTCATCGTCGGTGTTGGGTGATAGATTGACGTCCTCGTGGTGCACTGTTGTTGCTTTGTGACCAGTTTCAGATCGTTTTTTGGGGATGTGTTGGTCTCCGATGTTGTTGGCCGGTGCCTTGCGTTCATTAGTTGCATCTTGGCCACTGATTTCTTCATGGCTTTGGCTGTGGTGGCTTCAGCAATGGCTTCGGTAACTGTAATGTCTGCTCGAGCCATTAGCCTGCTCTGGAGCACGGGGTCTCTGAGACTGATAACCACGCGGTCCCTCAGAGCCTCGTCCATGTCTGAAAAGTCACATGCACCTTCGATGTTCCTCAATGCTGCCACAAAATCCCCGATGCTCTCTCCATCCTTTTGATCCCAACAGTTGAATTCGTGTTGCTGGATCAGGTTTGGCATGGCTGGGGCATAGTGGTTCCAAAGTCATCTCCTTCATGTCCTCTGGCTTGGCCAATGCTTTGGCCATCTCGAATACGGCTGGTCCACAATGGGTCAGGAACACAGCTCTCTTTTGGTGGTCATTTGCATCCTTGAGATTGTTGCTCTTGAGGAACATGAGGAATCTATCAATGTAAGATTCCCAGTCCTCAGATGCCTGGTCAAATGGTGCAGGTGGCGAGTTGCTGCCGGCCATCTCGTTGGTTGTTCAGCTCGGTTGCCACATGCCCAACTGGTCTCTTTGTCTCAGAATCCCACCTTCGTTGCCAGTGTAGAAGCGTGAGAAATCAGGAGACAGGAGATCAGCATAACTTCAGCTCTTTATTCAAGGTATAGGTCTGTGTAGCCTTTAGCGAGCCATGGCAGCTCTTCTTATAGAGCTAGCCGGCAGCTCTCACCCAATGACAGCTTTCTGAATTTCCCGCGATTGGTTCATCCAATCACAGGAGATTTCTTACTAACCAATCACCGTCATGCGTCTCGGCCAATCACAGTGCAGTTCATCTTAGCCAATTAGGTTAGGGTATTACAAGTATGTTAATATGTAACAGGAACTATAACTGAAAGGCACAGAATTATAAATCTTCCAAGCACAAAGGCCTGTCTTATTTTTCCTTAAAAATGCCTATTTCCTAGGGCAGGTTTTCAAATGTGATGAGCTCTTCAAATCATGAATGTCTCAGCAAATGTTCTCTACATTTTCTATCCTACCACCCATTGATGCTACTAAGCAACTTCTAGAGTAGGGGTATCTATCGTCTGACCACAGACCAGTATTGATTTGCTGCTGTTGAAAATCAGATCACATAAGTTGCAGGTGAATGCATGAAGACTTATTTCTGCATGCACAAGATCTGGCTGTGTATGTAAAACAATCCTATCTCCCTTCTCCCCTGCCATTGCCACTGCCCCTGGTCTATGGAGCGAGAAAGGTAAAGGACTGGTGCTCTAGAACATTTATTTATTTATTTGATTTGTCAATCGCTTATCAGATAATAGGTATAAGTATATACATAGTTATGAATACATGAAATGGGTACATATAAGAAAAATAAAAGAAACAATAGGACAGGGACGGTAGGCAGAGACAGTAGTTGGTGTGCTTATGCATGTCCCCTACAGACCTCTTAGGAAAGGGGTGAGGTCTATAGTAGATAGTCTAAGGTTAAACTTTTGGGGGTTTGGGGGGAAACCACAGAGTCAGGTAGAGTATTCCAGACATTGACCACTCTGTTGCTGAAGTCATATTTCCTGCAACCAAGTTTGTGATTAACCTTGAGTTTGTATCTATTGTTTGCTCTTGTATTGCAATGGTTGAAGCTGAAGTATTCATTGACAGGTAGGACATTGCAATGTATGATTTTATATACTATGCTTACATTGGACAGAAGGTGGTGTAGTTCTAGATTTTCTAGGTTCAGAATTTCAAGTCTGGTGGCATAAGGTATTCTGCAACGAGTAGAGGAGTGGAGAAATCTTCTTGTAAAATAATTCTGGACTTTCTCAACAATGTTAATATCAGATACGTAGTGTGGGTTCCAGACTGATGAGCTGTATTCGAGTATTGGTCTAGCAAATGTTTTGCATTCTCTTGTTATTAGTGTAATATTACCAGAGAAAAAGCTACGTTGGATTAGGTTAACAACTCATAATGCTTTTTTGGCTATGTAGTTACAGTGCGTTCTAGCACTTAGATCATTAGAGATGAGTACTCCAAGATCCTTGACAGAGTTTGGATCATCAACAAGTCTTGACTATTCAGCCTGTATTTTATTTTCTGATTTTTTTGCCAATATGTAAGACAGAGCATTTATTTGTTGAGATTTGAAGTTTCCATTTGTTTGACCATTCTGATATATAGTCAAGATCTTTTTGAAGAGTAGCAGTAGTCTGTGTTACTGAACAGCTTTACATCATCAGCGAAGAGAATGCAGTTGCTCTTAATATGATCACAGAGGTCATTTATGTAGAGTATGAAGAGAGTTGGTCCTAGAACACTGCCTTGGGGAACACTACTATTGACAAGTACAGAATTTGATAGGACAATCCCAATTTTGACCATTTGTTGTCTGTTTGACAGGAATGCTTCTATCCAGCTATGCAGTTGTCCAGAGATACCATAAGATTTTAGTTTTAGGAGTAGTTTGTCATGTACCATTGAATCAAAGGCTTTACAGAAATCTATGTAGATTGCATCTATTGTTTTGCCCTGATTGAGTTGTGTAGTCCATATGTTTTTGCGGTGTATGAGTTGCAGGTTACAGGATAGTTTTTTTCTGAAACCAAAATTTTTGGAGAGTAGGTTGTTTGTCTCTAAGTGGAGGATAATGGATTGGTTAATAATTGATTCCATGACTTTACAGGTGACTCAGTATAAGGAGATTGGTCTGTAATTTTCAACTAGGCTGGGGTCTCCCTTTTTGAAGATGGGGATGACTGTGGCTTGTGACCATAGGTTAGGCAAGGACCTGGTCCTGAAAGATTTTTCAAAGATTATGCTTAGAAGTTCTGCTATGGCAGTCGATAGCTTTTTTAAGAAGTAGGCACATATTTCATCCGGTCCAATAGATAGAGATGGTTTTAGATTGCATAGTGCTTTTTCAACATTGTATTCTGTAAACTCGATATGTATTGGATCATTGTAGTTGTCTGTGGTTCGGCTAGGAAATACATGATCCATTGCTGTTTACAAATACAGAGCCAAAGAATGTGTTAAAGATGTTGACTTTAATGGTGTTTGTAGAAGCGCGGGAAAAAGAGACTCGAGACCAGCATAACTTCAGCTCTTTATTAAAAGGTAGAAATCTGTGCTGGACCTGCAAAATGCGGCAGCCTTTCTTATAGAGCTTGCCAACGGCTCACATCCAATGAGAGCGATCTGAATCTCCCGCGATTGGCACAGCCAATCGCGGTTGATTATTTACTGACCAATCACTGTCGTTCTTTCATCCAATCACAGTGCAGTCCATTTTGACCAATCAGGTGAGGGTATTCCAAGAATGCTAATATGGAACAATGTTGTCGTTGCAGTTTTTACCATTAGGTCCTGTCAGGGGTGAGATGGACCTTGAGTCTTAAGGGCCTGTCACATAGACCGACGAATGCAAAAAGTATGTGAAAAGGATACAGCGGACGAGCAAATTTTCCATCCATTGTTATCCGCTCTCAAAAGTGCCCCAAATTTGCATAAACAGAGCTGACAATGGAAAGGAACGGATGGGGAGAGGATGTAGCCAGGATGTAAAGCAGATGCTCCATGGAAGCCTAGCGGATGGAAGCAGATGGAAGTGGATGGCACATCCGCAGGGCTTCCGGGAGAGCACAGCGAAGTGGATGCGCAGCGGAAGGAATGGATGCAGAGCGGATGCTGAGCGGATAGAGCGGATGCATCACGGAAGCCTAGCGGATACCTAGCGGATGCAAAACGTTCACTGCGCATGCAGGGAGGATGCATTGCATCAGCCCCGCAGATATAAAAGGATGCAGCTCGCAAGCAGGTCACCATTCAGAGGAAAGACCTGCTGCCAGACACATCGCCAGCCAACAACGATGGGGAAGAAGAGGAAGCCTGTGCCATTTTCTGCCAGCCCTGGCAAGAAGGACAGGGCCATCATCCCACCTCCTGGTGCTGACTCTGCTTCTGCTCGGGCTTCTGCTGCTTGGGCTGATTCTGCTGGTGCTGCGGCTTCTGCTGGTGCTGTTCCTGGTGCTGGTGCTTCTGCTGGTGCTTACTCTGCTGGTGCTGCTCCTGGTGCTGGTGCTTCTGCTGGTGCTTACTCTGCTGGTGCTGCTGGTGCTGCTGGTGCTCCTGGTCCTTCTGGTGCTCCTGGTCCTGCTGGTCCTGCTGGTCCTGCTGGTCCTGCTGGTCCTGCTGGTCCTGCTGGTGTTCCTGGTGCTGCTGGTGCTGCTGGTGCTGCTAGTGCTGCTGGTGCTGTTGGTGCTGCTGGTGCTGCTGGTGCTGCTTTTGCTGCTACTGTTGTTGCTGCTGCTGCTGGTGGTGTGG
Source organism: Laticauda colubrina (assembly GCA_015471245.1). NCBI lineage: Eukaryota > Metazoa > Chordata > Lepidosauria > Squamata > Elapidae > Laticauda > Laticauda colubrina. The sequence continues at coordinate 23,574,182 of BLBF01000019.1, forward strand.
TGGAGCAGCCCCTAGAATCTCGAAGCTCCTCTGATGAGGGCCCAGAAGGCCCTGCCACAGGAAGGAAGAGGCATACGCGAGAACAGGAGAGGAGGCAATACTCCATCGAAGAGAAACATGAGGATGAGGTGCTTGAATGGCTGAGGGAGAACGAGTACCTATGGCGGAAGGGACACAGCCTCTATCGAGACACCAAGCGGAAGCAGGCGGCTTGGAGAGAGAAGGTGGAGAGCCTGGGCTACACTTCAGAGGTCCTCCTTGGGGGGTGGAAGAACATGCACACCTGGTATGGGAAGCTGCACCTCAAGAAATCTGGCCAGGCCGCGGTCAAGCTCACTGACCGGGAGACCTACATGATGGCCAAGTGCAGCTTTTTGGAGAGTGAGATCTGCCACTGAGGAGCAGCCACCTCTGTCTCCCCTCTCTCTCAGGCAGCCCACAGAGAGCCAGTCCTCTTCTGGCCAAGAGTCAGCTCCTGTGTCCAGGCAGGTATCTGTGGAGCGTCCCACGATGGAGACCTCCCCGACAGCTGCACTCCCTGTGGCGGAGCGTGTGGAGGACCCCCTGATGCAGTGGGAACAAGGAGAGGGCACTGCCACCAGAGACCAGCCCACCCCCACCCCCAGCTCCACCTCCACAGAAAGCAGGCAGAGAGGCAGACTGGAGGGGCAGAGCCACACTGTCCTGCTGGAGATCAGGGACACCATCAAAAGCAGCGTAGATCTCCTCTCTCAGCTGGTACACACCGACATATCATCCTCAAACCACAAGCCCTTCCTCACCTATGTCAACCAGACCCTCCTGGACATGTCCGAATCACAGTACCAGGTGATGAAGGAAAGGATCAACTGTCTTCTGCACAATCCTCCAGGCCCAGCTGAACCTGCTCTGACCCAGTTCAGGTCTGTTCCTCCACCCCAGGTGATGTCACAGCCCTTCCAAGGCTTTCCACAGGCCCTCACCTTCAAAGGCTATGGCTACCAGGAGTTCCAGCAGCACTGGCAGCCCTTCCCAGTCCAGGCACAGGTTCATCGAACGCCACCGATGCCACCCATGCCACCCATGCCAGAGATGCCACCCATGCCACAGATGCCACCCACGCCACTGATGCCACCCACACCACAGATGCCACCCATGCCTCACCTCGCTCACCTGCAGACCAGACAGCCCCACTACACTCCTCCTTCCTCCATCCCACAGCCAAGCCCGGCCTAAGAACATCTGTCATCAGTCTTGGGACTGACACCCCATGTCATGGAGGAAGGGGCTCTCAGCATCACGGGACTGAGCCAGCTCTCTGAGAGTTTCCTCCACACATCATCCCCTGTTGTCCTCTCGGGGCCAGGCACCCCAATGGCGCCTCAGACCAGCACTCCAGCAGCAGCCACCTCCACAGCACCTGGACCCTTCACCCCTGAGATGATGGGCACGCCTCAGAGTGACTGAGAACAGTGCCAGAGACTGGGTTGCTACCTGTTGACTTTATTTTTGCTTGGGACACTTTACTTGGGTCATTTGTCTTTTACAGTTTGTTATTAATAAAGTTTATCTTTGCTTCACACACTTGGTTCAGTTCTTTTAGTCAATTCCAATGGTGGAAACTTTTAGAAATGGTTTAAGCCTTTGCATGCTTGTGGGTTGGGTAAGGATAGCAGTGGGATGGGCAGGGATACCTGTGGGATGGGTAATAGCTGTGGGATGGGTTAGGATAGCAGTGGGATTGGCAGGGATACCTATGGGATGGGTAATAGCTGTGGGATAGATAAACCTCCAGTGCAAACATAGTGAGACTGTATGGTCCACCCTCCCATGTGCCACACCTATGGCTCTTTATTATCAATAACAATTTAATCATTCATCAACACATTTCTTTATTGAATGCCCTGTTCATTGTAGGGCCAGTCAACATACATGGCACAATCTCATCAGTGTTATGAGACATGCTGAAGGAAGCATCCATTAAGCATCTACCATGCTGTCTTGCCACTCCACTGCTCCAGCTGAGGAGTTGCACCAGTGTTTCAGGAGATTGCACTGCTTCTTCCCTTCATCTGAAGCTCTGTTGTGGCCTTGCACATCCTGAGTGTCGATCAGGTTTCGCCCTTGCCTCCATTCCCCAGGCTCCATGTCCCCATTGCCTTGTTGGTGGTCCACGAGCCTGTTCTGCAACACTGGGTAGTGGGTGCGCATGAGATTGTGCGGGATGCAGCAAGCTTCCATGATGCTCCTCATGGTCTCTGGGCGATGCTGCATGGTGGTGAGAAGTACCTGGAACCTGTTGGCCAGGATGCCAAAGGCGTTCTCCCCCACCCACCTTGCCCTGGATAGCCTGTAGTTGAAGATCCTCTCTTCAAGGGTGAGGCATCTGGAAGTGTAGGGCTTCATGAGGTAGATTTTGAGGTAGAAGGCGTCATCCCCCACGATGAAGTAGGGCACCTCTTGTGTGTCGTTGGGCAGGGGGTCCGGATCTGGGAAGCCCATGATGAGGTTGGGTTCCAGCCCCTCCTTGAGGTGACTGGCATTGTATACTTGGGCATCTAAAGATGACCCGTTGCCCGAAGCATCGATGTACATGAACTTGTAGTCAGCATCGACCATGGCAAAGAGGATGATGCTTTAGAAGCCCTTGTAGTTGTGATAAGTGGACCCTGAGTTGGCTGGACCTTTGCAGGCCACGTGCTTGCCATCTATGGCTCCAATGGTGTGAGGGAAGTTCCACTTCTGATACCACTGCTCTGCAACTTTCTTCCAACCTTCTTCAGTGGAGGGGCACTGGAGTAGTTCCTCCAGGTATTCTTCGATGGTGGCCTGCACCACTTCTCTCACCACAATGCTGATGGTGTTTTGTGGCACCCTCCAGCCATACTGCATGCTCCTATACATGGTCCCAGAGGCCGGGTGGCGCAGAGTCATTGCCACCTTCAGCCCAGGGTCCAGGCTGGGCCAGCAGTTGGTGCTAGGCTTGGTCAACCTGGGTCTCAGCCACTCCACAACTTCGTCAAATATGGCTGGCGGCATCCTCATGAAGTTCTGGAATGCACGAGAGTCTTCGTTCCTCAGCTCCACCATCAGCTTGTTATTCAGTCCGTACTCGGCTCTTCTCGCGATCCATCTTCGGACCCAGACACTTCTTGGACGCCTCCTTTTCTTCACATAGAACAGGTGAAAGAGCCTGTAGATGGCTTCGCACTGTTGTAGAAAGATTGCGGCTACAAAAAGGAGTGTGTGACGATCTATGGTGGAGATGACTGGATACTTTGGAAGAGCAAGAGCCAGATGAAGGCTGAAGAGGTCTGCACCACAGGGCTGCTGGACTGAAAGTATGATCCAGATGATTTCTTCCCCTTTTTATAGGAAATATACATTTTCCACTAGGTGTCCTTTTGTATTCTCTAGGCATCCTGCAGATATCCTAAATATCCGAGATACGTCTCCTATATGAATGTTTTTTCCATTTTAATTCTTTGTATGCGAGCTGCATCTGCTTTCATCCTTTCTACGTCCGTGCTACTAATGCTGCGTGTCCATTCCACATCCGTTTCGCTTCCTCCCTGTGTCTGTTTTCCACTGGAGCAGATGTGAGTTGCACGGATGCGCAGCAGATGCCTTGCGGATATAGTGGGTGCGTAACGGATGACGACGGACCTATAACGGAATATTCCCCTTATGCGTAGCAGATGTAGAATGGATGCATTGGATACATTTTCCGCTCAAAAAGTTTTGTGCAGCTCAAAACTTTTTGAGCAGATGAAATGTCAGTAGATGGATGCTGGACGGATGGAGAATATGAAAAACGGACGCAGTGAGTACGGAACGGATGCATCGCGTTAACCAACGGATGGCAAGTGTTTCTCTCCGTTTTACATCCTCTTTCCATCCGTTGGTGCTGTATGACAGGGGCTTTAGTTTGTTGTTTGCAAAATTGTAAAAAGTGAGGGTGGAATTGGTGCATAGAAGGTTTTCCCCTTGTTTAATGTGATAATTGGTGCATTCAGTCTTTATCTGGTGGCATACATTTTTGTATCAGTTTTTGAAATTGGCAATGTGTTAGATTTGTTTTTCCACCAGAGTTTTCTCTTTTTGGATTGGAGTTTCCTTATTGTTATGGGTAATCTGTTTGTTTTTTTGGTTTGTTTTTTGAGTTGTTATTGGTACATGTAGTTTGATGACTCTTTTGACTCAAGTAAAATTATGTTGTAATGGTCTTCAACAGTATTGCATCCAATGAATAGATATAGCCAATCAAGGGATGAGAGATCATTGTCTATAAGATCATAGTTGCCTTTTTTGAAGTTATAATTGGGGATTGTGTCATTGTGATGATTTTTGGGTGGGTGTATGATGAGACAAAAGTCAATCATATTGTGGTCACTGTTGGAAAAGGGTTCTTCAGTTTGCATTCTGTAAAATTAAATTCAAACTATTGCAAAAGATGAGATTGGGGCAGTTGTTAAGTCTAGTATTGTTGGTTACTAGTTGTTCCAGTCCCAGATTTGTAACAGCATTGTAGAAGGTTGCATGTATGGGTTCAGTTGTACATTCATTTAGGGTCCAGTTAATATGAGGTAGATTGAAGTCACCAAGAAAGATAAAAGCATGTGGGCAGGATGCTGCCCATGTTAGTCGTGAATTTAGCTTGTTTACATGTTCGATGTCATAATCAGGTGCTCTGTAACATAGTAAGAATTGAAATATGATATTTAAGGATGCTTCACAAATGATGGTTTCAGGAAGAGCAAGCTCCTGGGTAAATCTTACTGATTTTTGAGGTAAAGGGAGAATTGCAAGAGCAATGTGAATGCAGTTCATAAGTGGGAACCTTCTGTACTGGATGCACATTATCTGTCCATACTATAATGAGAACATGCCCAGGAAAAGAACAGTGGGAAAGGTCTCCATTTTCTGCTTCTGAACCCCACAATGCTCTAATTTACCATTGTGAGAAACAAAGTGTTGAATAAGTGGTGCTTGACCCAATCCAGCAGGTCTATCTTTTATGTTCTTATGTCTGATTTTGGAATGTGACAATTTAATGCAGGATAACTCAAGAGGAACAAGTGATTCCATACTCTGGCTCACTCTAGCTTTGAGGATTTGTAACTTGAGAAGATTCAAACCTAAAGTAAGACAAGGTTTGATCCAATTGCCTTGTCCCTTTCTTGGCTTATCCTGTGTTGAATTATCTTCTGGCAAGTTATCCCACAGTGAGTTGGCCACAGTGAGGCAGTTTTGGCAAGTTCTTAGATCCCTCTGGTTTTATTGTTTCATCCTTTTTAATCTATTGCTACTATAAGATTGAAATATCCATCACTGTATCATGGTAGCATCTAGCTGTAAAAAACACCCATAAACATCTGTATATCTAGGAGGAAAAAAACATACAAATTGTAAAGTCATTTGGTGTATCTTTTTCAGTTTACTAATGTCATACTAGTTAATCTTTTGTTTCAAGTAAAGGATTTTCACAATGCTCTTTGCTAGTTATCAGTTCTTCATAAAGATGCTGGTTAATGAATCTGCACCATAAGTTTGTAAATAATATTTTGTAGACCTGAACTTTTTGTTCAGGAAATATGTTATCCATAATGTCTGTCTCAATTATGGAATCCAACACGTAAGAAGACAACAGGTTGGAGAAGACCAGCAGATTCTAAATGTAGTCAGCTCAAGCCAACAATGGATTTGCAGGTGTAATTAGACTTGACCTGCTGGATTGTTTACTTTTTTAAAGAAACAGTGATTTTGTAATATTCTTATTTACTCCATAAATAGCAATTTAAGTGTTTTTACAAGAAATAATATCCTCTAAAATATTATAATCTATTTTAAATATTAGTTCTATGGAAAATATAATTGCATAAAGATTTTTCTTCAGTAGAAAAACAAGTAATATTCTGCTTCTAGGAATTCTCATTATTGCCAGGTATTGCAAAACTTCAGACCAGCATTGCTGTTTGGCATATCCTTATATAAATCTATAAGTAGAATTTAACTTTCTATTAAACTAATTGAGACTGATATAAAAATATATTTGTACACATGCTTTAAATGATGAGCAAAAGCTAAATTAAAATGGAGGGGATTAAATGCATTCAAGTATGCTCTTACTATGGTTATTTTTATAACTGTATTCTAAAATATATGTCTTATAATATAATATTGTTTAAGAAAATAGAAATCCATTTGAGTTCTGAATTGCCATTATATAACCCTGAGGTGCAGTTTTTAATCCAGATAGTATTCTTTAACAAAATGAAGAATCTGGAAGTTCCCATAGTTTATTCTCTATGAAATCCTTGGTGCTTTCTGAGTTGCACTGTTTTCTTGGAGATATTTTAACACTTGATTAGGTAACAACATCACTGCTAGTGGGTCTGGGGTTGGTCCCTATTTATTCTGTATGTGTGCTGTCCAGACAATAATGGGAATTGAGATAGTTAGGAATTGAGAACTGTCCCCTTAAGGGAATGCATCATGGTAAATGTAGTTAAAGCATCCTAGGAAATGTAGTCCATGTCATGTGGTCACATCTTTAATCCTGATTGGTCACTGAATTGACCCTTGGTGGATTGGGGGAGGTTCTTTCACTCTTGCCTGGACCCCAACAGTGTGCTGGTGCCTCACACCCTTGCTCCTTCATTATGGGGATGAAAAGATCATTAACCTTTTACACTATGAATTCAGCTATGCAAAGATTTGGACATTAAGATGAATCTCGAGGTAACCCTCAACTGCCTGCCATTCAACTACTAGCCTGCAGCACCACCTGGTGGTCCAGTGGAGAATTTCACAAGAAATTTCTAAATTCATTCACTAGCTTGCAGCAACCCCTTGTGGTCAAATAATGAATTTTACAGAAATTTATAAATTCATTCACTAGCTTGCATAACCCAAGCGTCAAGAACCACTAAGAGGCCAATCTGTATACTGCATCCATATCTTCCAGACCAAGCAAGCATCACTAACAGGCCAACCTGTGTACCACACCAGTATCTTCCAGACCTGGCAACGCACACTTGTAGTGGTCACCACTGAATTTTAAAGAAGTTTATAAATTCAGCCACATGCCTGTAGCACCACTCTTGTGAAAAAAAGGGAATTACATGGAAAACTGCTAAATTTTCCAAAACTCACCCTTTGCCAATTTGAAGCATGGCAACATCTTCAGCCATGACAGATGTCTCTGATGTACCAGAGGACTTGAACCCTCCACATGCACACCCTTGATGTAAATGTGGAGTCTGGTTTCCAAAACCCAGAATTGGAGGTCCACAATTCTGAAGAGGCAGCAGGACCTCAGAAAGCCTACAACCTCAGACAGCATAGGAAGCTTACTGAGACCATGGAGGCATGTTTGAGGGAGGATTGGAACTGGGAGTATTGACGTTATACAAAATCATGGTCACGGCTGCTGGAGATCTGTGATACCCCCAAACATGAGCTGTCCCTCGAGAGAATCCTCACACTGCAGAAGGAGCTAGATGATCTCATCGCACGGTGCAGAAACAGCAAAAGTAACCTTGAATCCATCCAGTTGAGGCTGGGTGACTCAAAGCTCTGGGAGCACATACAAAGCTTCAAGGGGCTAAACAAGGAATGTGAGGACTATGTTAAGAGAAGCAAAGACTCTCCCTAAAGGCCACACTCCATGAAGCACTATAGCTGGAAGAAATGTCAAGGGAGAGGGCTACATCCAACATACCCCCTTGGTCATGCGTGGCCTCCTCTCACTATTCTAAGAAAGCCTCCTCCTTCTATCCCAAGCCAGCTAGATCTCAAGCAGGTTCCAGTGTCTCACAGCAATTCTCTACTGCTAGCTCTTCCCATCCTTCCAGAGGGTCGTCCCATTGCAGCAACGCATCTAAGGCCTCCAAAGCAGCAAGTTATGCCAACCGAGCTGCAGAAGCTGAGATAGAAGCTGCACTAGCAGGTGCAGATCTACGCGTGACAGAGGAGATGACATAGCAGAAGGTGGCAGTAGCAGCTCAAGCAGCAAAAATGACCAAAGCTCAGGCCCAATTGGAGTTGGTAGAATGACAAAGGGAGTCGGCAACAAAGACAGCACATTATGGAAGCATTATGGAAGGTTGCTGACAATGCCTCCCCCAATTTCAACCCTGGAGAGTTGGAAAGAGAGAGCCCAGATAAACAGGTCAAGGCCTACATGGAGGAGCAGCACTTGCTACAAAATGAGCAGGTAGAACCAGATCCAAGGGATCAGAAGGGAGAATCTCAACAACAGGATCTACACACCAGTAAAGATATTGCCGTTGTAAGACTTCCGGTTTGAGTTTCTTCAGCGAAAGACCGAAACCGCCTCTCTGCACAGTTTTGATCCATGCTCGCTGCTGGAGCGCCCTGAGCCGGCTGGTTTTGGGGCTAAGCCACCCCATAGAGTTAGTGAAGAAGGGGGAGACTGCCTGCAGGATTGAGGAGAGCCACATCTCTCCTCCCCAGCTGGCCATTACTCCATTTCCCGAAGGTGGTTGTATTTGTGGTCAGAAATGGCCACCACAAAGAAGAACTCAACCGGAAAAGAATGTGCAGGAGGAAGATAAGAAGAGAAAGTTTTGGTTGACTGGGTCAAACAGCAAAAGAAACAAATAAAGTACACTGGAATTGAAATTATTCAAAAAAAAAAACCAATAACATTGTTCCCTAAGAAGATTTCTAAGCTGCTCAGGAGAGAGAAAAGGGAGAGGATTTGGGTTTTTTTTTCTCCTCTTCCTATACTGACAGCTAAGAGACTTAAGCAAGAAATTGGAAAAAAATCCACTTTGACATTAGTAGGCGTTTAATGCTGAAAATAAAAAGTCAAAGAAATAATAAAGATTTCTGGATAATTAAAAGCTTTTGAAAACAGGAAAGGAGAGAAAAAGAATAAAAGGGCAGGATCTGGAAGAAAGGAGACTGCCTGGAATGAAAAAGAACTTACAGCAAAATCTCAATAAGACTTCCAAAAGATGCATCTTAACTGAAACATTGCAACAAAATAGTAAAACCCCAGGAAGAGAAAGTGGAAAAAGGAATAAGAAGAAACAGCTTGGGACTATTTGGATTACTTGGTGACCTCTGGATTCTTGGTTATTGCATTTGAATGACTAAAATCAATTGGGTGATTGTTTAAAACTGTTTAAAATGGCTCCACTTTTACAAGAACTGAAAATGGAACTTTAAAAGTATGAAGAAGATGCACAAGAAGGGAGAGGTTCTTTTGGCTTCGTATTTCAGTTCTTAGAAATGGAGATTTGGAACTATGAGAAACAACAAGAAATGCTTGCAGAAAAAGAAGATTGCGACAAAGAAGAAGCCACTTTTAATGAACAAGTAATCTTAGGTGGGGGAAAAAAGGAAAGGGGGGGAAAAGAATGGAAAGTTTAAGATTGGGAAAAACAATCCAAAAAAAGAATAGAGTGAAAAATAAATATAAAATCAGAAAGTAACAGAAGAGAGAAATGCAGAAGAGAGAATTAGAAGTAGAGAGACAAGGGGGTAAAAAGGGAGGGAGAAGAAGAGAGGGAAGAAAAAAAGGAAAAGAAGTTATAGAAAACAGAAACAAAATATAGAGAAACAAGGCCTATTTAGAGATAATGGGTGAAAATCTAATGGAAAAAGGATTCTGCAAAAGTATATCAGGTAGTATTGTTATATTAGAAATAGAAATAATTTCAGAAAATATGAAACAATGTATGATTAAAATGTTTGATAAAATAGTTATCCTAACTTAGCGGAATGCTTGTCAATAAATAAATGTAACAAAATGAATATTTAATGATTTACAAAACATATATGAAGAGAAATAAGGAAAAAAATAATTATGGAGGTTATATGTGTCTTTAAGGAAGTATGCTATTTAATTGAAAAGAAATGTTAAAGATGTTAAGATTTTAATGATTATTAATGATAGAACTGAATTGGAATGGAATGAGGGTTTATAATTACATATATTTATAATCCTTTTTTTAAAAAAAGAATATAGTGTGTATTATAAGAATCTACCAAGCAGAATTCAATTGGAAGTTATGTATTATGTATTATATTGAAGGTCATAACCTTAAGATATATATTGAAATTTAAATAAGAGTTGAATGGATGTAATTAAAAGATATAAAGGTGTCATACTCCAATTAGTAACTACAGGAGAAAATTTGTTTCGTTAGAAAAGATAACATGAAATTGAAACAGAACAGACAAAAGTATAAATATAATGATTTGAATTGAGATGAGATAATCAAAACAAAATTGAGAAAATTAAAAGAGGGGAAAAACTACATAGAAAATGTAAAATAGTATAAGATATGGAATCGAACAAAGAAATGAGCATGAAATTGATTTTGTGTCTGTATAAAGAAGTTCAACCCAGGACCATGCTATTTTTCAAAAAAGATGTTTTATTTGTATTTTGTGCGTGTGAAAACCCAAATAAAACTTTATTTAAAAAAGAAAAAAAGAAATTGACATTGTAAGACTTAAAACTCGAGATTCCTCTCCCACAAATAGAAAACCTACCCCAGTGTCTCATGGCCTGCTGGGCAAGTAACTTATTCCACCAGTGACTATGAAGATTTCTCAACAGGTATGCATGCAAACAGCCACAATTGCCACACTTGATACAACAGGCAAAAGAGTTCTTGCCTTACCCTCAAGGCAACTCTAATGCAGCTACGGGGTGAGACTAATGTGGTACCCATACCCGGCAGCAAGAGAGATTACCTGCATATGTGTTAACGGATCACAACCTCCTCATATAGTACTCTGAGGAGAACCATGAACCGTCCACAACACATGCTGTCAAGCAAGAATGCTGTGCCTACGAGGACATCATACCAAGCAATGATCTACCATCACAGAGAAGAAATGGAGAATTGTTACTGTGATGGGGAAAGCTGGACTTAGCTAATGGTGTGTATAAATTTAATGACAAGCCAGACAGAGAATACCAACTGAGGAAGTGTACTTTCACAAGTACCATTCTGCAAGAAAGGCTGCATCCTGGCAAAGAACTTAAATTTCTGTTGGCATGGCTGGGAGCACGGTCCATTGAAATAGTGAAAGACATTTACTCAGCCATACTGAATGACCCAGCCACCACCTGAAACAAGCGTGGGATGCTCTAGACCAAAACTATGATGAGACCATATTGATGGAATACTCCCTCTTAGAAAGACTTGACAGTTTCCCACACATCACCATGAACAAAACTCGAAGACTGGATTACTTTTTCTTATGCAGCTGCGAACAGCTAAAGAATGTTCTGACTTACCAGGACTTGCTTGCCTTGACCAGTTTATAATGCAAGAAGCAATAATTACCAAACTACCAAAAGAAATAGCGGAACAATGGATTGTTTTGTCTGATGCCTTCTTGGCCATGAACTGGAAGAGAGAACCACCCTTCGCCCTTCTCCAAGAATTTGTTGCCCACCAAACAGTGTCCTGCAACAGCTTTCGTAACCTCTGCATCAGAAATAGTTATCTCCCAACTAACAAAGAACACAATCGAAACTCTACACCTCTCAAGAGTATAGTGCACATCACTAGATAACACAACCTCACGACAACACATAAAACAGAGGTCGCAACCTCAGCCATAAAGAGTTCAGGTGGGAACTCATCGGACACAACCCAATTTAAATCTCCAACAACAAAGAGAGTCGAGCTTTGTCCTTTGCACAACTCTTGACACTCGTTGAACAGATGCCGAGCGTTTGTATGGAAACCTTTGCACCAAAGGAAGGCTTTGTTAAGGAAGTGCAGATTCTATTACAAGTGTAGCAAATCTTCTAGACACATGCCCAAAGACTGCACAGCCAAGGTGCAATGTCATCTATGCAACAGCCAACGAGCACCCAGCCGCTCTGCATCCAGACTCTGAATCACCACAGCAGACAACACTCCCCGGGCCAAGGAGTCTCAGAGTGCTATAGAAGCACACTCAGAGCCACTGTCTCCTCACTCGTGTCATCAGATCTGCTTAGCCAATGTCTACCCTGATGGACGCCCAGAAGAAGCAGTGAAGATGTATGTAATAGTGGATAATCAGAGTAATCACTCATTATGTCAGGCGGAGCTCCATTCAAAATCCAGGAAAGAAATACTTAGACTCTTTAACTTAGAGAAAAGATATCTTTTACTGAAAGTGAAGTGGTAGCAACCAAAGAATTCTGAATCTGAGAAATTAGGCGCGCAATTCACATATACAAAGTGATGGAAGTGTTCCCACCCCCAATAGTTCAGATGAAACTTCCAATTAGAAGTTGTGAATATGATCATGTGGGCATCTTCAGGTGATGATGAGGCCTCTGTCCGTTGACCTTGGCATACTTTGATAACGGGTTGCAGTTGTGCAGAGAAAAGAAAGCTAAGCGAGAAATAGAAACCTAACTCTATTGTATGCTCCCCCCCTCGTTTACACAACAGAAGAATGTAACACCTCCAGCTCACTTCCCAGACTTATCCCTACCTCCCCTCCCCCCCCGTTTCTTATGACAGCTGAAAGATGCAAAGTGATAGTAGAAGATCTTGAAGGCTGACATATGGCCCTCCTAGAAAAAGGAAAACCATCAGTCCTAGAAGAGAGAGAGGAGAAAATATAGACAATTATTAATCATTAAACAATTACAAAAGAATACACTCCTAGTGCTTATCAGGATACTTGGAACGAAATGCTTTGATCAACTTGGGGGCTTTAACGTCGGTTTCGTTAACCCATTCAGCTTGTGAAGAAGGAAAATGTTTCCAGGCTACAAGATACTGGAACTGACCACTCCATTTGCGAGAGTCTAGAATTTCTTTAACTTCAAAATGTTGTTCACCTTCAATCAGTATTGGTATGGGAGGGTCAGCCTGGATGGGTCTTAAATCAGAAGTATGTTCAGGTTTTAGCAAACTAACATGGAACACCGGATGAATTTGTCAAAGAGATTTCGGTAAGTTCAGCTGGACTGTTACAGGATTTATAATCCGTTCAATCGTGAAAGGACCAACATATTTAGGACCAAACTTCTTTGACTTTTGAGTGGTTTGCAGTTATCTGGTGGACAGGAAAACTTTGTCGCCCATTTTATATAATTTCTGTGGAGATCTTTTCTTGTCTGCAAACTTCTTATGAGGTTGATGGGCCTCTCTGATTCTTTGCATGTCACTGGCCAGTTAAGTTGGAGTTGAGTTATCCATTCATCCAATGAATGGATGGTAGGTTTTTCACGAGGAAGTTCAGGTATGGGTACAAAATCTTGTCCGGAAGCTACTTTAAATGGAGTAAATCCAGTACTACTATGTACAGAGTTGTTATATGCCACTTCGGCAAATGGTAGTAAGTCGGACCAGTTATCTTGTTGATAATTTATGTAACATATAAGATACTGTTCTAACACTGCGTTAGTCCTCTCACAGGCCCCATTGGTTTGAGGGTGGTGGGCGGAGCTTAAGCCCTGGGCAGAGCCTATCAACTTCAGGAACTCTTTCCAAAAATTTGAGGTAAATTGGACCCCTCTGTCAGAGATTATGCATTCCGGAACGCCATGTAACCTACTGGCAAAGCCCCCATTCTTCAACCTCTTACCTATTCCAAAAGGAAGAAGTGAACTTTACAATATCAACGTGCACCAAACCATGAAGTACAGTGGGGAGGAGAGCTAATTGACTCTGTATAGAGTCATTAGATGGAAGATCCCGGTTCCCACTGCCACCTGTATTAGAATGGATACCAGACGACCACAGCCAGATTGCAACACCAAAAGTGGTAAGCAACAAACCTCACCTGAAGCACATGACTCATCACTTTCCCGCCCTGGATCCTGAAGCTGAGATTTTGCTCTTGCTGGGAGTAAATGCCCCTGACACCTTAGCTTCCATTGAAGTAGTTAGAGGCCCAAGAGACTCCCTTTTTGCTGTCAAGACAGAACTGAGTTGGGGAATCTCAGGAATAGCATGTGTTGATCGACTGACCCCAACCCAGGCAAATGTCTTTGCAACATCCATTCCAACAGCTTGCCAACACCCCTTGGAACCATTGGAAGCAAGAGTACTTGTCCACCCTACAAAGCTACCAGAAGCGACCAGCAGACTTTCTGTAAGAAGCTCTACACCAGACCGGTCGCCAACCTAGTGTTGCTGTGGAGAAAGGCTGAACTTGAAGATTGAACCTCAAGCTTTGCATGCTTTGTTTTGTTTGATGTTATATTTCTGTTTACTGTTTATCTTAGTTATATAGTTAATTAATATTTAGTTGGTAGTGGAATTTATAATTCCAGGCAGGGAGTGTCCTGTCCAGATAGTTTATAGGTAATGGGAATTGAAATAGTTAGGAATTAAGAGCTGTCCCCTTAAGGGAATGCATCATGCTAAATGTAGTTAAGGCATCCTGGGAAATGTAGTTCATGTCATGTGCTCACATCTGTAATCCTTTTTTTAAATAAAAAAATTATTTGGGTTTTCACAAAACATAATACAAGTAAAATTTCTTTCTTTTTTTTTGGAAAATAGTAGGGCCCCAGGTTATCATTCTCCATACAGACACAAATTGAATTTCATATACATCTTTGTGTTCTATTCCATATCTTATTACTATTTTAACATTTTCTTAATAATTTTCCCTTCCCTTAGTTTTCTCAATCTTACTTTTAATTATCTTATTCCTTTCTAAATTCAATTATATATATCTTTTTCTAAGTTTCAATATCTTTCTAGTCATCATATTTATACTTTTGTCTGTCCTGTTTCAATTTCATAATTTCTTTTCTCATTAAACAAAAATTTCCCCTGTAGTTACTAATTGGAGTATGATACCTTTGTATCTTTTAATTTTTATCCATTCAACTCTTATTTAAACTTCAATTTATGCCTTTATAATTATAACATTCAATATAATACATAACTTCCAGTCGAATTCTGCTTGGTACATTCTTAAAATATGCACTAAGTTCTTAAAGAGAAAATATATATATAACAATAATAAATAAAATATATTCTATTCCAACTCAGCTCGATCATTAATGTTGGTTATAATATTTGATATCTTTAACATTTCTTTTCAATGAGATATCATACTTCTAGGAACACTTATAATATTTTCATAATTTTTTCATGTTTCTTTCATATTCCTCTTCACTTAAATTTTATAACACATTTATAATAATTAAAATGTTCCCCTCCTTTCCTAAATTCATTGTCTCATTCTCTTTATTTCTTTTTATCAAACATTACATTGCATTACAATGAGTATTTTATCTATCATTTTAATCACACTTGTTTCATATTTTCAAAGTTCATTTCTATTTCTAAAGGCCCTGTCACACTGCAAAAACGGATGCAAAGAGGAAGCAAAACGGAAAAAAAAATCTTGCCATCTGTTCTAAAATGCGATGTACTCACTGCCTCCGTTTGGCTTCCTCTCAATCCGTCCAGCATCCGTTTATTGATGTTTCATCCGCTCCAAAAGTTTTGGGCTGCCTAAAACTTTTGTGCGGAAAATGTATCCAGTTCGTCCGTTCTGCAACCGCTATGCATCCGCTACGCATCCGTTACGCATCCGCTATATCCGCTAGGCATCCGCTGCACATCCGCACAACTCCATCCGCTCCAGCGGTAAATGGACGCAGGGAGGAAGTGGAACGGACGCAGAACGGATGCAGAACGGAAAGAAAGCGTTTAAAACAGAAAAAACGTTCGTAGAGGGGACCTATCTCGGATATTAAGGATGCCTAGAGGATGCCTAGAGGATGCCTAGAGGATGCCTAGAGGATGCAAAGGGACACCTATACTGCCTATAAAAAGGGGGAGCAACTCGTCTGCATCGCACTTTCAGACCAGCAGCCCAGTGGTGCAGACCTCTGCAGCTTTCATCTGCCTCTTCCTCTTCCACAGCATCCAGTCATCTCCACCATGGATTGCGACAAAATCCTTTTGGCAGCCACCATCCTTCTGCATCACTGCAAAACCATCAACAGTCTCTGTGAACTCTACTACGGCAAGAAAAGGAGGCACCCAAAAAAAGTCTGGGTCCAAAGATGGTTAGCCAGAAGAGCACAGTACCAACTTTACGACAAGCTGATGGTGGAGCTCAGGAGCAAAGACACTCGTGCGTTCCAGAACTTCATGAATATGCCTCCAGCCATGTTTGACGAACTTCTGCAGCGCCTGACACGCAGGTTGAGCAAGACAAAAACCAACTTCCCACCCAGCCTGGAACCTGGGCTCAGGGTGGCACTCACTCTGCACCACCTGGCTTCAGGGACCACATACAGGAGAATGCAGTACGGCTGGAGGGTGCCACCCAGCACCATCAGCTTTGTTGTCAGAGAAGTGGTGTGGGCCATCCTCGAAGAATACAAGGAGGAGCTCCTCCAGTGCCCCACCACTGAAGAAGGATGGAAGAAAGTTGCAGAGCAGTGGTATCAGAAGTGGAACTTACCCCACAACGTTGGAGCCATCGATGGCAAGCACGTGGCCTGCAAGGTTCCAGCCAACTCGGGGTCCACTTATTTCAACTACAAGGGCTTCTTCAGCATCATCCTCTTCGCCATGGTCGATGCTGACTACAAGTTCATGTACATCGATGTTTCAGGCAACGGCTCATCTTCCGATGCCCAGGTATACAATGACAGTCACCTCAAGGAGGGGCTGGAAAGCAACCTCATGGTGGGCTTCCCAGATCCAGAACCCCTGCCCAACGACACGCAAGATGTGCCCTACTTCATCGTGGGGGATGACGCCTTCTTCCTCTCAACCTACCTCATGAAGCCCTACACCTCCAAATACCTCACCCGTGAAGAGAGGATCTTCAACTATAGGCTGTCCAGGGCAAGGCGGGTGGTGGAGAACGCCTTTGGCATCCTGGCCGACAGGTTCCAGGTACTTCTCACCACCATGCAGCATCGCCCACAGAGCATGAGGAGGATCGTGGAAGTTTGCTGCATCCTGCACAATCTCATGCGCACCCGCTACCCAGTGTTGCAGAACAGGCTCATGGACCTCCAGCAAGGCAATGGGGACATGGAGCCTGGGGAATGGAGGCAAGGGCGAAACCTGATCGACACTGAGGATGTGCAAGGGCCCAACAGAGCCTCACATGAGGCGAAGAAGCAGCGCAACCTTCTGAAAGACTGGTGCAACTCCCGAGCTGGAGTGGTGGGGTGGCAAGACAGGATGGTAGATGCTTAATGGATGCTTCCTTCAGCCTGTCTCATCACACGGATGAGATTGGGCCATGTATGTTTGGTTGGCCTACAATGAACAGGGTGTTTAATAAAGAGTTGTGTTTTTGTTGACATGTGTGGATCAATGCTTACATTGTAATTGATAAGGGCCATAGGTGTGGCACCTGGGAGGGTGGACCATACAGTCCCACTATGCTTGCACTGGAGATTTATCTATCCCACAGCTATCTTAACCCATCCCAAAGGTATCCCTGCCCATCCCACAGCTATCTTAACCCAAAGGTGTCCCTGCCCATCCCATAGCTATCTTAACCCATCCCAAAGGTATCCCTGCCCATCCCACAGCTATCTTACCCAAAGGTATCCCTGCCCATCCCACAGCTATCTTAACCCATCCCAAAGGTATCCCTGCCCATCCCACAGCTATCTTAACCCATCCCAAAGGTATCCCTGCCCATCCCACAGCTATCTTAACCCAAAGGTATCCCTGCCCATCCCATAGCTATCTTAACCCATCCCACAGATATCCCTTCCCATCCCACAGCTCTCTTAACCCATCCCAAAGGTATCCCTGCCCATCCCACAGCTATCTTAACCCATCCCACAGGTATCCCTTCCCATCCCACAGCTATCTTAACCCAAAGGTATCCCTGCCCATCCCACAGCTATCTTAACCCATCCCACAAGCATGCAAAGGCTAAACCATTTCTAAAAGTTTCCATCCAGACTTTATAGAAAAAAAATAATGAAGCAAGCGTGTGAAACAAAGATAAACTTTATTAATAACAACCTGAAAAGTAAACATGAACCAAGTCAAGTGTTCAAATAAAGTCCACAAATATCCAGGCAGCCAGTCTCTGGTACTCCGCTTGGTCACTCGGAGGTGTGTTCCCAGTCTAATTTTTAGGGTGCAGGTGCTCTGGAAGTGAGTGCTGCTGCAGTGCTGGTCTGAGGTGCTGATGGAGTGCCTGGCCCCGAGAGGACAACAGGGGACGGTGTGTTGAGGAAGGTGTCGGACAGCTGGCTCATCCCCGCGATGCTGAGAGGTCCTTCCTCCATGCCATGGGGTGTCAGCCCCAGTACTGAGGACAGATGTACTGAGGCCGGGCTTGGCTGTGGGATGGAAGAAGGAGTAGTGTAGTGGGACTGCCTGCTGTGCAGCGAGCTGAGGAGTGGTGTGGGTGGCATCTGTGGCGTGGCTGGCATCGATGTCGTCGGTGGCATCATTGGCATGGATGGCATCGGTGGCATCAGTGGAACAGCTGGCAACGGTGCTGCCTGATGACTCTGTGCCTGGCCTGGGAAGGGCTGCTGCCTGTGCTGCTGGACCTCCGGGTAGCTGTAGCCCTGGTAGGTGAGGGGCTGTTGGAAGCCTTGGTATGGGAGGGACATCACCTGGTGTGGAGGAGCAGTCCTGGACTGGGTGGTAGCAGGTGCCTCTGGGTCTGGAGGGTTGTTAATTAGTGTGGAGATCGTCTCCTTCACCAGCTGGTACTGGGGATCCGGCATCTCCTTCAGGGTCTGGTTCAAATAATTGAGGAAGGGCTTGCGGTTGGAGGAGGAGGATTCGATGGGGACCAGCTGAGAGAGGAGACCTATGCTGGTGCGGATGGTGTCCCTGATCTCCACCAGGACCTTGTGGCTCTCCCCCTCCTGCGGTCTGGCTCTCTGCCTTCCTGTGGAGGTGGCGGTGTGGGTGGATGGGACTTCGGCAGCGGTGGACTCGATGTTTCCTTTCTCCCACTGCACCAGGGAGTCCTCCTCGCTCTCCACCAAGCTTTCAACACCTGCCTGGGGGTTCTCTGCCGTAGCACGCTCCACCAAAACCTGCCTGGAGACAGGGACTGAAAGAGGAAGAGGACTGGAAGAGGACTGGGTCGCAGCAGGCTGCCTGAAGTGAGGGTAGACAGATGGGCTCCTGGTGCTGCTCGGTGGTGGATCTCACCCCCCAGGAAGCTGCACCTGGCCATGACGTAGTTCTCTCTGTCCATCGGCTTGACCGCAGCCTGGCCAGATTTTTTGCGGTGCAGCTTCCCGTACCAGGTGTGCATATGTTTCCACCAGCCGAGTAGCACCTCCGAAGTGTAGCCCAGACTCTCCGCCCTCTCTCTCCAAGCAGCCTGCTTCCGCTTGGTGTCCCTGTACAGCCGGTGTCCCTTCCGCCACAGATAGTCATTCTCTCTCAGCCACTCCAGCACCTCATCCTCGTGCGCCTCCTCAATAAAGTACTGCCTCCTCTCCCGTTGATGCAAACGACTCTTCCTCCCTCTGGCAGGGCCATATGGGCGCTCATCAAAGGGACTTCGAGGTTGTAGGGGCTACTCCTCCACACCAACAGCAGCAGCAGCAGCAGAATCATCATCATCAGAAACATCACCAGCAGGATCATAATCAGCACCATCAGCAGCAGCAGCAGCAGCAGAATCACCAGCAGGATCAGAATCAGAATCAGCAGCAGTAGCAGCAGCAGCAGCAGCAAGACCAGGATGAGCAGCAGCAGAGTAAGCACCAGCAGCAGGACCAGCAAGACCAGGAGCAGCTTCAGCAGAGTGCGCAGCAGAAGCACCACTGCCAGGAGCAGCCACAGCAGAAGCTCCAGCAAGAGAAGAGCGAGCCCAAGCAGCAGAAGCCCCAGCAGAAGCAGAGTCATGGACATGGGGTGGGAGGGTGGCCCTGTCCCTCTTGCCAGGGATGGCAGCAGGTTGCTGAGCCTTTCGCTTCTTCTCCATGGTTGTGGGGTTGCTGGCTGGCAGGGAGGCTGGCAGGAAGGCTGGCAGGCACCAAGGCTGGCAGGCAGGCTGGCAGGAAGCCTGTTAGGAAGCCTGGCAGGAAGCCTGTTAGGAAGCCTGGCAGGAAGGCTGGCAGGAAAGCAGGCACCAAGACTGGCAGGCAGACTGGCTGGCAGGGAGGCTGGAAGGCAGGCTGGCAGGGAGGCTGGAAGGCAGGCTGGCAGGGAGGCTGGAAGGCAGGCTGGCAGCAAGGCTGGAAGGGAGGCTGGAATGCAGGCTGCCAGCAAGGCTGGAATGGAGGCTGGAAGGCAGGCTGGCAGGGAGGCTGCCCAGGAGGCTGGGAGGCAGGCTGGGAGGCAGGCTTGGAGGCAGGCTTGGAGGCAGGCATGCAGGCAGGACAGGCAAGGAACTCAAAGTGTCCAGCAGCAGGTCTTTCCTCTGAATGGTGACCTGCTTCCGAGCTGCTTCCCTTTATATCTGGGGGACTTGCGCAATGCATCCCCCCTGCATGCGCAATTAACGCCAGGCATCCGTTCCGCTTCCGCTGTGCGTTCGCTAGGCTTCCGCTGTGCATCCGCTTCATCCGCTGTGCATCTGTTCTGCATCCGTTTTTTCCGTTCTGCGTCCGCTTTCCTGAGACCCCCCCGGAAGCCCTGCGAACGTGCCATCTGTTCTGCATCCACTGGGCTTCCATTCCGCATCCGCTTTGCATCCGCCCTGCGTCCTCCCCGCGTCTGTTTCATCCACTCCAATTATGCAAATTTTTGCCCCTTTTGAGCACGGATACAACGGATGTAACATTTTTCTCTTCCGTTGTGTCCTCTTTGCATCCGTTGGGCAGTGTGACATGGCCTTAATATAACAATACTAACTTATGTATCCTTGCAGAATCCTCCTTTCAATTAAGTTTTCACCCATTATCTCTGTGTCTTGTACGTTTTCCCTATTTCTCTATGTCCTGATTCTGTCCTTTATAATTTCTTTTCCTTTCCCTCTTCTCCCTCTTCTTCTCTCTTCCCTTTTTGACCCCTTCTCTCTCTAATTCTGATTCTTCTGTAATCCTCTCTTCTGTTTCTTCCTAATGTTATAACTACTTTTCAAACTATTCTTTTTTGGGATTGTTTTTTCAGATCTTAAATTTTTCACTCTCTTTCCCCCCTTCCCTTTCTTTTCCCCACACAGAAATACTTGGTCACTGAAAATGGTTTCTTCTTTGTCCCGCCCTTCTTGTTCTACAGGCATTTCCTGTTGTTTCTTATAGT
Source organism: Laticauda colubrina (assembly GCA_015471245.1). Taxonomy (NCBI): domain Eukaryota; kingdom Metazoa; phylum Chordata; class Lepidosauria; order Squamata; family Elapidae; genus Laticauda; species Laticauda colubrina. Next base: position 23,595,331 of record BLBF01000019.1, read on the forward strand.
TCAGGATCTCCATTTCTAAAAATTGAAATACAAAGCCAAAAGAACCTCTTCCTTCTTCTGCATCTTCTTTCGGTTTTTTAACTTCCATTCTTAATTCTTCCAAGAGTGATACCATTTTAAAACTTTTCAACAACCACTTGATTGATTTTAGTCCTTTAGATCCAATAACCAAAAATCCAAAATTCACCAAGTAATCCAGATAATCCAAAGCTGTTTCTCTTCATGGGGTTCTCCGGTTACAAAGTTTCAGTTAAAATGTATCTTTTAGGAATCTTGTTAAAGTTTCACTGTTAATTCCTTTCACTTCCAGGTGGTCTCTTCCCTTTTTCCAGATCCCACCCTTTTGGTTTTTTCCTTCTTTTAAAAGTTTTTGAAAATCCAGAAATCTTTATTATTCCTTTGACATTTCATTTTCAGCTTAAATACCTGTTAATGTCAAAGTGGATTTTTGCTGATTTCTTGCTTAAATCTCTTAGTTGTCAATATAGGGAAGAAAAGAAAAAAAACCCAAATCCTTTCCCTTCCCTCTCTCATTTGCTGCTTCAAAGTCTTCTTTGGGAACAATGTTGTTCTTTATAATTCAAATTCCAGGGTACCTTGTATTGTTGTTTTTCCAGTTCGACCTGATCAGCCAAAACTTTCTCTTCTTATCTTCCTCCTGCCCATTCTTTTCCAGTCGAGTTTTTCTTTGAGGTGGCCATTTCTGACCACTGCTGCAACCACCTTCAGGAAAGGGAGTAATGGCCAGCTGGGGAGGAGAGATGTGGCTCACCTCGACCCTGCTGGCAGTCTCCCCCCTTTTCACCACCTCCAGAGGCGAGCACAGATCGAAACTGTGCACAGTCACAGATTTCGGTCTGTCACTGAAGAAGTTCAAACCAGATCTCCCTGATCACATTTGTAATCCTGATTGGTCACTGAACTGACCCTTGGTGGGTTGGGGGAGGTTCCTTCACTCTTGCCTGGACCTCAGCAGCATGCTGGTGCCTCACCCCCTTGCTCCTTCATTATGGGGATGAAAAGATCACTATTATTTTACACTATGAATTCAGCAATGCAAAGATTTGGACATTAAGATGAATCTCGACCTAACTATGAGTTATATATGAGGATACCTGATGAACCAATAAAGAAATTTATATGGATGCTTTGTAGAGTAATCTGTCTGCCTTTATATATTCAGTCAGTAATTATAAAGGACAGAATACTATGGTTGCTATTGTTTTTTATTTTCATGATTGACTGCCTCCTTTTCCTTCCTTGTAGTTTTACAAATATGCCTTTTGATCACATGCTTGGGCCCAAGGAAATTTATCTTTATGTGAATCTTAATATATTTGTTACTTTTTCCATGCCTATTTTCTTTAAAGTTATAATTTTTTTAAATTGCTAGCCTGAAGAAAGGAATAGCTATGTTTTTTAATTGATCCATAAGCTGTTCAGCTGTTGCTGAATGTAAGGTATACATTCTTTACATCCATCAATCACTCTAAACATATGATTTAACTGATCTGCTTTAATTCTTTATTTATAATTTGATATTTTATTTAAATTTTTGTTTTAGAGTGCTTAAAGGCAATGAAAAAGGTATTTTATGAAAAAGGTAAGTTGTAAATTAAACAACTAGATTTATTTTCTTAATGGGTAATATTTTTTATCTTTATTGTCTATTTATATGTCTACAATTTTACAGATATAAAGTGATTTCATGGTCTTTTTCAGAGTCAGAAAGCAGAGCAAAATTATCATTTTATATAGCTGCACATAAATCAATGAAGAAAATATTGAATTTGAATAAGAAAGACCCATTTGAAGTTTCTATTACTTTGTAATAGAATGTAATAGTGCTTATTTTTAAAGTTCACTGGATGATGTTAAACCGGTTGATATCTCTTAGCTTAGGCCATCTCACAGCACCATAGTTAAACTAGTGAGATGAGAAAATGCTATCCCTACCTCTTCTCTGAACTTTATGGAGAAAAAACGGGAGTCACATGTCACAAGAACTCCTGTGTTTTGCTAATCATAGAAACTTGGCTTCATTCACTCATTCACTTCACTCATTCACTTCATTCACTTCCAGATGCAGCTGTTGAATTGAAAGGCTACATAGCTCACCACCAGCACAGGAGTAGAGATTCTGGCAAGATCAAAGGAGGAGGTTCACATTGCCAACTTCAAAACCTGATACAAAAATCTATGCCACCAGATAAAAACTGAATGCACTAATTATCACATTAAACAAGAGGAAAACCTTCTATGCACAAATTCCACTTAGAGACAAACAATCTACTCTCTAATAAACAATTTGGTTTCAGAAAAAAACTGTCCTGTAATCTGCAACTCTTACAGTACAAAAACATATAGACTACACAACTCGATCAGGGCAAAGCAATAGACACAATCTACATAGACTTTTGTAAAGACCTTTGATTCAGTGGTACACGACAAACTACTAAAACTAAAATCTTATGGTATCTCTGAACACTTACATAACTGGAAAGAAGCATTCCTATCAAACAGACAACAAATGTCAAAATTGAGAGCATCCTATCAAATTCTGTACCTGTCAACAGTGGCGTCCCCCAAGGCAGTGTTTTAGGACCAACTCTCTTCATACTCTACATAAATGACCTCTGTGATCATATTAAGAGCAACTGCATTCTCTTTGCTGATGAAGCAAAGCTATTCAACACCTCAGACAATACTACTACCCTACAAAAAGACCTTGACTATGTATCAGAATGGTCAATCAAATGGCAATTTCAAATATCAACAAACAAATATTCTGTCTTACATATTGGCAGAAAAAAACAGAAAATAAGACACAAGCTAAATAGTCAAGACCTTGTTGAGGATCCAAACTTTGTCAAGGACCTTGGAGTACTCAACTCAAATGATCTAAGTGCTAGAGCCCACTGTAACTACAAAGCCAAAAAGGCATTAAGAGTTGCTAATTTAATCATCTAGAACAGTGGGGGAGCTATGTGAGGATGCTTTTTGTGGATTTTAGTTTTGCGTTTAACTCAATTCTTCCACAAAGTCTAAACTTCTGGGCCTTGGGCTTTCTAATTCAATCTGATTTTGGATTATGGATTTCCTGTCTGGCTGCTCACAGAGGGTCAGATTAGGTAATCATACCTCTTCAGCCCTTATTCTTAACACTGGTACAGCACAGGGTTGTGTGCTGAGTCCCTTACTGTTTACGTGCATGACTGCATTCCCACTCACATTAGTAATACTATTATTAAATTTACAGATGATACAACAGTGATGGGACTCTGGGGGGGATAAGTCTGCCTACCGAGATGGGGTAGACCAGTTGCTTTTGTGGTGTGGAGACAACAACTTGGTCCTCAACACCAATAAGACCAAGGAGCTTATAGTGGATTATAGAAGGAACAGACCAGACATCCAGCCCTTGCTTTATCAATGGAGACCGAGTGGAGCAAGTGGCCAGTTTTAAGTTTCTGGGTGTTACCATAAAAGAAGACCTGACCTGGGTTGCCCACATTGCAGCCCTGATCAAAAGGGCCCAGCAGATTATACTACCTGAGGCTTCTCAGAAAACAACAACTGAATGAGAAACTGTTGGTGACCTACTGCTGCACCATAGAGGGCATTTTAACATACTGCACCTTTGTATGGTTTGCCAATTGCACAGTGGCAGATCGGAAAGCATTCCAGAGGGTTAATGTCATTGGTCAGATCATTGGTTTGCCCTCTCTCCTCTTTGGAAGAGCTTTATAGCTCCCGCTGCTATTCTCATTTAGAATAAATGATGCTATGCATCTGAAATTTCTTTTCAAAGGTGAAAAACATTTTTTTTTTAAAGAAGGCTCTGAAGACTTGGCTCTGCTGCCAAGAGTTATGATTGGGAGCTTTTCATAGTGACTATGCTGAACTGATGGAATAATGGCTTCAACTATTGATCATGAGTTCTGAAAAATAGAATATTGCTGTTTTTATATATTTGTATATGGGTTTTTAAATTTGGTTTTATTGGATATATTTTACTTGTTCTGTGCTGCCCAGAGTTATTTATACTTCAAACAGATAATCACCTTCCAAACAGCATCTCAGACTGAAGAATTTTGGATAAGAAAGCCAAAGTCTGGATAGTGGACATTGCAATATGTGAAGACAACAGAATAGAAGGGGAAAAAAACCAGGGGAAAAAACTCCACAAAATAAAAACACTCACAAATAAACATGGATGACAAAATAAAGCAAAGATGGTACCTATCAGGGGTGAAATTCAACCACTTTGGCTCATCTTGGGAGAGGTGGCAGGGACTATTTGAATCTGTAAAAAATCGTCCCTAGTTGCTATTATTATTATAACAAGTATATCAAGCCACACCCACATAATTTTTTTGAATTTCACCCCTGGTACCTATATTAATAGATACCATGAGTCCAGTCATAAAGTATATAAAGTGCCACTCGATCTCCACAGTATTGATGAAATCCCCATCAGTCAATTGTAAAAGGTTGCTTTTATAGCTTATATCCTATAACTATATCTTTAACATTATCAGAAATCAACATCTCTATATCCCAGGTCCCTGGAAAAAAAATTCAGTGAATAGACAAAAATATCAAATCTAGTCTAAACTAAGCTAGCTAGGCGACAACAATAATAATAAATTACAAGATGATTAAAGACTGAATGTGAAAGACTCTCCATGCTATCTGCAGGCTATCTAGATTCCTATAACTCAGATAAATCTAAAAGAAGCCTCCTGTAGAAACCTTCTTCCTCCTCTTCTTCCTCCTCCTCTTTTTTTTTCGTCTTTCTCTTCTTCTTCCTCCTCCTTTCTTCTTCTCATACTCTTTTACTTCTTCAAGTGTTGAGGGAGATACAAAGTCCTGGCAGCCTCAATCATTGTTAATTTATTTCATTATAATGTGTCTTTAATGTTGTTTCTCCATCTTCTTTTGAGTCTGCCTTGTATTCTTTGACCTGCTGTTTTTGTATATGCCTTGTATGGTATGGAATCCCATGACATCCTCCCCAGTGAGTAAATCATTTTATCTGTTGTTTTTGTATGCAATTTAATATTGCCAATTCTTTCTCTGGTATTAATAACTGGTATTAATCTTGTTTCTGTTACCTTAGTGTATATTTTCCCCATGTGGCTCAAAAATGAAACTGTAAATACTTTGTGCATTCTCATTTGTTCCTTTGTCTTTCCACATTAGTATGATGACTGTTTAATGCAGTTAGCTGTGTCCGTGTTACATTAAAGAGTCTGTGTAACCACTTTCCCCCATTGCTTGAATTATTTCTGTTGATAATCTATCTATTCTGGGTGCTTTCATTTTTAGTGACTTTTTAATAATTCTTGCACTTCCTCAATCAGTACTGCAGGCTTAGCACTGTTGTTTTGTAGTTTCGTGTTGCTTCTTTGTGAATGAAAATAAACCTCATTCATTGAATATTTTAAATTAGTAACTATGGGAAGCTCTTTTATTTTATTTTTTAAAAAACATATCTCAATTATGAACAAAACTGGGAGTTCCTTTTTCTCATCCCCTGTCAGGTTCTTGATACTCAGTGGGGGTTCTTGATATTCTTGATATTTTCATCTGTGAAAAACAGATAATGTTGGTCATTCTGTACTTTATTATTTACATATTGGGCTACTTGTAATTGGTAAATATGGTATCTATTGAACCTTCAAAGTAAAGGAAAAGCTTGTTACAGAAGAAATCAGTTGTATTCACTTCCAGTGGAGAAGAATAAATTGAACTGAAAACAATGTATTTTCCATTAAGCTAAAGTCGGGTGGTTCAAAACACAAATGGAAATTCTAGTGCAGCATCAGTTTTAAATATCTGAGATAAAGTGTTCATCACTGTAGTGTTATTAGCTTCCAGTGACCTATTAAGAAAGTGATTGCCTTCATTTAAACTAGTACACTCTCAATCAAGTGTCCTCTCCAGGGCTCAGATACAGTATTGAATAAGCAGGCTAACAACCAAGCTTGTGATGCAGAAAGCCCATAACTCACAGGTAGAAGAAACAGTAGTCAGCCAAACCAAAATTGAAATATGAGTTTCATGCAGAGACTGTAAAACAACAAACTACTGCTGAAACTGAGTTTTTACACCATCTCTGGACACCTGCACAAGTAAATAGCCATGTCCCTGTCAAACAGGCAGCAAATGGTCAAAATAGGGAAGGCCCTATCAAATCCAGCACCAGTTAATAGAGGCATCTCCCAAGGCAGTGTCCTAGGACCCATACTCTTTCTGCTTTACATCAAAGACATATGTGACAACATTAAAACAGCTGCGTCCTCTTCACCAATGATGTAAAATTATTTAACACCACTGACAATTTTGCTGCCCTGTAAAGTGACATTGACAATGTGTCAGAATGGTAGCGCAATTGGCAACTCCAAATTTCAACTAACAAATACTTTGTCCTACACATTGGTAAAAAAAAAATCAGAACACTAAATACAAGGGGTTTTTTATTAATTGGTTTGTCAATTGCTTACAATATAATAGATAAAAGTAAAAACATAGTTATGAATACATGGATACATATAAAAAAAATAAAAAAATAAAAGAAACAATAGGACACGGGTGGTAGGCACATTGGTGTGCTTATGCACGCCGCCTACAGACTTCTTAGGAAAGAGGTGAGGTCAATAGTAGACAGTCTAAGGTTAAAGTTTTTAGGGTTTGGGGAAGAAAGTACAGAGTCAGGTAGAGTATTCCAGACATTGACCACTGTTTCTGAAGTCGTATTTCCTGCAATCAAGTTTGGTGCGATTAACCTTGAGTTTGTATCTATTGTTTGCTCTTGTGTTGTTATGGTTGAAACTGAAGTATACATTGACAGGTAGGACATTGCAATGTATGATTTTATATGTTATACTTATATTGGACCAAAGGTAGTGTAGTTCTAGGTTTTCTAGGTCTAGAATTTCAAGTCTGGTGGCATAAGGTATTCTGCAACGAGTAGAGGAGCGGAGAACTCTTCTTGTGAAATAATTCTGAACTTTCTCAAGTGTTAATATTAGACACGTAATGTGAGTTTCAGACTGTTGAGCTGTATTCAAGTATTGGTCTAGCAAATGTTTTGTATTCTCTAGTTGTGTAATATTACCAGAGATAAAGTTACGTAAGATTAGGTTAATAACTCTTAATGCCTTTTTGGCTATGTAGTTACAGTGGGCTCTAGCACTTAGATCATTAGAGATGAGTACTCCAAGATCCTTGACAGGGTTTGGATCATCAACAAGTCTTGACTATTCAGCCTGTATTTTATTTTCTGATTTTTTTGCCAATATGTAAGACAGAGTGTTAGGGATAACATTGTTCACCCTAACTGTTTTAGGTGAAATACT
>BLBF01000019.1:23607694-23631113 GCA_015471245.1 Laticauda colubrina
TTAGCTTGCCTACCTAACCCTGGTTGGGGAACCCAGGCTTAACACAGAGCATTTATTAAATTTTTTATTAAATTAGGTGGAAGCAATCTTGTAGATGACCCTCACTCTGTCAAGGACCTAGGAGTACTTATCAAACTATCTAAGCCCCAGAGCTCATTGTAAACAGCATTGGCAAAAAGGCTTCAAGAATTATTAATCTTATTTTGCAAAGCTTCTTCTCCAGCAACACTGAATTGTTAAGGCCTTGTCACACTGGCCGACGGATGCAAACGTTTGTAAAAAGGACACAGCGGACGAAAAAATGTTCCATCTGTAGTTATCCGCTCTCAAAAGGGGCAAAAATTTGCATAACCAGAGTGGATAACACGGAAAGGAACGGACGGGGGGAGGACACAGAGCGGATGGAAAGCGGATGCTCCACAGAAGCCTAGCAGATGGAAGCGGATGAGAGCGGATGGCACATCTGCAAGGCTTCCGGGGGAGTACAGCAAAGTGGATGCGGAACGGATACAGCGGATGCCGAGCGGATGCCGAGCGGATGAAGCTGATGCACAGCGGATGCCGAGCAGATGAATTGGATGCACAGCGGAAGCCTAGTGGATGCCTAGCGGAAGCCTAGTGGATGCCTAGAGGATGGCTAGTGTTCACTGCACATGCGGGGAGGATGCATTGCGTCAGCCCCACGGATATAAAGGGAAGCAGCTCCCAAGCAGGTCACCATTCTGAGGAAAGACCTGCTTCCAGACACAGCTCTCCAGACAGCCAGACAGCCAGCAACCCAACAACCATGGGGAAGAAGAGAAAGCCTCAGCCATCTGCTGCCAGCCCTGGCAGGAGGGACAGGGCCACCCTCCCACCCCCTGGCCCTCACTCTGCTTCTGCTGGGGCTTCTGCAGCCCGGGCTTCTGCTGATGCTGCTTCTGGAGGTGGTGCTTCTGCTGGTGCTTATTCTGCTGATGCTGCTTCTGGCAGTGGTGCTTCTGCTGGTGCTTACTCTGCTGATGCTGCTTCTGGTGGTGGTGCTTCTGCTGGTGCTTACTCTGCTGGCACTGCTCCTGGTGCTGGTGCTTCTGCTGGTGCTTACTCTGCTGGCGCTGTTCCTGGTCCTGCTGGTGCTCCTGGTCCTGCTGGTGCTCCTGGTCCTGCTGGTCCTGCTAGTGCTGCTGGTGCTCCTGGTGCTTACTCTGCTGCTGCTGATCCTGGTCCTGCTGGTGCTGGTGCTGGTGCTGCTGCTGGTGGTCCTGCTTTTGCTGCTACTGTTGCTGCTGCTGCTAGTGGTATGAGGGAGCAGCCCCTACAACCTGGAAGCCCCTCTGATGAGGGCCCATATGGACCTGCCAAAGGGAGGAAGAGGCAGACGCGAGAACGGGAGAGGAGGCAATACAACATAGAAGAGGAATATGAGGATGAGGTGCTGGAGTGGCTGAGGGAGAACGAGTATCTATGGCAGAAGGGACACAGGCTCTATAGGGGCACCAAAAGGAAGCAGGCTGCTTGGAGAGAGAAGGCGGAGAGCCTGGCCTACACTTCGGAGGTGCTCCTCGGCTGGTGGAAGCACATGCACACCTGGTACAGGAAGCTGCACCTCAAGAAATCTGGCCAGGCCGCGGTCAAGCTGATGGACAGAAAGACCTATCTGATGGCCAAGTGCAGCTTCCTGGAGGGTGAGATCCGCCACCGAGGAGCAGCCCCTTTCACAACCCTCTCTCTCAGGCAGCCTGCTGAGAGCCAGTCCTCTTCTGGCAGAGAGTCAGCTCCTGTCTCCAGGCAGGTATCTGTGGAACGTGCCATGACGGAGACCCCCCTGACAGCTGTACTCCCCATGGCGGAGCGCATGGAGGACCCCCTGATGCAGTGGGAGAAAGGAGACAGCACTTCCACCACAGCCAAACCCGCATCCACCCCCAGCTCCACCTCCACAGAAAGGCAGAGAGGCAAACCGGAGGGACAGAGCCACACTGTCCTGCTGGAGATAAGAGACACCATCAGGAGCAGCGAAGATCTCCTCTCTCAGCTGGTACATACCGATGCCCCATCCTCCAACGTCAAGCCCTTCCTCACCTATGTGAACCAGACCCTCATGAACATGGCAGAACCCCAGTACCAGGTGGTGAAGGACAGGATCACCGATCTTCTTCACAACCCTCCAGACCAAGATGAACCTGCTCCCACCCAGTCCAGGTCTGCTCCTACACCCCAGGTGATGTCACTGCCCTTCCAAGGCTTTCCACAGGCCCTCCCCTACCAAGGCTATGGCTACCAGGAGGTCCAGCAGAACAGGCAGCAGGCCTTCCCAGTCCAGGCACATGGACATCGGACGCCACCGGTGCCACTGATGCCACTGATGCCACCCACGCCACCGATGCCACCCACACCACAGATGCCACTGACACCAGTCCTCACCCAGCTGCAGACCAGACAGCCCTACTACACTGCTCCTTCCTCCACCCCACAGCCAAGCCCGGCCTCAGTACATCTGTCGTCGGTACTGGGGCTGACACCTCATGTCATGGAGGAAGGGGCTCTCAACATCATGGGGCTGAGCCAGCTGTCTGAGAGCTTCCTCAACACACCGTCCCCTGTTATCCTCTCGGGGCCAGGCACCCCAGTGATGCTTCAGACCAGCACTCCAGCAGCAGTCACCTCCACAGCACCTGGACCCTTCACCGCTGAGACTGGTCACGCCTCAGAGTGACCAAGAAGAGTGCCAGAGACTGGGTGGCTACCTGTTGACTTTATTTTTGCTTTGGACATTTGACTTGGGTCATTTTTCTTTTACAGCTTGTTATTAATAAAGATTATCTTTGCTTCACACACTTGCTTCATTTATTTTACTAAATAAAGTCTTGGTGGAAACTTTTAGAAATGGTTTAAGCCTTTGCATGCTTGTGGGATGGGTAAGGATAGCAGTGGGAGGGGCAGGGATACCTCTGGGATGGGTAATATCTGGGGGATGGGTAATATCTGTGGGCAGGGATACCTGTGGGATGGGCAGGGATACCTTTGGGATGGGTAATATCTGGGGGATGGGCAGGGATACCTGTGGGATGGGCAGGGATACCTTTGGGATGGGTAATAACTGTGGGATAGATAAACCTCCAGTGCAAGCATAGTGGGACTCTATGGTCCACCCTCCCAGGTGCCACACCTATGGCGCTTTATTATCAATAACAGTGTAAGCATTCATCCACACATTTGAACATAAACAGAACTCTTTATTAAATGCCCTGTTCATTGTAGGCCCACCCAACATACATTGCCCAATCTCATCAGTGTGATAAGACTGGCTGAAGGAAGCATCCATTAATCATCTATCATCCTGTCTTGCCACTCCCCTGCTCCAGCTGGGGAGTTGCACCAGTGTTTCAGGAGGTTGCGCTGTTTCTTCCCTTCACGTGAGGCTCTGTTGGGGCCTTGCACATCCTCAGTGTCTATCAGGTTTCGCCCTTGCCTCCAATCCCTAGGCTCCATGTCCCCATTCCCTTGTTGGAGGTCCACGAGCCTGTTCTGCAAGACTGGGTAGTGGGTGCGCATGAGATTGTGCAGGATGCAGCAAGCTTTCACGATGTTCCTCACGGTCTCTGGGCGATGCTGCATGGTGGTGAGAAGTACCTGGAACCTTTTGGCCAGGATGCCAAAGGCATTCTCCACCACCCGCCTTGCCCTGGACAGCCTGTAGTTGAAGATCTTCTCTTCACGGGTTAGGTATCTGGAAGTGTAGGGCTTCATGTGGTAGGTTCTGAGGGAGAAGGCGTCATCCCCCACGATGAAGTAGGGCACATCTTGCGTGTCATTGGGCAGGGGGTCTGGATCTGGGAAGCCCACCATGAGGTTGCATTCCAGCCCCTCCTTGAGGTGATTGGCGTTGTATACCTGGGCATCTGAAGATGAGCCGTTGCCTGAAGCATCGATGTACATGAACTTGTAGTCAGCATCGACCATGGCAAAGAGGATGATGCTGAAGAAGCCCTTGTGGTTGTGATAAGAGGACGATGGCTCCAATGGTGTGGGGGAAGTTCCACCTCTGATACCACTGCTCTGCAACTTTCTTCCATCCTTCTTCAGTGGAGGGGCACTGGAGGAGCTCCTCCATGTATTCTTCGATGATGGCCTGCACCACCTCTCTGACCACAATGCTGATGGTGTTGTGTGGCACCCTCCAGCCGTACTGCATGCTCGTGTATGTGGTCCCTGAGGCCAGGTGGCGCAGAGTGAGTGCCACCTTGAGCCCAGGTTCCAGGCTGGGCCGGAAGTTGGTGTTTGCCTTGGTCAACCTGGGTGTCAGCCGCTGCACAACTTCGTCAAACATGGCTGCCAGCATCCTCATGAAGTTCTGGAATGCCCAAGTGTCTTCGTTCCTCAGCTCCACCATCAGCTTGTTGTACAGTCTGTCCTCTGCTCTTCTGGCGAACCATCTTTGTACCCAGACGCTTCTTGGCCGCCTCTTTTTCTTCCCGTAGTAGAGTTCACAGAGCCTGTAAATGGTTTCACACTGTTGCAGAAGGACGGTGGCTGCCAAAAGGACTTTGTTACAATCCATGGTGGACATGACTGGATGCTGTGGAAGAGGAAGAGTCAGATGAAGGCTGCAGATGTCTGCACCGCAGGGCTGCTGTTCTGAAAGTAAGATCCACATGAGTTGCTCCCTCTTTTTATAGGCAGTATAGGTTTTCCCCTATGTGTCCCTTTGCATCCTCTAGGCATCCTCTAGACATCCTTAATATCTGAGATAGGTTCCCTCTGTGAACATTTTTTCCATTTTAAATGCTTTGTTTCCATGCTGCATCCACTAGGCATCCGTTCTGCATCTGTTCTGCGTCCGTTCCGCTTCCTCCCTGCGTCCGAGAGGATGCGAGTTGCGCGGATGTGCAGCAGATGCCTAGCAGATATAGCGGATGCGTAACGGATGCAGAACGGATGCCTAGCGGATGCCTAGCGGATGCAGAATGTACGAATTGGATACATTTTCCGCTGAAAAGTTTTGAGCAGCTCAAAACTTTCTGAGCGGATGAAACGTCCATAAACGGATGCTGGACGGATAGAGAGGAAGCAAAATGGAGGCAGTGAGTACAGAACGGATACATCGCGTTAACCAATGGATGGCAAGCTTTTTTGTCCATTTTACATCCTCTTTGCATCCGTTGGTGCAGTGTGACAGGGGCTTTACCAAGAGATTTGGAAGGATATAAAATTTGCTTACTTATCTATATAGTTACACAATATATTGGCTATTCAATATTCATTTTATGATTAGAACCATGGGCATCTGCGGGACATCAATAGACAAAATAGGGGTTGCAGCATCATGACACAATATGTTTATGTACATCAGTGGTGGGATTCAATTTTTTTTACTACCAGTTCTGTGGGTGTGGCTTGGTGGTTGTGTCAGGGAAAGGATACTGTAAAATCTCCAGTCAGAGGTGGCATTTGCCGGTTCTCTGAACTACTCAAAATTTCTACTACCATTTCTCCAGAACTGGTCAGAACCAGCTGAATACCACCTCTGATGTGCATCATGTTGTATCTGCATGCACTTAATAGCTGGAGTTTGTTTCACAAACACTTGTTTCATTTATCTGATGAAATTGACAGAATCAGGAAACAGCCCTTCTTAATATCAATATATAGTCCAGATATAAAAACCACAGGTATTCCAGTAATAACCACCACATCTATCATGTTATTTGCAAATGGTATAATTTACATAATTTGTATGATTACATTAAAATGCATATGATGTCACTTTCCTCTGCTCCTATGATAGAAATGCATTGAGGTCATAACATGCTGTCTTGAAATGAATACAAAATGGTAATCATTCTGGCTTTCTATATTAATCAAACTTCTAGTTATAGATTATATTTTTCAATATTCACAGTTTATCAAAGACCATTGTTTCTTTAATCATTATATTTTAATAAATTATAACATATTAAATCATAAAACAAATTGCAATGACTGGATCCACATTAATCTATACTTACTGTTTTCTTGATGCTATTTCTCACATACATATATTCCTTTTCTCTCACATATCCGTGCACCTCATTCCATTTGCCATAAATGCTCCAATATATATCATCATATACATATATAAAACACAATAGTTCTTTAAGCCATTATTAGTATAAAATATTGCTGTATTGTGGAATTATTAACATGGCAAGCGTCTCCCTTTAATCCAAATTATTTTAATGAAAAAGATAAAAAAGTTCAGATAACTCCTTAGTAATGAAACTATCAAAATATAAAGGGAGTTGAGAAAGAGATGGGCTGGGAAAGAGTCAGCTTTATCATGGAATCTTTTACTGAAATATTGCAAGGTACATCTTATTCCAACTTTGCTTCAGAAAAGTAGTCAAAGGGCTAGGAGGGCAGCTGTAGAATCCAATTGACATATGAAATCATAATACATGGCATGATTTATGTTTTGACTCCTTCTGAATCGTCATCCCAAGAAGAAGGACCACTGCTTTATGAATCCTATTAAGTTTAACAAATGGATTCCTTAGAGCAGTAGTCCCTTTCTTTCCAACTCAAATGGAAGAGTGAAAAATAATATCACTTTACTGAATAACAGGGAAGTGCTATTCATGTACAAGGCCCCAAATACTTTTTCTGAAACATTTTTGAAGTTGTGGCCTTCAAGGTAATTTTATAGTCTATTCTTGATTTGATTTTTTTTTTATTTTTAATTTGGTTTTACATATTACACCTTCTTTTCAAAAACTGTTCCAAAGAAAATGTACAGAATCAAAAATTAAGGGATAAAAGTACATTTATGTCATTAAGAAACAAAGTCAACATTCTTAGTCCCAGAGGTGGTATTCAGCAGGTTCTGACCAGTTCTGGAAAACCGGTAGTGGAAATTTTGAGGAGTTTGGAGAATTGGCAAATACCACCTCTGACTGGCCCCGCCCTCATCTATTCTCTGCCTCCTGAGTTTCAGCATATCGGCTGGATCTTCTTTTGTTGCCCTGCACAGGAGGACAGAGCTGGGATGGGGAGGGAATGCGGATTTTGCAGTATCCTTCCTCTACCATGCCCACCAAGCCGTACCCACAGAACCCCTTGTTAAAAAGTTTTGAATCCCACCACTGCTTAGTGCTATTCTACAAATTACCTACTAAGCTCAGGTTATTTGAAAGTAGTAAATATTTAAAACTGATTTTGCAATCAGATGCAATCAGGTTAAAAGTGTGAATCAGAACTTCTGTTCACACATAGAAGGAGGAGGTTCATTGGGTAGAGAAAACATGTCAAATTCCTCTGTTAATGGTGAACTTCATTTTTTAATCTTTCATTGTGTTTTATCAGTTCTTAGCTTGGCAATTGGCTTGAATGTTGTATATAGTGGTACCTTGGCACTCAACTGTTTTGAAAATCATCGAATTTGGTACTCAATGCATTTTGATGCAAACATTTTTCCTGGTTCTAATCATTTGTTTGGTACTCATTATTTTTGATAATTATCATGCTTTTCAGAATAATTAATGATGGATACCGACGTACTACATCTGTCCCCACCTCTATTTCCAATTTAACCTGCTTGTTTTTAAACTAAGGTCCATAATGAGTATAGCATGCTGAATTTTTCAAACTTTAGGGAGACTCAAGCAATTAATTGCTTAAGATCAAGAGTCAAACAACTCAGGCAAAATTGACTGATAGTAAAGGTAAATGGATGAGGAACAGCAAAAAAAAAACAAAAACCAGATGTCAAGATAATGTTAGAAAAAGTTGGATGAAACAAATCTAAGAGTGATATTTAAAATATTGTGGAATAGTTTTGTTTTTTTAAAAACGTGTTATAAACTAATGTCAGAGATAACTTTCTTTACAGGAATCAATGTAAAAAGGAGATAAGGTAAGAATGGAAAAATTGCTGATTGAAAGTGTCTGGTAGAATAAAAAAATCATTATAGTTATTCCATCAAGATTAATTCTTCCAGATTCTCTCGAATCTAGGACAGAGCACAAGTTTTGAAATAGCAAGTATAATGACCAGTGGTGGGATTCAAAATTTTTTACTACCGGTTCTGTGGGTGTGGCTAGGTTGGTGTGGCTAGATGGGCATGGCCAGGTAGTCAGTGATGGGTTTTTTTTCAAAAGTATTTCCTTTTTTCTTTCGCAGCACCCCCCGCACTCCATTTTTGGCCTAGTGGGCCTCAGGGAAGTCTCCTTGGAGCAAAAACAGAGTGTGAGGGGGGCGCACAGCACCCCCCCCCCATGCCCTGTTTTTTGCCTACTGGGTCTCAGGGAAACCTCCTTGGACTGAAAAAAGAAGGATTTTGAAGCCTTCCTAGGTAAGTACAACAGCGAGGGGGGGGGGGGGAATCAGCTGTGCTGCATGATTTAGATCTGACAATTTTTACATCTGACAATTTCTTGCTTTCTAGCTAATCTAAATTATATGGCACAGCTGATCATTGCCCAGCTGATCATCAGAAGTACCAGTTCGACCAAACCGATAGCCTTTTTTTACTACTGGTTCAGGTGAACCAGGCCGAACCAGCAGCATTTCACCTCTGATAATGACTGCATTCAGCTTGAGTTTGGATAAGCAACAAATAACTCTGGAGATAAATTACATATAGATACAGTATAACCTACAGATATAACAACTGACCAATATAAAGCAATGTATTATTGCTTAACAGACTCCAAACCAGTTTAAGCAAAGCAAATGAACAAATGAGGCAATTCATCTTAATTACTGTCATATTCAGTTCCATTTTAAAACTTCCAGAATATTGCTGAGAAAGAAGTATACATTCTTTGAATGTGAACATATTTTATCTATTTGTTTTATTTTAGCCTTTTGAGAAAAGCCATAAAGAACACAGGAAAGAATGTTGGGCCTTTCTTTCTTCCTTTTTAAAGTAATACATTTGTAACAATTACTGTTGATGAAATATAATATGTTGGATGCAAAAATATGTTTTTGCATCCAAAAAAACCATAAGATTTAAATCCTGGGATTTCAAGCAGGGCACAGAAAGAACCCTGTTAGAAACCCAGGGAGGCTTTTCTGCTTGTGAACTGAGCTATCTCAGGGATGCACAGTTCTTTTCAAATATCACTTTCAAATAAGAGAGTAGTATGGTAGGAATGCATTGCAAAATGTAGGTAAGAGAAGACAAAGACTTTTACAGGGCCAGAACAAAAGTTGTATTTTATTTCATTGTTGTATATAGTAGTGTCAAGTCTTTGAGGATAGCGTGGTCAAAAAACAAGCATGACAGGGATTGTAAGTGTGAGCAGAACCGAAGTCATGTTGGATGGCCCCTTGAATTAAATAAGGAAGTGTGTCTCAAACTCAGTAGCTCTGCTAAATAAGAAAGTATTCCAGTTTGTGCACAAGAGAAAAAAAAACAAGATGAGGCTAGAACAATGAGGAATTGTAATAAAGTGCTGAGGTGTCAGAAACCGTGTAACTGCTTTTGCTAGATGGGGAGCCAGCATAAACCTTCAAAATATATGTGTCAATTTGAAAACAGAAAGAATGTGAGCCAAGCCCTCGTACGAGGGGGCGGACAGTTAGGGTATAAAAATGCTGCCTGAATTTTGCTCTGTGTTCCTTCAATGCCTGAGGAAACCCGTCTCTGCAGACACGTAAATAAAACTTTGTTTTCCTTGGACCAACGAATCTTTTGGTGGATTTTTATCTACTTCCACCTCACAATTTGGCTCCCAACTTGGGGCCCTGATGGAATTTCAACTGGAGAAAAGGGACTGGGTAAGTGTGGCACCACCGCCTCCCATTGTAGAGGGGCCCCTCCCTTGTCTCAGTTGGATCCCGGGGTAACTGCACTCAGCAGACGATCCTTGGAAACAAGTGAGAAAGAAGCCAGCCTGACGCTCCGGGAGTGTCGTTGATCACCTGAAGTGGGGACACCCACGCTCCTTTCGTCTCCGGGAGACCAGGGGTGTATCAGGTGAGTTTGTTGCCTTTCGGGATGGAAGAAGGGATATACTGTCCTTAAACTCTGGGAATCCAGCGACTGCTGGAGGACAGTGTGAAATCCCTGAGTTGGGAATCTCTGGGAGATTGTTGGCAGATAGTGTGGAGAATGGGAAAGGGACAAGTGTGAGATGTTCCAAGAGGAAACGGGTACTGAGATAGAAAAGACCCCGAGAAGGCTGATTCCGACTGACTCCCCATTGGGTCAACTACTACAACAATGGTCATTGCCCCATCTGAGGTCTTACACTCGGAGTCTAGAGAAAAAGAAAATGATCTACCTATGCCAATATAAGTGGCCAAAGTATCCCCTAGTAGACCCTGAGTTTCCTTACCACTGGGATCCCAAAGGGAATACCAGCACGTACTGGATTGAAAGAGTTGAAACTCTTTTCAGTTGAAAGAGTATATAGTGAAACACTGGATGAAGGAGCAAATACCCTATGTGGAGGTATGGTATCATGTTCACTTTGAAGGTCCAGTTCCACCAGAAACAGAGGTAGGACAGTTTGTCAGCAAGGTGGAGGAAAGTGAAACTGAGGACTGGATGGGGAGTCCACTGGCATCGGCTCTGGCAGTCCTGCCACCACTGCCCCTGCCGGCTCCAGTTGCCCAGGCTCCACCTCCACCTGCATAACCAGGACTCAGAAGGGAACTGGCTCAATTAAACAAGGACCTAGAGGATTTGCCTCTAGGAGGAAGGTTGGCCAATCCTGTGTCGGCCTTCCCAGTCAGAGAAGTCCCAAATGGCATGAATGCACAGGGGAATCCAGTCACCATTTTTGTGGCTGTCCCCCTAAAATCTGCCGAGTTACGGGATCTGAAAAAGACCCTTCCGAAACTCCATGAGAACGCTCATGAAGTGGTGGAACAGTTGGAATTGTTTCTGAGGCCCAGTGAATACACATACCAAGAACTGATGTATATTCTTGGACACCTTTTCGCCCCCGAAGAGAGGAACCTCATGAGGAGGGCAGCAATGACTGCCTGGGATAGGAGACATGTAGGGCAACAGGGAGCAGTGGCTGCAAACACAAAGTTCCCCATAGCCAATCCAAATTCGAACATCAATAATAACGCTCATAGGGAGCACATGAGAGATATGAAACACATGATCATTGAAGGAATTAAATTGGCCATTCCTCAAGGGAAAAACTTGACCAAAGCATTTGAAATAACACAAGGAAAGGATGAGTCCCTGGGGGATTTCTGTGCTCGGCTCCGGGAAGGGTTAACCAAGTACTCTGGAGTGGAGCCAGAAACCCCTGCCTTCGAGACTCTCCTGAAGATGCAATTTGTCACCAAAGAATGGCCAGATATCCAGAAAAAGATCCAGAAGACAGAGGGATGGACTGATTTGGGCATGACAGATTTGATGAGAGCAGCCCAACAAGTTTTTGTGAACCGAGACTCAGTTAAAACCAAACAGAAGTCTCAGATGATGGCAGCTGCTGTGCAGACGGCAGCCAAGAATGAAGTTAGGAAAGACAGGGAGACCCGGATGTCAGAACCAAGGCCAAGGTGGAGAGATGAAAGATCTCCCAGCAGGGAGTGGAGACCCTGGTTAGGCGAGGAGGTCCAGGGAGCAATCGAGGCAGTCGATTCCAATGGCAGTCCCAGAGTAGAACTTGCTTCAGATGCGGGAAAGAGGGACATTTTGCACGCGAATGTCCCAAAACCCCAGAGGAACGAAGCTATGCCCTATACGATTAGGGAGGTTCCGGCTCCCCAAGAGGGACCCGTGGGGAGCCATTGGTAAATGTGTTAGTGGGTCCTGACCATCAGGAACGGCTGTTCCTGATCGACACCGGCGCAAGCCGGACATCTGTATGCAATCCGGTAAAGGGAGCATGCAGGTCAAAGCAGACTTTAAAGGTGGTTGGGGTGAGTGGGAAATCCCAAGAGGTCAAGATTTTGGAAGAGGTGAGATTGGAATTGAATGATGTGGTTACTGAAACTGAAATATTATATATTCCGGATTCAGGGGTGAACTTGCTAGGAAGAGACTTGTTGGATGTTTTTGGAATAGAATTGTGGGACAGAAGGAAGGAAGTTCGCATGTGTGTGTTAACAATGGAAGATGAGGAGAAGATATCATCAGATGTGTGGGCAGGAGGTGAAGGGGTTAGTAGGATGGCAATACAGCCCATTCAGATCAAGATACAACCAGGGATAACTAAACTGTGGACTCCACAATATTCTCTGAGTAAGAGACGTAGGGAAGGGTTGAAACCAGTGATTGACAGATTATTGAAACAGGGACTGTTGTAACCTACTATGTCACCGTTCAATTCACCGGTTTTAGCAGTAATAAAAAAAGGATGGGAAGTATAGATTGGTTAATGATTTCAGGAGGATCCATGAGATAGTGGTTCCTAGATTCCCAGTGATTCCTGATTCCTATACCATCTTAGGGTGGATCCCTCACAAAGACAAATGGTTTACTGTAATAGATCTGAAGGATGCCTTTTGGGCATACCCCTTGGAGGAGGGGAGTAGAGACTTGTTTGCCTTTGAATGGAATGATCCTGAGAGTGGAAGGAAACAGCAGTTGAGGTGGACGGTACTTCCTCAGGGATATACCAAGAGCCCTTTGTTGTTTGGACAGGCGTTGGAAGAAAAGTTGGTGTCATTTGAGAGAGAGAAAGGAATCACCCTAATTCAGTACGTGGATGACTTGTTGTTAACTGGGGAGAAAGAGAAGGAAGTGAGAGCAGCTTCTGTGAGTCTGTTGAATTGGCCGAAGGAGCAGGGGCTGAAAGTCTCAAAAGAGAAGCTTCAGTTTGTTGAAAAAAAGGTGAAATATTTGGGACATTACATTCAGCAGAGGGTTAGGTCCTTGGACCCTGAAAGGGTGAAGGGGATCATGAGCTTGGCTCCTCCCAGGAACAAGACAGAGGTGTGGAAAGTGTTGGGATTATTGGGGTATTGTAGAATCTGGGAAGACCAATTCACAGTGTTGGCACAGTTTTTGCATAGAAAGTTGCCTGGAAAGGGAGAGCACATAGAATGGGAGGAGGGAGATAGTGAAAGGTGGGAAGAGCTGAAGAAGGCTTTGTCCACCGCTCCAATTTTAGCCTTGCCAAACCTGAAATTACCGTTTCATTTGTATGTGGTGGTGGCTCAGGGAACAGCAGTTGGAGTCCTTGCCCAAAAGAGGGGGGGGCAGTACCAGACGGTAGCCTTCCTAAGCAAGGATTTGGAGCTGGTTGTGAAAGGATGGCTAGTCTGTGTTCAGGCTGTGGCAGCAACAGTGATGTTGGTGGTGGAGAGCAAAAAGTTAACCTTTGGGGGAGCTTTGGTGGTGCATTCGCCTCATCAGGTCAACTCAGTGTTGAGCCAGCTGGCTACCACTTGGATGACCGAAGGGAGGATATTGAAGTATGAAACCATTTTGAGAACCAGTCCTGATGTGGTAATAGGAACAGACAAGAATCTAAATCCAGCAGAATTCTTGGAGGGGAGAAGGCAGGTGTGGGAACCGGAAGACCATGATTGTCTATTGCAAGTGGATCTCATGACGAAGGTTAGAGAGGACTTGGAAGAGACTCCATTGGAGAAGGGAGAGAGGTGGTTTATAGATGGATCTAGCAGGGTGGAAAATGGAAAGCAAAAATCTGGGTTTGCAATAGGAACCGGGGAAGGTGAGGTAATAGAGAAAGGGTCACTCCCAGCTGCTTGGTCAGCCCAGAAATGTGAATTGCTTGCCCTGACCAGAGCCTTGGAATTGGGTGAGGGGATTTGGATTGATTCCAAATATGCATGGGGTGGTGGTGCACACATTTGGGAAAATCTGGAAAGAAAGAGGGTATATCAAGGCGGATGGGAAGCAAATAGAGCAAGTGGAGTTAGTAGAACAAGCCTTAGAGGCATTGCAACTCCCCAGCCAAGTATCAATTGTCCATGTGAATGCACATCAGAAGGGGAACACACCGGAGGTTGTGGGAAACCGATGGGGAATATAAGAAACACTTGACTAAACTGCAACTTGAAAATGGCTTGCCATGGACAAAGAATCTTCCCTTAGCTCTGCTCAGAATCCGAACTTATCCAAGGAAAGACACAGGGGTTTCTCCCTTTGAAATGCTGATGGGGAGACCCTATTTGGCCAAACTAGGCAATCCCATACCAGAGTTCAGGGACTTGTTCCTTCGGAAATATTTGCTGGCACTGTCTCGGTCTTTGTTTTCTCTTCACAAACAGGGACTGTTGGTGCAATGACCACCTTTGGCTGGAAGCCAACACCCACACGAGGCTGGAGACTGGGTCCTGATAAAGACTTGGAGAAGTGAAAAACTGTAACCTAACTGGGAAGGTCCGTACCAGGTGCTACTGACGACTGAATCTGCAGTCCGTACTCAGGAAGGAGGCTGGACGCATTACAGCAGAGTCAAGAAAGCACAGGAACCTGAGAAACCTTGGAAGGCAATCCCAGTGGACGGTCAGCCACTAAAGGTAACCTTGAAGAAAGAGCCAGCAGAAACCACCATGGAGATGTTGGCTGAACTCTGGAGAGGACTATTTGTTGCAACTATATTTACATTAATACATCAAAGAAGTTCACAATATGTTGGATCTGCGGGTGACTTGGGAACAGACTTGTGGGATGACAATGTGTTCATAAAGGATCTCAAGAAGGTCTCACATTCCTTGAACATCACCAAGTGATGGTTATGCATGCACATGCCAGGAAGAACATGTGAAGGATTAATCCTACACGCTATTCCACTTGATCAGAACAGACTAAGACCACAGGGGCACGGGACAGAAAAATATGGTGTAGAACGAAATATAACAGGAAGGATTTTTGTTCATTTAAGGGAAACGGCATATGTGTGTTTTAGGAGAAATGAAACTAGAGGGCTCCATTTAGGAGATTGGGAAAAATGTAATAAGACTTTTGATATGCCATCATCCTGTAGTAACCATAGCTATACCAAGAGTTATCAGAAATTAGTTTATTTTAATCAAAACCAGTATCAGATGTGTATGTATTTTGAAGATATGATCAATTGGACCCGAACATCAAATCAGACCTATGCTATGGAAAATTTTAGGTGGGTATTGTGTGGGAAATATGCATACAGGGAGACGACACCTCACTGGAGTGGCACATGTACAATCGGGTATGTGATACCAGTGATATATAAACTTGATGGCCTTCCCCAAGGCCGGATACGTAATAAAAGAGACTCAGAATCTGGCCTTACCCAGAGTCTCTGGACCAAAGTTTCCCGTGGTCTAATAACACCATTGGGAATAGCCATGAACTACTGAGATATACATATTCTAAATAACTTCACGGTAGCAATGTTCAATGATACAATAAAGAATATGAAAATGATCAACACCAAGCTTTCTGAAGTAAGACAGGTTGCTCTACAATATAGATATGCTTTAGACATTGTATTAGCTACAAAAGGGTGTGTGTGTGCTCTCATTCATTCACATTGCTGTGTATACATCCATGATTTCCAACCCAATATTACAAAGAGAGTAAAAGTAATGGAAGAATGTATTCATTGTAATCCATTATCAGAAAGAGGTGACTCCTCATTGCCAGACCTGTGGGGAGCAATATGGTCTTGGCTTCCCAGTTCCACTTGGTTTAGATCTACCATAATGGGTATTATATTGATTATTATATGCTGTGTATTGTTGTGTTGTTGTGTTCAGTGTCTCCCTGGTGCAATAACACCATGTGGAAAGATAGGGAAATCCTTGGGTTCAAGATTTGAGAAGAAGCAGGAAGCAGAATCTCTAATGATATATCAGAGAGAAATAACTCTGAAAGAAGCAGAGGATCTGCTATTTGAGTTTGAGACAAGAATGGAAAAAGAAAAATGGGGGATTGCGAGCAGAACCAAAGTCATGTTGGATGGCCCATTGAATTAAATAAGGAAGTGTGTCTCAAACTCAGTAGCTCTGCTAAAGGCTAGGTCACATCGGCTGACGGATGCAAAACGTATGTAAAAAGGACACAGTGGACGAGCAAATTTTCCATCCATTGTTATCCGCTCTCAAAAGTGCCCCAAATTTGGATAAACAGAGCAGAGAAC
This sequence comes from Laticauda colubrina, assembly GCA_015471245.1. Classification (NCBI taxonomy): domain Eukaryota; kingdom Metazoa; phylum Chordata; class Lepidosauria; order Squamata; family Elapidae; genus Laticauda; species Laticauda colubrina. The sequence goes on from BLBF01000019.1 coordinate 23,623,721, forward strand.
AACGAAAAGGAACGGACGGGGGGAGGAGTAGCCAGGATGTTAAGTGGATGCTCAACGAAAGCCTAGTGGATGGAAGCGGATGGCACATCCGCTGGGCTTCCGGGTGAGAACACCGAAGCGGACGCGCAGCAGAAGGAATGGATGCAGAGCGGATGCCTAGCGGATGACGCGGATGCATCACAGACGCCTAGCAGATGCCTAGCGGATGCCTAGCGAATGCCAAACATTCACTGCGCATGTGGGGAGGATGCATTGCATCAGCCCCGCGGATATAAAAGGATGCACCTCGAAAGCAGGTCACCATTCAGAGGAAAGACCTGCTGCCAGACACATCTTCAGCCAAGAACCATGGGGAAGAAGAGGAAGCCTGTGCCTACTCCTGCCAGCCCTAGCAAGAAGGACAGGACCACCATCCCACTCCCTGGCGCTGACACTGCTTCTGCTAGGTCTTCTGCTGCTGGTGCTGACTCTGCTGGTGCTGGTGCTTCTGCTGGTGCTGCTCCTGGTGCTGGTGCTTCTGCTGGTGCTGCTCCTGGTGCTGGTGCTTCTGCTGGTGCTTACTCTGCTGATGCTGCTCCTGGTGCTGGTGTTTCTGCTGGTGCTGCTCGTGTTACTGCTGGTGCTGCTGGTGCTGCTGGTGCTGCTGGTGCTGCTGCTTCTGGTGCTGCTGCTTCTGGTGCTGGTGGTGGTGGTGTGGTGGACCAGCCTCTAGAACCTCAAAGCCCTACTGATGAGGGCCCAGAAGGCCCTGCCAGAGGGAGGAAGAGGCATTCGCGAGATAAGGGGGAGAGGAGACAGTACTCCATTGCAGAGGAACATGAGGATGAGGTACTCGAATGGCTGAGGGAGAACGAGTACCTCTGGAGGAAGGGACACAGGCTCTATCAAGACACCAAGCGGAAGCAGGCGGCTTGGAGAGAGAAGGCGGAGAGCCTGGGCTACACTTCGGATGTCCTCCTCGAGTGGTGGAAGCACATGCACACCTGGTATCAGAAGCTGCACCTCAAGAAGTCTGGCCAGGCCACGGTCAAGCTCACCGACCGGGAGACCTACGTGATGGCCAAGTGCAGCTTCTTGGAGGGTGAGGTCCACCACCGAGGAGCAGCCCCTCTGTCTACCCTCTCTCTCAGGCAGCCCACAGAGAGCCAGTCCTCTTCTGGCCAAGAGTCAGCTCCTGTGTCCAGGCAGGTGTCTGTGGAGCACCCCATGACGGAGACCCCCCGACAGCTGTGCTCCCCATGGCGGAGCACATGGAGGACCCCCTGAAACAGTTGGAGCAAGAAGAAGCTGCTGCCACCAGAGACCAACCCACACCGACCCCCCGCTCCACCTCCACAGAAAGCAGGCAGAGAGCCAGACCGGAGGGACAGAGCCACACTGTCCTCTTGGAGATCAGGGACACAATCAAGAGCAGCGTATATCTCCTCTCTCAGCTTGTACAATCCGACATACCATCCTCAAACCGAAAGCCCTTCCTCACCTATGTCAACCAGACCCTCCTGGACATGTCCGAATCACAGTACCAGGTGATAAAGGAGAGGATCACAGGTCTTCTGCATAACCATCCAGGCCCAGCTGAACCTGCTCTGACCCAGTCCAGGTCTGCTCCTCCACCCCAGGTGATGTCACAGCCCTTCCAAGGCTTTCCACAGGCGCTCACCTTCCAAGGCGATGGCTACCAGGAGTTCCAGCAGCACAGGCAGCCCTTCCCAGTCCAGACACAGGTTCCTTGCTTGCCACAGGTGCCACCGATGCCATCAATTCCACCGATGCCACAGGTGCCACCGATGCCACTGATGCCACCAACGCCACCGATGCCCACCGATGTCACAGATGCAACCGATGCCACCGATGCCACCGACATCTCACCTCGCTCACTTGCAGACCAGACAGCCCCACGACACTCCCCCTTCCTCCACCCCACAGCCAAGCCCGGCCTCAGAACATCTGTCATCGGTCTTGGGACTGACAACCCATGTCATAGAGGAAGGGGCTCTCAACATCACAGGACTGAGCCAGCTCTCTGAGAGATTCTTCCACACACCATCCCCTGTTGTCCTCTCAGGGCCAGGCACCCAATGGCGCCTCAGACCAGCACTCCAACAGCAGCCACCTACAGAACACCTGGACCCTTCACCCCTGAGACTATGGGCATGCCTCAGAGTGACTGACAAGAGTGCCAGAGACTGGGTTGCTACCTGTTGACTTTATCTTTGCTTGGGACACTTTACTTGGGTCATTTTGCTTTCACAGTTTGTTATTAATAAAGTTTATCTTTGCTTCACACACTTGATTCAGTTCTTTTAGTAAATAAAGTCTTGGTGGAAAATTTTAGAAATGGTTTAAGCCTTTGCATGCTTGTGGGATGGGTAAGGATTGCAGTGGGATGGGCAGGGATACCTGTGGGATGGGTAATAGTTGTGGGAGAGATAAACCTCCAGTGCAAGCATAGTGGGACTGTATGGTCCACCCTCCCAGGTGCCACACCTATGGCCCTTTATTATCAATAATAATGTAATTATTATTCATTGTAGGGCCACTCAACATACATGGCACAATCTCATCAGTGTGATGAGACAGGCTGAAGGAAGCATCCATTAAGCATCTACCATCCTGTCTTGCCACTCCACTGCTCCAGCTGGGGAGTTGCACCAGTGTTTCAGGAGGTTGCGCTGCTTCTTCCCTTCACGTGAAGCTCTGTTGGGGCCTTACACACCCACAGTATATATCTGTTTCCTCTCTCCCAGTCTTATTCTCTCCTAAACCCATTAAAAAACTCTAACATGAGGAAAGGTTAGATCTACATTCAAATGTGTCTATTACAGCAGGTGAAAAAAGTGCCAGGTGGGTACAATCGAAGCAATAACTGTGAAAATCCATCATTCTTAGTACTTTAAGGGACATCCTTGCAATATGACATAAATATATCTGTAAAAATTCTTCTAAAGGCCCTTTAAATCTATCATTCTAATTGCAAAAAATGGAGTAACAATTTGTCTTGTCCTGGAAATAGCATGAGATACACATTTTTTTATTCATTAAAAGGTTTTTAAAAAATGAAATTTCTCTAGTAAACCTCTAGCAAAAACTAAAAAATAAAACCCTAAATGACTGCAGCTTTTTATAAAACAGATACTTCCAAAAGGAAATTGCACAGGTTTAGAAGTTTCAAAAAAGAAAAAAGGTTGGAAAAAGAAAGATTTTTGGACAGAGAGAAATGTTGCTGTTCTAAATATGTACACTTAAAATGCAGTACATCATATTATCTCATAAGTCAACATTTATAAAATATCAGGACAAAAAATGGAAACAATATTTTGACTGGAAATCCAAGAAAATCAAGTCTTCACCCAAGTTGCATAGCACCCTGAATACTCAAAATGACTGGTATTCACTTCAAGGAACAGCTGTTGCAAGACTATAAAGGAAAGACTGCCCTCTTCAGCTAATAAGAAAGGAAAAACCTGCCAAGATATATTTTCTAACAAGAAACTGGAAAGGCATTGCTAATTACTCCATTGCACTGCAACTAGTATGTTTCTTGCTCAGGATCTCCTGCTTTTAGACAACACAAGATCTATGTGGAAAAATAATTATAGGAAGAACATGTTGCTCATCTAAAATAACCACACATTTCTACTGCATTGGATAATACAGATTGAATAAATAATAAACCATTATATCCCAGCTTCTGTTCTTTCCCATATCTGCAGTTTAAGGGAACATATATTGGATTCCCTTAAAATAAAGATGAGTGACAGGTAGCAAGTTTTGGTAGCCTCCAATGCCCTCAACATTCCACCTTGAAAAATCAGAGCAGTACAATTTTGTTTTTGAAGGGAGAGACCAGGGGTTGGATGCTACCGGTTTGGCCCAGTTCTATAGAACTACGAAGAGCAGTTGACACTGAACTGGTTCATTGTTTGGCCACCCGCCTGCCTGGATTCTAGGCTGTCCTTTATTCTCTGCTTTTGTCTCCTCAACTGCTTTGCCTGGCACAGCTGAGGTTGAAAAAGCAAGAAACAAGGATTTTCAAATGCTGTGCACCCGAGCACAGAGCTTGTCAGCTATCCAGGTGGCACAACTGATGATTTCTTGCAAATGCTGCACACACACGTGTTATGATTGTCTGCAGTTCAAAGAACCGGAAAATTGCTCCACTGGCTGGCCCCACCTCTTCCCACCCACTCATTTCTTACCTGGCATGCAAGCCATCCAACTTGCCTGGTTTGGTAAGTTGCTATTTTTCCTTTTTTTTCCCCCAACCACCAGCTGTTCTGCTCTGCAGGGAGATTTAGATTAGCTAGAAAGTAGGAAATCCTTGATTTCTTGCTTTCTAACTAACCTAAAAGCAGAGCTGAACCTTCCTTAGGATTTAAGCTTTTCAGTGCAGACTGAGGTAGCCAATTGCAGATAGATAGATCTCTAAGTTAACACGTGATTCTGTGAGCAATTCAATCTGCCTGCCTGCTTTGCCTGCTTTTGGGTAAAAGTTGCTCTTTTTTAAATAAAAAAATCAATATTTACCTACATGTTGTGAGTTAATTTTATGAGTTTGCTTGCAAGCAAATTTTATGTGACAGATTCAGGTAGCTGATTGCAGAGAGAGAGATCTCTAAGTGAATCTGTGATTCTGTGAGTAACTCAATCTGCCTGCCTGCTTTGCCTGCTTTGCTCTTTTTTATAAAAAAATCAATATTTACATCAATATTTATAATATTTACATATAAGCTATGCCCACCCAGTCACATGACCACCAAGCCACACCCACACATTAAGTCACAACCACAGAACTGGTGGTTAAGAAATTTGAATCCAACCCCTGGGAGATGCTAAACACAAGAAACAAAATGGGTATATTATACTTCCAATAATTTTAATAAGGATTTATTTATATAAAGAAAATATAAGCTGTGAATAAAGCTTATGCCATCTTTTAAATAAAAAGTCACCATCATTGTCCCTACAGCATTAGTTGTGGGAAGAAATATCCATCTGGTTCAGTTCCAAGCTGGGAGAAAGACACTGGAAATATGGAGGCTGACTGGAAAGATGGTTTATTGATAAAGCAGAACCACATGGGTTTATGGAGAACCACAAACCCATGTGGTTTTGCTTCATCAATAAACCAGTTGACAAAATGAAATTGAGAGTGAGTTTTGTATTTGAGATTCCTGTTCTCTTGGCTATTGTCAGATTCTTATGGGGTCACATAGGGGTTATATAGGGGTCATAGCTGGCTTAATGAGCAAAACAGGAAATGCAAATCCTCGGTGTTTGTCTGACCTCCTAGGTTTTGAAGTTTGGACTGCTCTGGGCTGCTTCTAATCCGACCATTCTACATTTCTTTCAAAATATCCTGTTTTGAATGGATTACTGCCTGCAGTATTTGCTTTGCCTATGAATAGAACTATCTATATATTTGTCTTACTTTTTCAATAAGCTCTTTATCTCTTAAGTGCTGACATCCGCTATGAAGGAAGGTGGGGGTTGCTTTCTTTCTCTAAAAAAACATGTGTCTCCATTTCTCCCTTTGGGAAATATAATATTCTGCCCTTTTTAAATATTCCTCAAAATATTTCATTCTTCTAGGAGTTGGGGTGGCTTCTCACACTGTCAAAAAAGTGGGCTGTTTTTCTTTAAAAATGCAACAGCCAACAATAATCCTGCCTTACAGAATTGATGCATAGAAGTCATTGATGCATATAAAACATTTTGAACAGTTTAAAGCACAATGTAAATGCTATATGCCATTCATATGCATCAGTGTTGGGGGAAGGTGGGTAGGAAAGCGTGACCAAATCAGGAAATGTGTATGATATTAGACATCAGGATATATGTAGAGGATGCTTTGTGAGCTTGTTGTCACTTAGATGTGATCATGGTTTGTTGGTGGTAGTACTATGTTAAGCCAATGTCACACTGCCCAACGGATGCAAAAAGGACACAGCGGACGAGCAAAATGTTCCATCCGTTGTTATCCGCTCTCAAAAGGGGCAAAAATTTGCATAACCGGAGCGGATAACACGGACGCAGGGAGGACGCAGGGCGGATGCAAAGCGGATGCGGAACGGAAGCCTAGCGGATGGAAGCGGATGGGAGCAGATGGCGCAACTGCAGGGCTTCCGGGGGGCCTCAGCAAAGTGGACGCGGAATGGATACAGCGGATGCAGAGCGGATGCCGAACGGATGAAGCGGATGCACAGCGGAAGCCTAGCGGATGCACAGCGGAAGCCTAATGGATGCCTGGCGTTAATTGCGCATGCAGGGAGGATGCATTGCGTCAGCCCCGCGGATATAACGGAAGCAGCTCAGAAGCAGGTCGCCATTCAGAGGAAAGACCTGTTGCCAGACACATCGACTGCCTTGCCTACCCTGCCTGCATGTCTGACTGCCGGCCTTGCTGCCAGCCTGCCTGCAGGCCTTGCTGCTAGCCTCCCTGCAAGCCTTGTTGCCAGCCTCCCTGCCAGCCTTGCTGCCAGCCTGCCTGCAAGCCTTGCTGCCAGTCTGCCTGCAAGCCTTGCTGCCAGCCGGTCTACCTGCCAGCCTTGCTGCCTGCCTTCCTGCCAGCCTTGGTTCATGTCTGCCTGCCAGCCTTGGTTCCTGCCTGCCTACCAGCCTTCCTGCCAGCCTTGGTGCCTGCCTTGGTGCCAGCCTTCCTGCCAGCCTTGGTGCCTGCCTGCCTGCCAGCCTTGCTACCAGCCTCTCTGCCAGCCTTGGTGCCTGCCTCCCTGCCAGCCTTCCTGCCAGCCTCCCTGCCAGCCTTCCTGCCAGCCTTGGTTCCTACCAGCCTCCCTGCCAGCCAGCAACCCCACAACCATGCGGAAGCACAGCAAGCCTCAGCCATCTGCTGCCAGCCCTGGCAAGAGGGACAGGGCTACCATCCCGCCCCCGGCCCTCACTCTGGTTCTGCTGGGGCTTCTGCAGCACGGGCTCACTCTTCTGGGGCTGGCGCTTCTGCTGCTTCTGCTTCTGGAGGAGCTGATGACAAGCACTCCAGCACCAGCCACCTCCACAGCACCTGCACCCTTCACCCCTGAGACTGAGCGACCAAGAGGAGTGCCAGAGACTCATTTTTGTTTTATAGCTTGTTGTTAATAAAGTCTATTTATGATTCACACACTTGCTTCATTTCTTTTTTTTAATAAAGTCTTGGTGGAAACTTTTAGAAATGGTTTAAGCCTTTGCATGCTTGTGGGATGGGTAAGGATAGCTTTGGGATGGATTAGGATACCTGTGGGATGGGTAATAGCTATGGGATGGGTTAGGATAGCAGTGGGATAGATAAACCTACAGTGCAAGCATAGTGGGACTGTATGGTCCACCCTCCCAGGTGCCACACCTATGGCCCTTTATTATCAATAATAATGTAATAATTATCCACACATGTCAA
>BLBF01000019.1:23648820-23665211 GCA_015471245.1 Laticauda colubrina
AGGTACATGGAATGTCCACACAGCATTAATAGCACGGAAATAGAAAGGATGTAAGCGGATGCATCTTGTATATAAAGCATTAAAATAGATAAAACGTTCATATATGGAACATATCTCAGATATTTAGGATGTCTGGAGTATGCCTAGAGTATGTGGAAGGACACCTAGTGGAAAACCGACATTTCCTATAAAAAGGGGGAGGAAATCACCTGGATCTCACTATCAGTCCAGCAGCCGTGGTGTACAGACCTCTTCAGCCTTGCTCTTGCTCTTCCACATCATCCATTGATCTCCACCATGGATCAACCTACACACTCTTATGGTAGCTGCCATCATTCAACACCAGAACCAAGCCCTCTTCAGACTGTTTCACCTTTTCTATGCAAGGAGAAGAAGGAGACGTCCAAGAGCTATGTGGGTCCAAAGATGGATTGGGAGAAGAGTGGAGTTTGGACACTATGACAAGCTGATGGTGGAGCTGAGGAATGAAGACACTCATGCATTCCAGCACTTCATAAGGATGCCACCAGCCATGTTTGATGAAATTGTGGAGTGTCTGAGACCCAGGTTGACCAACCCGAGCACCAACTTCCGTCCCAACTGGATCCTGGACTGAAGTGGCACTGACTCTACACCACCTGGCCTCTGGAACCACATACAGAAACATGCAGTATGCCTGGAGGGTGCCACACAACAGCATCAGCAAAGTGGTCAGAGAAGTGGTGCAGGCCATCATTGAAGAATACGTGGAGGAGCTCCTCCAGTGTCCCACCACTGAAGTAGGCTGGAGGAAACTTGCAAAACAGTGGTATCAAAGGTGGAACTTTCCCCACACCGTTGGAGCCATAGATGGGAAGCACATGGCCTACAAAGCTCCAGCCAACTCAGGGTCCTCTTATCACAACTACAAGGGCTTCTTCAGCATCATCCTCTTTGCCATGATTGATGCTGACTACAAGTTCATGTACATCGATGTTTCAGGCAACAGGTCTGCTTCAGATAGCCAGGTATACAACGCCAGTGACCTCAAGGATGGGCTGGAAGGCAATCTCATCATGGGTTTTCCAGATCCAGACCCCCTACCCAATGACATACAAGATGTGCCCTACTTCATCGTGGATGATGACACCTTCTCCCTAAGAACCTACGTCATGAAGCCCTACAGTTCCAGATACCTCACCCGTGAATAGAGGATCTTCAACTACAGGCTGTCCAGGGCAAGTCGGGTGATGGAGAACGCCTTTGGCATCCTGGCCAACAGGTTCCAGGTACTTCTCACCACCATGCAGCATCACCCAGAGACTGTGAGGAGTATTGTGGAAGTTTGCTGCATCCTGCACAATCTCATGCGCACCCACTACCCAGTGTTACAGAACAGGCTTGTGGACCGTCAACAAGGGAATGGGGACATGGAGCCTGGAGGCAAGGACGTAACCTGAAAAACACTGTGGATGGACAAGGCCCCAACAGAGCTTCACGTGAAGGGAAGAAGCAGCGCAACCTCCTGAAACACTGGTACAACTCCCCAGCTGGAGCAGTGGAGTGGCAAAACAGGATGATAGATGGTTAATGGATGCTTCCTTCAGCCTGTCTCATAACACTGATGAGATTGTGCCATGTATGTTGAGTGGCCTTACAATGAATAGAGCATTAATAAAGAGCTTTGTTTATTTTGAAATGTGTTGATCAATGAATAAATTGTTATTGATAAAAAAGGGCCATATGTGTGGCAGCTGGGAGGGTGGACCATACAGTCCATTATGTTTGCACTGGAGGTTTATCAATCCCACAACTATCCTTACCCATCCCACAACTATCCTTATCTATCCCACAAGCATGCAAAGGCTTAATCCTTTTTTCAAAGTTTTCACCAACACTTTATGAAGTAAATAAAATGAACCAAATGTGTGAAGCAAAGATAACCTTTATTAACAACTGTCTTAAATAAACTGTATGACTTTATAAAAAAAGTAAAATGAACCAAGTAAAGTGTCTTTAAGCAAGGATAAGGTGAACAGGTAACAACTCACTATTCTCAGTCAGTCTGAGGCATGTCCATGGTCTCAGCTGTCGAGCGGCCAGGGACTGTGGAGGTGGCTGTTGCTGGAGTGCTGGTCTGACGTGCCATTGGGGTTCCTGGCCCCGAGAGTGCAACAGGGGATGGTTTGTTCAGGAAACTCTCAGAGAGCTGACTCAGTCCTGTGAGGTTGAGAGACCCTTCCTCAAGGACCTGGGATGTCAGGCACGGTACTGATGACAGATTTTCTGTTGAGGGGCTTGGCTGTGGGGTGGAGGAAGGAGGAGTATAGTCGGGCTCTCTGGCCTGCAGCTGGGTGAGGTGAGGCGTCTGTGCCGTGCAATGTACCTGGGCCTGGACTGGGAAGGGATGCCTCTGGTGTGGGAAGTCCTGGTACTCGTAGCCTTGGTAGGTGAGAGGCTGTTGAAAGTTGTGGAAGGGCTGTGACATCGCCTGGGGTGGAGGAGCAGACCTGGAGTGGGTCGGAGCAGGTTCAGCTGGGCCTGGTGGGTGGTGCAGCAGTGCTGTGATTTTCTCCTCCATCACCTGGTACTGTGCCTCGGGAAGGTCCATGAGGGTCTGGCTCATGTACGTGATGAAGGGCTTGTGGTTAGATGATGGCATATCGCTGTGGACCAGCTGAGAGAGAAGATCTGTGCTGGTCTTGATGGTGTCCCTGATCTCCAGCAGGACAGTGTGGCTCTGGCTCTCTGCCTGCTTTCTGTGGAGGTGGAGCTTGGGGTGGGGGTGGGTTGGTCTCTGGCTGCTGCTGCTTCTTGCTCCATTTGAGACAGGGGATCCTCCATGTCTTCTGGTATGGGGAGTGCAGCTGTCGGGGGGGTCTCTGCCGTGGTATCCTGCCTCGACATGATAGCTCTCTCCTGGCTGGAAGAGGAGTGGCTCTCAGTAGTCTGTCAGAGGGAGAGAGTTGACAGAGGGGCTGCTCCTTGGTGGCGGATCTCACCCTCCAGGAAGCTGCACTTGACCATGACGTACATCTCCCAGTCAGTGAGCTTGACAGCGGCCTGGCCAGATTTCTTCAGGTGCAGCTTGCCGTACTAGGTGTGCATGTGCTTCCACCATCCCAGGAGTACCTCTGAAATGTAGCCCAGGCTCTCTGCCTTGTCTCTCCACGCTGCTTGCTTCCTCTTGGTGTCATGATAGAGCCTGTGGCCCTTTCTCCACAGGTACTTGTTCCCCCTCAGCCATTCCAGCACCTGCTCCTCATGGTCCTCGGAAATGGAGTTCTGTTTCCTCTCTCCCTTCTCCTTGCCTTGCTTCTTCCTCCCTCTGGCAGGGCCTTCAGGGCCTTCAGCAGCAGGGCTTTGAGGGCCTTGGGGCTGGTCCATCACAGCAGCAGCAACAGCAGCAGCAGCAGGAGAAGCACCAGCAGCACCAGGAGCACCAGCAGGAGAAGCACCAGCAGCAGCAGCAGCAGGAGAAGCACCAGCAGCACCAGCAGGAGAAGCACCACCAGCAGCAACACCATGAGCACCAGCAGCAGCACCAGCAGCTGAAGCACCAGCAGCTTCAGAGTCAGTTCCAGGGGGTGGGATGGTGGTTCTGTCCTTCTTGCCAGGGCTGGCAGGAGTAGGCACAGGCTTTCTCTTCTTCCCTGACTGTCGAACCATGGTGTTCTTTCAAGATGTCTCTGGCAGCAGGTCTTTCCTCTGAATGATGACTGCTTGCGAGCTGCATCCTTTTATATCCGCGGAGCTGATGCAATTCATCCTCCTTGCATGCGCAGTGAACGCTTTGCATCTGCTACGCCTCCGCTATTCATCCTATAGGCGACCGTGATGCATCCGCGTTATCCGCTATGCATCCGCTCCTTCCGCTATGCGTCCGCTTCACTATTCTCCCCTGGAAGCCCTGCGGATGTGTCATCTGCTTCCATCCGCTTCCATCCACTAGGCTTCCTAGGAACATCCGCTTACCATCCTCGCTACGTAATAACCCCGTCCGTTATTTTCCGTTGTTGTCCGTTCTGTTTATGCAAATTTGAGGCACTTTTGAGAGCGGATAACAACGAATGGAGCCACTCCCATAATTTTGCTCATCCGCTGTGTCTTTTTTGCATACGTTTTGCATCCATCGGCCAGTGTGACCTAGCCTTAAGCAAGGGCTGGATGTCTGATCTGTTCCTTCTATAATCCCCTATAAACTCCTTGGTCTTATTGGTGTTGAGGACCAAGTTGTTGTTATCCCCTTCAAGATTAGCGAAAAGTTTTTTTCAAGTTGTTGAAAAAAACAGTCCACCTCATATTGGTAGGCAGACTCATCCCCCCCCCAGAGATAAGTCCCACCACTGTTGTATCATCTGTAAATTTAGCAATAGTATTACTAATGTGAGTGGGAATGCAGTCATGCACATAAAAAGTATAGAGTAAGGGACTCAACATGCAATCCTGTGGTGTACCAATGTTAAGAATAAAGGCTGAAGAGGTATAACTAGCTAATCTGACCCTCTGTGAGTGGCCAGACAGGAAATCCATAATCTAAAGGCAGATTGAATTAGAAAGCCCAAGGTCCAGAAGTTTAGACACTAGTCTATGTGTAAGAATTGTGTTAAATGCAGAACCAAAATCCACAAAAAGCATCCTCACATAGCCCTCCTTGAATCTTCTCCAGTTGGGCTCTTCTCATCATTTTGCAAAGGATCCAGAGTACATAAGCTTCATTATTAGTGTTTTAAGAGAAACATATTCCTAGTTTTCATTATAATCCTTTAGCAAGTCAGACAAATAAAAATGAATAAATTTTGTCAGATTCTTCACATCTTTTCCATGTCAATTAGATAAAAGATAGTAGGTTTACTTACCAGTCATGGGATCTAATTATTCATCTTCCTTCTCTCCCAAGTTTTTTAGTGTTCTGGGAAGCATTTGGCCTATTTTCGACTGTTGAATTTTAGAGTTTATTAAAGAAATAAGAATTAGTGGTTTTGTAAAATGTGACATAACAAAGTTAAATTACAGTTTGACTGAGTGCTATCTATGAACCAGATGTTCATAGATTGTTTTTTCTTGTCAAGATTGAATAGCAAGTGCCTTTGTATGTGATTTTGCCTCTTTCAATGAAAATGATGTTCTAAAATAACATGATTTATAATTACAAATGATCAAAATTCCAACAGTACAATCAACTAACGAAGACAGTTCTTACAAAAGGCTCATAAAAATGTGAGGTTAAATATATTTTGGAAGATATTATCTTCCAAAGGAAATATACCAGAAGATTGAAAAAAATGAATTACTGTCTTCGAGAAATACAGATAGACATCTGTACTTATCATTATTTAGTGACTGTTTAAAATTACAACAGCAATAAAAAAAGTGGCTTATGACTGTTTTTCATACTTACAACTGTTGTGATATCCCTATGGTTACAAGATTAAAATTCAGTGTATTTATGCCTTGGAATTATGTGATCATCTTTTGTGACCTTCTGACAAGCAAAGTCAATGGGGAAGCCAGATTGACTTAGCTATGTTTTTTTTAATAAACTTTATTGAATTTTTATTAGATAAAAAACATAAAAATATATCACTCAATAACAGTTATTTGTGGTGCTTATCGTATGATAATAATTTGTGCAATATTTACAGATATTAATTTATGCATAATTACATTATTTGATCTATTACTTATATTTATTAATTACTTATCCTTAATCTATCTCCGATCTGCCCAGCTATACCATTGTTCTCACACCTTATAAAACATTGAAGCTTCTTTATCTTTTAAACTCAGCATTAATTTTCCATTTCAGCACAATTCATAACTTTTTGTATAACCAGTTTCTCTGCGGGTATATATGGCTGTTTCTAACATTGGGCAAAGGCAATCCTGGCAGCAATCAGCATGTGTAATAATAAGTATTTTGTGCTCTTTACGTATTTTTTTTTTTAAGATCCCCAATAGGAAGAGTTCTGATTCTAGATCTAATTGTTCATTGGTGATTTCCTGTAACCAATTTTTGATTTTTAGCCAATATTTTTGAGCCTCTGGGCAAGACCACTACATGTGATATTATGTTCCCTCTTTTTTTTTTTTTTTTACATTTCCAACATATAGGAGTCATTTTAGGGTACATTTTCGCTAATCTTGAAGGGGATAAGCGCCACCTATAGAACATTTTATATGCATTTTCTTTGTATGCTGCTGATTTTGTTAATTTGTGGTTTCTATTCCATACAGTCTCCCAGTCTGATAACTTTATGTTGTGACCAATATTTTGACCCCATGTGACCATACATCCTTTGACTACTTCTTCTAATTCTACTTCCAGGAGATATTTCTAAATTTTGGTAATTTTTTTTTATCTGAGCTTAATAAAATTTTGTCTAATTGTTTTGGTTTCAGGTATATTCCGTAATCCTTTACATCCTTTTTATATCAGCTTTGTATTTGAAAATAAGCCCACCAGTCTACACATAGCCCTTGTTTTTGGATTTCCTGTATTGTCTTTAAATTTCCGTGATTATCCAATAAGTGTTTATACTTTAACATTTTATTCAGGTCTAAATTATTTGGGTGTGTCATCACTTCCATTGTGGATAGCCAGATTGGGATTTTTATATAATGTTTCTTTTTAACTTTGATCCAGTTGTATATCAACTTATCTCTAATCAGATGTCTATGGAAATATTGTTGTTTGGTGAGTCCTGTGTCCCAAAGAAAGGCATGCCATCCTCTCTGAAGATCATGACCTTCTATAGCTAATAATCTTTTATTCTTAAAATGAATCAAATCTTTTAGCCAAACAAATGTTGCTACAATTTAATATAATTCCCAGTTTGGCAATCCAAAGCCTCCTCTGCTATTCATATCTTGTAATAGTTTCATTTTTATTCTGGATTTTTTACTCCACAATTAAATTTTGCTGTAATTTTATTAAGATTGTCAAAAAAGTTCCTTTCTAATTTAACTGGAATAGTTTGGAACAGATATAGAACTTTTGGTAATATAGACATTTTTATGACTGCTATTCTTTCTAACAATGACGATTGCATTTTAGTCCATAATTCTAAATCTTTTTTTGTTTGTTGTAATAACTTGTCAGCTGTCAGCCATATTCCCAGATATTTGATTTTTCTTGTTATTTGAAGTCCAAACACTCTTTCTAATTCTGTTGTTTGCAGATCTGTTAAATTTTTTGCTAAGAGTTTCATTTTCTGTCTATTCATTTTCAATCCCGCCACTGCTCCATATCTTTTCTAATTCCTTAATTAATATTTGTCCTTTTTCTATTGGGTCTTCCATAATAAAAGCCATATCATCTGCAAATGCTTGTAGTATATATTCTTCATTTCTAGTTTTCAATCTTTTTATTTTGGAATTTTGCCTCACTCTTTCTAATAGTATTTCTAATGATAATATGAAGAGCAGAGGGGACAATGGACAACCTTGTCGGACTCCTTTCTCTATGTTTAAAGTTTGAGTATTTTCTCCATACATTATAATATTTGCTTTTTTATACTGAATAAATTGCTGTTATAATATTCTTAAATTTGGTGCTGAAATTAATATCATAAATTTGCTGAATTGCCAATTAAGATTGTCAAAAACCCTTTTGAGAATCCAAGAAAACAAGGGCTACATGTTTCTCCTGGTGGGCATTATAATATTCTAGACTATCCATTATTCTTCTTCTTAAATTATTCCTAATTTGTCTGTTTGGAAGAAACCTATTTTGGTCTGGATGTATAATCTTTCAGAATTTTCTTTTATCTAGTAGCAATAATGGTAGTAAATATTTTATAATCTACATTCAGCAGGGAAATTGGTCTATAGTTTTGTATCATTCTGGCATCTGAGTCCCCCTTCGGGATTAGTGAAATTAGCAATTCTCTCCACCTGTCTGGCATTTTAGCAGAAAATAATATCTCATTATATAAATCCACCATTATTGGTCCCATTTGTTCTTCTATCGCTCTATAAAATTCTGCTGGGAAACTGTCAGGGCTTGAGGTTTTGTTACTTTTCTGGGCTCTAATTGCTTGTTTTAATTCTGTCATAGATATATCTTTCATCAAAGATTCTTTCATTGTTAATTTCTTGAGTTTTTTTTTCTCTTAGATATTCGCTTATCTGATCTTCATCTACTTTCTCTTTCTTATACAGTTTCTCAAAATATTTATGTGCAATCTCTTTTTTCTTCTCTATTGTATGTTGATAATTTCCACTTTCATTTTGTAGTTGGTAGATGGTTCTTTTATCTTTCTCTTTTTTGAGTTTATAAGTCAGCCATCTGCCAGGGTTATTTGCTTATTCAAAGTATATTTGCTTGGTTGCTTTCAAATTTCTAATCAATTCTTCCTGTTCGACTAAATTAAGTTTTTGTTTATAGAGAATCAGTTGTTCTAGTAATTTAACATCCTGTAGTTTGGATTCTAGTTTCCTGATTGTTTGATATAAATTGTTTTGTTGGGCATATTTTTCTTTGTTTTTTTGTGCAACATAGGATATTATAATTCCCCGTGTGACCCATAGATTTGGATGGTTGTATATAGATTATTATTTTCTTTAAAGTAAAAAATTAATTCTCCCTTAAGTTTCTTTATAAATTCCTCATCCTTTAATAATTGAGAATCTAAAGTCCACCTTCTCCTTGGTTTTTTCCTACCTTTCCAATTGATTCTAAGAGGGTTGTTCAGTTCGGTATAATTTCTTCTTCTACCAAATCTCCATTCATCTATGCCATATCAATGTGCAACCATGGCTAGTGGAGATTTGAATAGAAGGTAAATTGTTTTTTATCTGGGTTTAATTTTCTCCATATGTCTATTAAATTTAATTCTTTAATCATTTCTACATATTTAGGTAGTTCTCTTTTCTTTTCCCTTCCCTTCTTGTTCCCCCCATTATTGTCTTTATAGTCTATAACGCTACAGCTACAGCATTATAGTCCCCTATAATACAAAAATTTTCCTTTCCAATTCAATGATTTTAGCATATAGAGCTTTATAGAATTCTTTTTGATTGGCATTAGGGGCATAAATTACCACCAATATTTTTTTTTTTTACAGTTTATCTGTATTTCTATTGCCAGAACTCTTCCTTTGGGATCTGCAAATATTAATTTCGCTTTTATCTC
Source organism: Laticauda colubrina (assembly GCA_015471245.1). NCBI lineage: Eukaryota > Metazoa > Chordata > Lepidosauria > Squamata > Elapidae > Laticauda > Laticauda colubrina. The sequence goes on from BLBF01000019.1 coordinate 23,657,936, forward strand.
TTCTTTAATGTAAACTGCTATTCCATTCTTTTTTTCATTATCAGCAGAAGCCGTAAACACTGTCCCTAATTTGGGGCAATCTAAATATTTTTCCTCTGTTTTTAAAATGTGTGTTTCCTGTAAACAAATAATGTCTGCATTTTGTTTTATCAACTTTGCCAGAATCCTTTGTCTGTTTATTTTTTAGTTTAAGCCATTTATATTAATGGATAAGAGTTTCACCTCTTTTCCCATAGTTCTAGTTATATCTGGTTCTTTGTTTCCTAGTCACTCTTATTTCCCTTTGCATTATATTTGTTAATTTAAAATCTTCTTGTTCTTGTTGCTAGTTGGTTTTTCTTACTTCTTGTTATTTTTCTTTTTTGTTTAGTCTTGTTTTTCTTGAGAGTTTGAGTCTAGTTAAGTCTCGCTCTTTGCCTTGTAATTACTCTAAATTCTGCTTGTGGTTGGTAATGTGTCTTACATTCTTCTTTTTCTTCTTGTTGTTGCTGGTTGTTTTTCAGGTTTTGTGGGGTCCTCTGTCCCTTCCTTTGATGATCTTGATCTTCTTGGGAATCTGGTTCTGATTCATCTTTTCTGGTCTGTTCTTCAGAGCTTACCAGTCTTTCATAGAAGTCTTAGGCTTTTTCCATGGAGTACTTTAATTTTCCTTTCCCTCCCATGTAATTAACATCCCGTCTGGAACAAACCATTTGAACATAATACCTTTCTGATTTAATTGGGCCACCAGTGATTTATAATCTCGTCTTGCTTCTCTAACCCTTCTTGGGATTTGTTTAAGAACTGAGATTTCTTTATCTTTACACTTAATTGTTTCTTTTTTTGATATTTTATATATAATGTCCCAGACCTTCCTTCTTGCAAAACATATGTGCATTTATTTTGAGCATTTGTGATGTCTTGCATAGTTAGTACTTACTCTGTAGACTTCGTCCAACTCTTACAAAATCTCATCTTTGTCTCTTTCCAATACCTCCGCCAATATTTCTGCCATCACCTGTTCTAGGTCTTTTTCTTTTGATTCCACTATATTTTGGAATCTTAGGTATACTGCAGCCTTGTCCATTTCTAAATGCAGAAGGGAATCTTCCATTTCTTTGCTCACAATCTTTAAAAGTTCATCTACTTTTTCCAATTTCCTTTAAGTTTGTCCTTTTCTCTACTTCTTTTGTTGATTCATTTTTCTCCAGCTCTTGCTGTATTGTTCCAATTTTTTCATCTAATTTAGAAACATCTACTTTCATTTCTGCTTTTAATTTCCTCATCTCTTCTTTTATTTAATTTATATCTGCTCTTGTCTCTGTATGATTTTTGAACATTATTTCTTGTAGCTTTGACATAGAATCTTGTAGGGTAAGCAGTGTCAAATATATATTGGCATTTGTGATAGAAGGTTGTTTCTCTAATGTTAGTGATTCTTAAATTGTCTTCTGTGATGTTGGTGAGGGTATTGCCATTGGTTAATGTCATCTTCTTTCCAGTTTTGAGCATTGTAGTAGTTATGGAAGTCATTTCTCTGAGGATTTATTTCTGTTTTTGTGTTATATTAATTACGTTGTCCCAAATTAGCATTCACTGTTAATTTGTTAGATAATATATGATAAAGTTAACCAATGAATTAATTAAATAATCTGTCTATCTATCTCTTAGTTTCCTAAATTCTTTAATATATTCAGCAAACTTATAGGTGCAAATACTGTCCAATATAATCTCAGATTGAAATTCTAAATTAAATATATGAATGTGTAGAATCTACACTTGTTTCTCAATGTTATAAACTCAGATGATAGTAATAATAGATACCTTCTCCTATCTCTCTTATTTAGATACAAATCTTATCTATTATATATTATATACAGTTCCAAATGCATATAAAGATATATATCTACATATATTATAAGACAATATTATAAAGAGTTCATCATAGTGAATAAAAAAATTGTAAATAGAAATAAATTAACCTGAAAAGTTCAATTAATTGTTTAAAGTGATCAGGTATATTCAAATATTAATATGTAGTTAGTTATATATTTAAATATTCAATTTGAATATATTCAAATATTAATTCAAATATTAATATGTAGTTATATTCAAATATTAATATGTAATTAGTTATAGTTGTAAATATTGTAAATATTAAATAACTATTACTATCAATATAAATGTTACTTGACAAATTACTGACAAATCAACTGGGTCCAGCAAAATATCTCACAATTACACTCATCAAATGTCTTTCCTTCTTCAGTTAGTATGTAGGTAAAGGATAATAGAATATAGAATAATTAATCTAAGTATCAAATGTTAAGGAAAGAGTAGTGAGGGTGGAGCTGGCATCGTGGCGGTACAGCGTGCGATCTTGAAACTCCAAGATCACAGCTGATATCTCCACTGCAGGACAGTTCCACCAGACCTAAACCATCCTGTAGAGACAGTGACTGAGAAGGGCACATCCTGTCAATCCCAAGGACATTGCAAAGTCCCTGGTAGATCCTGGAGAAGCCCTTTTTTCCCGCGGTTGAGAAGTAGCCATTTAAGCTGCTGAAGCTGGGACAGCTCTGGAACAGAAGAAAGCTGGAAAGAAAGTGTGTCAGTTTGGTGAGATAAATTTTTACTTACTATTTTTTTGGAGAAAACACCCTAAAAGACTAAAAGTAAAATTTAAAAGTGAAGATAAAAGTGATTAAATGGCGAGATTAAGTACAAATTAAACCTGAAGGTTTTTTTCCCTTTTTTATTGGAAATTGGATTTTTGTAAAAGCTTCTCAATTTTTAAACTGGACTGTTTTTTCTTTTTTAATTTTTATTTTTTAAATAACTCCTTTGAAAGTCCCTTTCGGTTCTTTTTCTTTTCTTTTTAACAACTTTTGTTTTTCATTTATTTCTGGCTTAAATATTAAAGGGGAAGTGAAAGCAAAGGGAACTAAGTAACACCACCATCTGGAGACTTGGATATATTGTTTTTCTTTCTTTCTTACTTGTTGATACATCTGGTATTATATTCAAGGACTCTGAGCCTTTCACTGAAAAGATAATGGGAATAGCATGTAGATTGTTTATGCAGGTGCTCTTCTGTGAAACTACTGATAGCTGGAATTGAAACTGAAAGAAAGATGTCTGAAGTGACCTTGAAAAGAGAACTGGAAATTTTGTTTTTTGATTTAGTAAAGAACCTTGGATATTCAGTGGCAGTGCTTTGCTTACTGACAGAATAGCATTTTACCCCTCCTTTTTTGTAAACTCCCCCTCCAGTTGGATTTTTATATTTGGACTACCCTTTTGATACAGGAATTGGATTACATTTCCCCCCCCCCCTCTTTTTGCTCTATCTTTTTAGCAAGGGGAATATACAGCTCTCTGTCTTTTTAATTTTTTTTTATTTTTTTCAACCTTTCTTCATTTTACATTTTTCTTCTTTTCTTTTTCTTTTTACCTAACTGAAATCAAGCAGATTAAGGTACACAAGTGCCTGAAGATCTTTTTCCCTTCCCTTTTTTATTTTTTGTTTTTACTTTTTATTGGAGTGGCAGTTGTCTGCTCTTGCTTCTTCTTTCCATTTTTCTTATCAAGCATTGTAAGATGAGCAGAAAGATACCAGCCTCAACTTCTTCAATTCTGACTTCTTCTTCCTCACCATCTGGAGGACAATAATCAATACAGATGATGTTGCAACAGGAGAAGGAGAAGGAAGTGACATTGCAGATGATTATGCAAGGAATTGAAAAGTTACCAGCAAAAACAGATAATATTGAAAAGAGAACAGAAAATAGTGAAAAGAGAATGGAGAATATCAAGCAAAGAACCGAAAAGACAGATGAGAAAATTGAAAACAGATGATGATGCAATATGAGGACAGAATTAAGAAAATTGAAGAACAAGATGTGCAAAGAGATAAGTAAATTGGAGATATGGATACCCAACTGAGTGAAGTTGAAAGAGACAAGAGCAGATGGGAAATCGATAGGTCAGAATTTTATCTTAGACTCCAAAATCTAGAAGAAAAGGGTGAAAACCTTGCTGAAATGATGACAGAAATCTTGCCAGAAGCATAAGAGATGACTAAAGAGAAGATGATGGATGGAATGGACAAGGGTTTCTGTGTCTACACAAGATATGTGATGTGAAATAAACTACCAAGAGAAATTCATATCAGATTTATTAAGAAAATATTAAATCACAAATACTGCAGTCGGCAAGAGAGAAAACACTAAAGTACGAAGATAAAGAAATAGTGGTATTGAAACAGGTACTGAGAAGAGTGAAAGAGATAAGAAGAGAATATTTTTTTTTGACTAAAGAGCTACTCAAGAGAGGAATAAATTACAGATGGCTAATACCAGAAGGTCTCATGTTTACCTGGCAGGAACAAAGACAGAGAATTGATACAGTTGAAAAAGCTGAATTATTCTATCTGGAATACTTCAGAGGAAAGAAAGAAGATACAAGAAAAGAAGAGTCGTTAATTGAATTTCAAGAGGAATGTATAGCAGTAATTGAAAAAGAAGAAGGAGGTGTAGGTGGTGTACCCAGATAGCAATGAGAACCAAAATCTACTAAGCAACAAATCTTTCTTATAAAGTCTAAAATGGATGAGAGAAAATTGATTACAATTAATATAAATGGACTCAATTCTGCTACTAAATGAAGAAAAATATTCCATAAACTAGAGAAATTAAAATTTGATATCGTCTGCTTACAAGAAGTACATATTAAAAAACAACACGAACACATATTGAAACAACAAAAATTAGGGAAATTATTTACAGCATTGACACAATGTAAAAAGAGAAGAGTGGTGTTATACATTAGAGATACAATGCTAGCGGAACAAATATATACAGATGATGATGAAAGGATTTTGATGGTGAACATAATCTAAAGACACTTTTAATAGCAGTCTATGCTCCAAGTGATAATCAAGACGATTTTTACAGGAAATTACATATGAAAATAATTGAATTGGACTATGCTAATATTTGTATGATGGGAGATCTTAATGAAATAATTAATGACAAATTGGATTATAAAACACAGAAAGCAGCAAAGAAAACTAGAAAGACATTGCTTCTTTTGAATGGCAGATGAGATAAACCTAAAAGATACATGGAGAGAGAGAAATGAGGAAAATAAACAATATACTCTCTAATCTATAAATAGACACGCATCATGGTCCAGAATATATATGATATGGATGTCAACATAATTGCTCTCTAGCATACAAGATATTGAAATAGAAACAAGTACCTGGGCAGATCATAATCCAATAACGGTTGCATGGAAAGGACAAAAAAGGAGATTCAGATGCATTCAAAATAATACAACATTAAAGGAAAAAGATTTTAAACAGAAAATTGAGAAAGAATTGACTTTCTTCTTTAAAGAAAACACAAAAGAGGATAGATCACTACAGAATCTCTGGGACACGATGAAGGCTTATACAAGGGGTTTGATAATGGACTACACAAGAAAAAGAAACAGAAAACAGAAAAAAAACTTTTAAAACATTGGAAGATGACTATAAGAGGCTGGAAAAAAGAGTTACAGAAATTTCCACAAAAAAGAGACATTAAAATAGATATAACTAAACATAAAATGGGGCTAATGGAAAAAGAGGAAATAGCACAAAAAATTTAAAATGCTAAACAGAACTATTTTGAAGTTGCAGATAAACCAGGCAGATGGTTAGTTTATAAGCTGAGAGAGGAAAGAGACTCAAGAAGGATAAATCAATTAATATATAAACAAGGACATGTATACTATAGAAATGTGGAGAAGAAAAAAATTATTCAAGATTATTATGGAAAATTGTACTATCAAGAGAATGTCCAGGGAGAAAGAATTAAACAATACTTACAAGAAGCAAATCTGTCCCAGATCCCCAAACATATTGAAATAATGTTAGAAAGTAACATAACGATGATGGAATTAACAGAAGCTATAAAAAAAGCAAAATATTGGGAAAGCACCAGATCTGGAGGGACTGCCAGCAAAATTTGACAAGATTTCAGGAAACATTGAATCTTCACTTGTTAGAAGTTATGAATGAAGCAATGTCAAGGAAGAGAATATCCAAAACATGGTCAGAAGCATATGTTACACTTGTACTGAAGGAGGACACAGACCCACAGCAAGTTAAAAATTATAGACCAATATCCCTATTAAACTCAGATTATAAAATCTTTGCTTCAATTTTGGCAGAAAGACTAAAAAGATATTTAAACAATTTTATTCATTCTGATCAAAATGGATTTCTGTGGAAGAGACAAACTAAAGACAATATGAGAATAATTTTAGACATGTTGGAATACTATGAGGCAGCTCTCAAAAAACAAATGGCTTTGATGTTTTTAGATGCACAAAAAGCCTTTAACAATGTGAGTTGGCGTTTTATGCTATTACAATTGGAACAAATGGGCTTTGGTAAAAAAATTACCCAAGCCATAGAAATGATATACTTTTAACAAACTGCAAAGGTTATGATAAATGGAGAGTCAACAGATTTTATAGATATAAGAAAAGGGGCTAGACAAGGCTGTCCACTGTCACCTCTGTTGTTTGTGTTAACACTGGAACTGCTGAATAAGAACATCAGAGAAGAAAAAGAAATAAAAGGAATGAAAATTTAAAAAGAAGAGTACAAATTGCAAGCCTTTGCAGATGACCTGGTATTTATATTAGAGGATCCATTGGAGTCAGCGCCTAAGCTCATAGAAAAGAGAGAAGAGTATGGGAAAGTAGCAGGTCTGAAAATAATAAAGACAAAACAAAGAATATATTAGCAAGATGAAAGAAAGAATTGGAGGAAGTCTTGGGGATCCAGGCCACAAATAAGGTTAAATATTGAGGGATACATATAACATCAAGATGTAGCACACTCAAGGAGGACAATTATCTTAAACTCAAACAACAGATTGCGACAGATTTGATAAAATGGGAAAATTTACAATTATCATTGATTGGGAGAATATCTACAATTCAGATGAATGTATTGCACGAATCTTATATTTATTCCAGACAATTCCAATTAGATTAGGAAAATATTTTTTTGAAGATTTAAATAAAATACTGCTAAAATATATTATGTTAGGGATAACATTGTTCACCCTAACTGTTTTAGGTGAAATACTAACTATGAATCATAGTTAATGTATGCAGCTTTAAATGTAAAATAGCAATTGTGGGTGTGGTTATGAAAATCATATAAAAGTAGCAAGGCTACAGCTTGCTCTCTCTCTCTCTGGCTTTGATGACCCCTGATTACTGCTTGGAAGCAAGA
>BLBF01000019.1:23670211-23732021 GCA_015471245.1 Laticauda colubrina
TGTTTAGCTTGTCTACCTAACCCTGGTTGGGGAACCCAGGCTTAACATATTATATATACTATACTATATATATACTATATATCATAAACAAACAGCAAAAGTAACGATAGAGGGAGAATTGACAGACTCTATTAATATAAGAAAAGGAACAAGACAAGGATGCCCACTGTCACCTTTGTTGTTTGTGTTAACCTTGGAAGTGTTAAACAGAAATATTAGAGAAGAAAAGGACATAAAAGGGATGAAAATTAAAAAGGAAGAATTTAAATTGCAAACATTTGCAGATGATTTGGTTTTCATCTTAGAAGATCCAATAGAAACAGCACCAAAATTGATGGAAGAAACAGAGACATATGGAAAGGTGGCTGGCTTGAAAATAAATAAAGACAAGACAAGGATTTTGACAAAGAACATGTCATCAAGACAAAAGGAAAAATTAGCAGAGCTATTGAAAATCCAGGTCACAAACAAGATCAAATACTTGGGGATATATTTGACAGCAAGATGCAGTACATTAAAAGAGAATAACTATATTAAGCAGCAGATAGCGCTAGAAATGGGAAAATTTACAACTGTCACTAGTAGGGAGAATATCAACAATCAAGATTACCCAGAATTTTATATTTGTTTCAAACAATTCCAATCAGGCTTGGAAAAGATTATTTTGAAGATTTAAATAAATCGTGTTGAAATATATCTGGCAAGGTAAGAAGCTCTCACCAAGGCAGTGAGCACCTCCCTGACGGACCCTCCGCTCATCCCGCCAGGGCCGCACCAGAGCCCTGTGGGCTGGGCAGAGCCGGGAAAGTGAGCTGCGGGTGTATGCATGCCTCCTCCTGCCCCTCGTTCCCAAATCTCACCCGGGCAAGCAGCGCTTCACTTGCTGTGCAAAGCTGCAGCTTCCTCACCTCTCAACAAGCAGAAGGAACCGGATTCAGCCTCCTCCTCCTCAGCCGCAGTGCAGACCTTGTGGGGAGAGAGAGAGAGAGAGAGAGGGAGAGATCCTCTCAGGCGAGCACCTTCCCTTGGAACGCGGCGATGGGAGTACCTGAAACCAGGTGTCTCCTCAGGGCTCCAGTTGCAGAGAGGAGCCCTGACTGGCCACATGTGGCTGCGCTAAATGTCACGGCGTTCTTCTAACGCCATGGCAGCAAGGGAGAAGGAAAAGGTCTCCTGAACCCCAAGATGTCGCCGCCCGCCCACCCAAGGATGCAAGGAGGGGAATTAAGTCACCCCCGAAAAGACAGCCTAGCCATTTTTTGGGGGGTCAAAAAAATATGAGGCCTGGCCTTATAATGTGAGAAACACGGTAGATTGTTGACATTAGAAGACATGATTTGTTGTTGGGGTGGCATGCTTTTTATGGTACAAAGGAACTAAAATACAGGGGTATTTTAGAAGACATTACATACGGGAGTCTCTGTGGTTAAACTGGAAGAAGATTAAAAGACAATCTTATTGAAAATTCCAGTCTGGTTATCGACTATTGAAGCATTTTCTTATCCTATAATATATAAAAAGGAACAAACAGTTCGACATGGTGAAATATTGAATGAAAAGGGTGAAGTTAAATCTATAGAAAAACTAGAGGAACAAGGTATAAAGATGAATTGGTTTTCATGCGCACAAATACATTCAAGGTATGATAAAGATTCCAAAACAGAAGGTTTTTATGATAAACCGACTGATTTAGATAAGATTTTGACAGGTACTGATGAAAAGGTGATTAAAAAATTGTATGGATATTTATTAGAAATTAAACTAGAAGAAGAACAAGTTAAAGAAACAATGATTGCTTGGGGAAAGAATTTTGGATATGGGATTGATCTAGAGAAATGGCAAAAATTGTGGTCTCAAAATTATAAGATGACAATGTCAACAGCATTTAAAGAAAATTTGTATAAGATGTTTTACAGGTGGCATTTTCCCCTGACAAGAATAGCAAGAATGTTCAAGAATAAATCGGAAAAATGTTGGAAATATCATTAGACACCTGGCTCATATTACCATATGTGGTGGACTTGAGCGGATGCTAAAAAATACTGGACTAAAATCCACACGTGGTTGGAAAAAATGACAAAAAAACATTTTGATTTGAAACCAGATATATTTTTATTGGGAATTTTGCCTGAAATGTATAGTAAAGACTTGAAATATCTGATTGTAAATGTATTAACAGTGTAATTTGCTAAAAACTGGAAAATGAGAAAATACCATCACAGGAGGAAATTATTAAGAAAATATTGCAATGTGCTGAAATGAGTAGATTGACATTTGAAATTAGAGAGCAAGAATATAAACAATTTTATAAAATTTGGGATCTATTCTCTCAATGGTTAGATAATAAAATATAGGAACGAAATATGATGACTTTTATAAAATACTAAATATGTAAAGATGTATTTTTTCCTTATTATATCTACAAAATTATTTTAGGATAGATTTGGGGTGATAATATGAATTGTCACAAAATAAATTGAATAAAATATAATTATTTCTTAAAGCATGAATGAATAATAAGTATAGTGAAATGATTGATTGATAATAATATTAATGCATTTAATATTGGATTGAAAATATGAGATCATATATAATTGTAATTGAAGACTACCAAATGGAAGCACAAAAAAATTTGTTAACCAACCGACACACTGTATGTACATATATGGAAGATGGCTTGATGTTTTTATGTTTTGTTTGTTTATGTTTGTTTTAAAAACCAATAAAAATTCTTATAAAAAAAAAAGAAATGGAGATATGGAGGAAGGTGGCAGGCAAGGGAGAAAGAGATGTCTACCTGAAGCAAAAACTGCTGACATATAAACAAGTAAGACATGTAATTGCCCCTATGCTCCATTGTGTCAAAAAAAAAAAAAGTTCTTGAAGAAAAATAGCTTGTGTTGCAGTAACTTTCTATTGAAAGTGAAAAGTGTTTCTTATAAAAAAGCAGATCAATTGCTGGTCCTCATTTATACTTATAAGGCCTATCTGTCCACTCCTGTCCAGCTTGCTTGGCCTTAGAGACTATCATACTATCATGCAGCAGCACTAGCATGGATTAAACAATGGATATCCTTGAACAATAAGAAAATGCTAACCCTGGAAGGGCATGATCTACAAATAGGGTGGCACACCGTCCGGGGGGGGGGGGGATATTTATTCACATTCACACATCCAAAATTACCAAATTAGATATGCGTTATTACAGTTTTGGGAGAAAATAAAAAACACATCATATCAAAATTCCAGGACAGCTATCAACAATAGAACAAAAGATCTATCCAAATATATTAGATAAAACCAAAATAATAAGGTAAAGCCAATTGCTAGATTACAAAGTAGATTAAAGTAAAATAAAGAACTGAGAGAAGAGAGAATAATGATAGATTGGTGGCTCTATTTGCAATTGCAAACAAGATACAAAAAATATATAGAAGAGTTTGGTATAGACAGGGCACTACAATAAATCAATAAAATTTTATTAGGGCCAGAAGAAAAATTCATAATGTACATTCAAAATGTACAATTACTAACTTAAATTTGATAGGGAAGAGGAAACAGTTAAAGGAACAATGATAGCCTAGGCGAGAAATTTTGGGTATAATATACAATTAGAAGATTGGGAAAAACTGGGACCAAAACCCATAAACTAACAATGGCTGCTGCACATAAAGAAAATCTTTATAAAATTGACACCTTGCACCAGATTAGCTAAAATATACCGAAATATGAACCCTGAATGGCTAGAAATGCAAAAATAAACAAGATCCTTTCTTTCACATGGTGGTCTTGCCCCAAAGCAAAAGAATACTGGAACAAAATTAGAACATAGTTGCAAGAAATTATTGGATTTCAAATAGAACTCAAGCCTGAAATGTTCTTATTAGGGATAATTAGGGAAGCATTTAAGAAAGAATTCGAATACATTGCAATACATATATTAACAGCAGCAAGAATAACCTATGCTCAGAGCTAGAAATTAGATAGCACTCCCACAGTTAGTATTATAGGAAGTTAGTACCCACCCCTCTCCTAGAAAATTGAAATAGCCTAGGAAATATTAAAAAGGCAGAATATTTCCTCGAAAGAGTAGAAACTCAGAAGCAGAAACTCACCCCCAAAGCAGAATCTCACCTCCACCTTTGTTAATGGGTGGGCCATTAAGGCCTGGGCCAGAATATTTTACATAAGAAAAATCTCCAGGTAAAGCTATAGTAATTGCCAAAAGCCCTTTTAAGGGCATAAATCATCCAGCAAGGCTAGACCAAGCCTGGAACTCAGGACAGCCTAAAGAGTTGCCCATGGGAGTCTGACAACCAATCAGAATACAAGCTCAAATTCAAATCTCAACAGAGGGTATAAAACCCAGGCACTCTCAGCACCTCAGTCCTTTTTTATTGATCTTTTTTGATTCCCTTTCACTCTGGAGCTCCAGACCATGTGGTCCTGTCCACCATTAAACTTTCCAAGCAGCTTCCATGTTTCCAGTGTCTTTTTCCCAACTTGGAACTGAACCCAGAAGGCTATTTCTTTCAACAGTATGATTATAAAGAAAATTATGGACTGTGCAAAAATGGTAAAACACATATTGGAATTGCAAGAGAGGGAAGAGAAGGAATATTATATGGTCTGGGAAAAATGGCACAACTGGTTGGATAGTAGGACAGTAGGAATAAAAAATATATAAACAAATAGATGTATGTGTATGTGTATGTGCGTATATATGTGTGTACATGTGTGTGTATGCTATAGCTATATATATATATATAGTATATAGTTAGAAGAAACTGGAAAAATTGATATCACAACATCACAAAGATTGTATTTGTGTTGTTTTGCTGTGTTATGTATTTGTGTTGTTTTTAAATGTGTAAAACTCAATAAAAAATAATTAAAAAAACAAAACAACATGAAAGTCCAAGTGAGGTGTGAAGAAGGAGAGGCAGGGGATTATGGTTATCCACAGAGATTCATAGCAAAGGATGAAAGAAAGAAAAAAATGCCACTAAACATTTATGTTCCCAACACAACACTCAGCATCCTTAGACCAAATGTGATTGTTCATGTCAATTTAAGCTATACTGATTTTCTGTTAAAATGCATAGAAATACTTTTCAGTGTATCATTTGCCTGTCTCTATTTGTATCTCACCTTTATTATTTTTAGAAATAACTCAAGATGGTAAACATATCCAATACACCTTCCTCTCCACATTTTCTCCTCAACAACAACTCTGTGAGATGACTTCAATTGAGAGTAAGTGGCCCAAGGTCATCCAGCTGGATTTAATGGTTAAGGCACAATAGAACCCACAGTTTCCTGCTTTCTACTCTGGTGCCTTAACCAGTAGATTAAATTGGCTCCAATGTTTACTGCGTGTATATAAATTTTTAAGATATTCTACAGAATAAAGGAAGGAACAGGATAAAATCTACTAGCTTAAAGAATGTGTAAATTATTCCTGTGCAATTGAAATTTCATACAAGTTTCATTCACAAAGATGTGGCTGTTGTCAGTTTTCCTTCAATCACCTGATTTCCAGGGGTGGGATTCAAAATCCTAACAACCGGTTTGCTGCCTGGGTGGCTGTGGCCATGGTGGGCATGACCTAAAGAAACTTCCTGTTTCCGGTGGGTTTCCAGAGCCTTTTGCCCTCCCAAGGGTCTGGAGGTTTCCCCTGGGCCTCTGGGAGGGTGAAAATGGCCTCCCCCAGGCTCTGGATCAGTGGTCACCAACTGATGGGCCATGGCCCACTGGTGGGCCACAGAGAAATCTCACCCCCAGAGTACCCCCACAAAGCAATTAATCCAGGCTGTGCAGAAACACAAGGCTCCACCACCCATATAGCCCGTGGGAACCCTCCCCGCCCTCTCACTCCTTACCCGGTAAACTTGCCTGCTAAGTTACTATTTTTCCTTTTTCTGACCATCATCGGTTCTGCTGTGCCAGGAGATTTAGATTAGCTAGGAAGCAGGAAATGGTTGCATTTCTTGCTTTCTAGCTAGTCTTTAGATCTTCAGCTAAGCACAGACAAACCTCCCTCAGGACTGAAGATTTGCTTGCAAGCAAATTCAGTCCAGACTCATGGCAGGCAAATTTGAGAGACTGAGCTAGCTGATGGCAGATAGATATATCACTGAATGATTCTGTGAGCAACTCCTGCCTGCTTTACCTGATTTGGGATAACAGTTGTTCTTTTTTAAATAACAAATTAAATATTTATATGCATGGTGTGTTGTGAGTTAATTTTGTGAGTTTGTTTGCTAGCAAATTTTATGAGTTTGCTTGCAAGAAAATTGTATGTGGCAGACTGAGCTAGCCAATTGCAGATAAATAGATCTCTGAATGAATCTGTGATTCTGTGAGCAACTCAATCTGTCTACCTGCTTTGCCTGATTTTGGGTAAAAGCTGCTCTTTTTTCATAAAAAATTCAATATTTATATAAATATTTCTAATATTTATATACAAGCCATGCCCAGCCAGTCACATGACCACCAAGCCACACCCATAAATTAGGCCACTCCCACAGAACTGGCTAGTGGTCCCTGGGATCTAAAATTATGAGTTTGGTGGTTCCTGAGGTCCAAAAGATTGGTGACCCCTCCTCTGGAGCCTGTGGAAGCCGGAAACAGGCCCATTTCCAGACATCCAATACTTCCAGGAGGGTTATTTCTCCCCTCCTAGAGCCTCAGTGTGGACCTTGCACTTACCTACATCACATGGAGCCTCCTGGGAGGGGCAGGGATGGGTGGGAGGGGCCAGCCAGTTGGTTGAAATACTGGTTTGGCAAACCAGATGTAACTTTAACATCCAGTTCACCCTAACCAGCCCTAACTGTAGAATCCCACCCCTGCTGATTTCTGGTGCTCCCTGTCAATTTTCCACAAGCAAAATCAATGAGGAAACTGATAAGATATCGGATGTTGCTTCTGTTCTCAATGTTTGTTTGTTTTTGCCTGTCTATGATCATTCTGTTTATCTTTTTGGGTAAATTGATGTTGACTTAGTATTGAAGTTAATTTGCCACACAATTATTTTTCTATGTATGATATATTGTATATGCTTCTTAGATAATAAATAGATTCCAGCATTATGGTAAGCCTAAAATTTAATGTTTGTTCTGGTCACATCAGACTGCACCACCTTCTGCTAAAAAGATGACCCAACAGGTCACAAAGTTATCTAGTTGTAAATGAAATATTAATAATCAGCAATTATGGTATCATTGTATATAAACATTTTACAAAGGGAGATTATAAGAATAATGAACAAAAAACTTTATCAAAGAGAAAATATATACCAAACAGAAACTACCAATAGCATTTATATTTATTTATTATTTTTATTATGCCACCCATTCACTGATATAATATCTCTGGAGTGTTTATATGTGAACTTGATGAAATATTAATGCATTTTTCCCAAGCTCTATAGCATTGATTTGCAACAGGTCTCATAAACAACAAGTAGATGCTGTTTCCAATCAGAATGAGAATATCTGTCTGCATATCAATTTTTTTTCCAAGTGAGCACATACTACAATGTTACATAAATAATAAAGGGCAAAGTTTCTCTTGAGAGGAGTTCTATATCTGATGAGTATGTGGTTCATCCCACATCATTTTCTTTGTAATAATATGGAAATGCATTGCCATTTCCTGCTTTTGAAATGTTATTTTCCTGATCCTAGCTTTTCTATGATCAGTGAAAAACATCACCTAGGTTTTATCACCTGTTGTGACATAGTTTGAATGGCATGCAAATTGTATGTTTCTGCTTCTCTCTTTTCCACACCTCTGTCTTATACTGTACTTAGTTGGCTCTCTCTCCCTCTTTATGCATACACAAAAATGACATGGTCCTTAATATAAGCCACCATGTCCTACAGATCCAAAGTTTAAATAGAAAAAAAATCTATCTATGTTCCCATAAGCAAATGTAAAAACATTCTTCCATGGTAAAAGTAAAGTGTTTGGGAATTAAATCAATCTTTCTTTTTAAGTAAATATACTTTGCCAATTTCCAGGCATGTTGCTAAATTACAGATACTTTAGGAATAAACAATGTGCAGCTACAATAAAGAATAGGAGATTGTCACTGTTATCAGTAATAGTGTCAGCATTCCAAAGAAACTCCTAATATACATTCAACACTCAAAGACAAAGTCCATCCAAGTAAGAATTTATTCAAGAAGTCATGTTGGCACATCTGGGAAAATCTGAATCTAAAACTTCCGGTTTTTCCCTTCCCAAAGTGAAATTCAAAGATCTATCCCCTGCACACATCAGTTCATCACATGACCCAATCAAACATCATTAAACAGAAACCACTTCTTCATTCAACACTCTCCAGGTGAAGGATGACCCATTCTTGACATTTGATAAGAATGTAGTTTAGTCTAAATTACTATACACTAAGAATTCCCCCCTCCCAAATTCCCAAATTCTAACTGTGGCAGCCTCGAACCTTCTACAAAGCTTTTATGGCTAATAAAATATGGTTTTCATAGCTGACAAATAGTATGTGGGAATCATCATGAAGGACAGGAGGAAGAGCCAAAACAGCAGAACCCGCAAAAGGAATGGGATATAGCAAACATTTCAGGATGGGGACTCACTGATTGGTTCCATAACAATAGCTTCACACAGCAGGCCAATAATGAAGTGCTGAGGATTTTTGTTTAATAAAATCTGAAAAACTATTTGTTCCCACCCTATTTGATTTATTTTTTATTTATTTATTTTGTCAAGTGATTATTAGATAACAAGTACAAGTATAAACATGGTTATAAATACATGAAATGAATATGTATAAGAAAAAAAAGAAACAATATGACAGAGATGGTAGGCACGTTGGTGCACCTATGCACACCCCCTACAGACCTCTTGGGAAAGGGGTGAGGTCAATAGTAGACAGTTTAAGGTTAAAGTTTTTTGGGTTTGGGGAAGAAACCACAGAGTCAGGTAGAGTATTCAGACACTGACCACTCTGTTGCTGAAGTCGTATTTCCTGCAATCAAGTTTGGTGTGGTTTACCTTGAGTTTGTATATATTGTGTACTCTTGTATTGTTATGGTTGAAGCTGAAATATTCATTGACAGGTAGGACATTGCAATATATAATTGTATCTACTATACTTAGATCAGACCAAAGACAGTGCGGTTCTAGGTTGTCTAGGTCTAAAATTACAAGTCTGGTGGCATAAGGTATTCTGCAACAATTAGAGGAATGGAAAACTCTTCTTGTGAAATATTTCTGGATTTTCTCAACTGTGTTAATATCAGATACGTAATGTGCGTTCCAGACTGATGATTTGTATTCAAGCATGGGTCTAGCAAATGTTTTGTATGCTCTAGTTACTAGTGTGATATTACCAGAAAAAAAGCTACACAGGATTAGGTTAACAACTCTTAATGCCTTTTTGACTATGTAGTTAAAGTGGGCTCTAGAACTTAGATCATTAGAGATGAATACTCAAGATCCTTGACAGAGTTTGGATCATCAACAAGGTCTTGACTATTCAGCTTGTATTTTATTTTCTGGTTTTTTTTGCCAGTATGTAAGACAGAGCATTTATTTGTTGAGATTTGAAGTTGCCATTTGTTTGATCATTCTGACACATAGCCCAAGTCTTTTTGAAGGGTAGCAGTATTGTCAGTGATGTTGAACAGCTTTACATCATCAGCGAAAAGAACACAGTTGCTCTTAATATGATCACAGAGGTCATTTATGTAGTATGAAAATAGTTGGTCCTAGAACACTCCCTTGGGGGACACCACTGTTGACAGGTACAGGATTTGATAGGACACTCCCAATTTTGACCATTTTGTTGTCTGTTTGACAGAAATGCTTCTTTCCAGTTATTCAGGTGTCCAGAGATACCATAAGATTTTAGTTTTAGTAGTAGTTTGTCATGTTCCACTGAATCAAAGGCTTTACAGAAGTCAATGTAAATTGTGTTTATTGCTTTGCCCTGATCGAGTTGTGTAGTTGATATGTTTTTGCAGTGTAAGAGTTGCAGATTACATGACAGTTTTTTTCTGAAACCAAATTGTTTGTTGGAGAGTTGTTTGTTTGTCTCTAAGTGGAGGATAATGGATTGGTTAATAATTGATTCCATGACTTTACAGGTAATGCAGCAAAAAGAGATTGGTTTGTAATTTTCAACTAGACTGGAGTCTCCCCTTTTGAAGATGGATATGACCATGGCTAGTGACCATAGGTTTTGCAAGGAGCTGTTCCTGAAAGATTTTTCAAAGAATGCTGAGAAGTTTGGCTATGGCAGTGGATAGTTTTTTTAAGAAGTAGCCACACATTCCATCCGGTCCAATAGATAGAGTTGGTTTTAGATTGCGTAGTGCTTTTTCAACATTGTCTTCTGTAAAATCAATATGTATTAGATCATTGTAATTGTCTGTGGTTTGACAAGGACATATGGGACATGATTACAAATACTGAGCCAAAGAATGCATTAAAGAGGTTGGCTTTAATGGTGTTATTGCAGTCTTTACCATTAGGTCCTTTAGGTCTTTACCATTAGATAGGATGGACCTTGAGTCTTTTAGTTTGTTTACAAAGCTGAAGAAAGCACGGATAGAATTGGTGTGTGGAAGGTTTTCCTCTTATTTAATGTGATAATTGGTGCATTCAGTCTTTATCTGGTGGCAAAAAATGTTGTATCAGCTTTTAAGGTTGGCAACGTGACCAGATTTATTTTTCTGACAAAGGAATTTCTTTTTGGATTGGAGCTTCCTTATTGTTATGGATAGTTTGGTTTTTTGTTCTGTTTTTGGAGTTGTTATAGGTACATATAGTTTGATGACTTTTGACTTCAAGTAAAAATATATTGTAATGGTCTTCAACAATATTGCATCCAGTGAGTAGAAATTGCCAATCTAGAGATGAGAGATCATTGTCTATAAGATCATAGTTGCCTTTTTTGAAGTTATAATTGGGGATCCAGATTTCCCACAACTATCCTTATCTATCCCACAAGCATGCAAAGGCTTAACCATTTTTTCAAAGTTTTCACCAATACTTTATGAAGTAAAAAGAATGAACCAAGTGTCTTAAGCAAAGATAACCTTTATTAACTTTCTTAGGTAAACTTTATGACTTTATTAAATAAGCAAAATGGACCAAGTAAAGTGTCTTAAGCAAAGATAACCTTTATTAACTTTCTTAACTTTATGACTTTATTAAAAAAGCAAAATGAACCAAGTAAAGTGTCTTAAGCAAAGATAAACTTAACAAGTACAACTCAGTCTCTGACGCTATTCGCAGTCATTCTGACTCATGTCCCTGATCTCAGCTGTTAAGTGGGCAGGGACTGTGGAGGTGGCTGTGGCTTGAGTGCCGGTCAGAGGCACCATTGGGGTGCTTGGCCCCGAGGGTACAACAGGGATGGTGTGTTTAGGAAGCTATCCAAGAGCTGACTCAGTCCCATGAGGTTGAGAGGCCCTCCATAAAGGACTTGAGATGTCAGGCCCAAACGAAAGATTGTCCGTTGATGGGCTTGGCTGGGGGTGGAGGAAGGAGGAGTGTAGTGGGGCTGTCTGGTCTGCAGCTGGGTGAGGAGTGGCGTCTGTGGCGTCCAATGAACTTGGGCCTGGACTGGGAAGTTCTGCTTCCGCTTTGGGAAGTCCTGATTGTGATAGCCTTGGTAGGTGAGGGCTATTGAAAGCCGTGGAAGGGCTGTGACATCGCCTGGGGTGGAGGAGCAGACCTGGACTGGGTAGGAGCAGCTTCAGCTGGGCCTTGAGGGTTGTGCAGAAGTGCTGTGATCTTCTGCTTCATCACCTGGTACTGGGCCTCGGGCAGGTCCCTCAGGGTCTGTCTCATGTAGGTGATGAAGGTGTTCCAGCCTGAGGATGCTCTGTCCAAGTGGACCAGCTGAGAGAGAAGTTCTGTGCTGGTCTTCATGGTGTCCCTGATCTCCAACAGCACACTGTGGTCCTGGCCCTCCAGTCTGCCTCTCTGTCTGCATCCTCTGGAGCTGGGGGTGGGGATGGGGTGGGGGTGGGTTGGCCTCTGGTGGCTGCTGCTTGTTCCTCCATTTGTGACAGCAGGGCATCATCCTCCACGGGATCCTCCAAGTCTGCTGGCATGGGGAGTGCAGCTGTCAGGGGGGTCTCTGCCGTGGGGCCCTCTGAGGACACCTGCCTGGACAGGGTAGCTGGCTCCTGGCTGGAAGAGGACTGGCTGTCTGTGGGCTGTCTGAGGAAGAGGGGTCTCAGAAGGGCTGCTCCTCGGTGGCAGATCTCACTCTCCAGGAAACTGCGCGACGTCCATCTCCCAGTCAGTGAGCTTGACAGCAGCCTGCCTGGATTTCTTGAGGTGTAGCTTGCCATACCAGGTGTGCATGTGCTTCCACCATCCCAGGAGTACTTCTGCAGTGTACCCCAGGCTCTCTGCATTGTCTCTCCAAGCTGCCTGCTTCTTCTTGGTGTCCCGATACAGTCTGTGGCCCTTTCTCCACAGGTACTCGTTCTCCCTCAGCCATTCCAGCACCTCATCCTCATGCTCCTCAGAAATAATGCACTGTTTCCTCTCTCCCTTCTCCTTCCCTTGCCTCTTCCTCCCTCTGGCAGGGGCTTCAGCAGGGCCTTCAGGGGCTTCAGCATCAGGGCCTTCTGGAGATTGTTGAGGGCCTTCAGGAGCTTGAGCAGCAGGGCCTTCAGGGGCTTGAGGAGCAGGGCCTTCAGGGGCTTGAGCAGCAGGGCCTTAAGCAGCAGGGCTTTGAGGGCTTTGGGCCTGGTCCACCACAGCAGCAGCAGCAGCAGCAGCAGCAGCTTCAGAGTCAGTGCCAGGGGGTGGGATGCTGGTTCTGGCTTTCTTGCCAGGGCTTGAATGAGTAGGCATGGGCTTCCTCTTCTTGCCTGATTGATGAACCATTGTGTTCCTGCTAGATGTATGTGGCAGCACATCTTTCCCCTGTATGCTGACTGCGTGCGTGCTGCATTCTTTTATATCCTCAGAGCTGACGCAATTCATACTCCCCGCATGCGCAGTGAATGCTTTGCATATGAGAAACATCCGCGTGACATCCCCTTTGTTTCCTATAGGCGTCCGTGATGCATCCGCTTCATCCGCTATGCATCCGCCCCTTCCGCTCTGCGTCTGCTTCAAAATTCTCCCCTGGAAACCCTTCGGAGGTGTCATCTGCTTCCATCCGCTTTCATCCGCTAGGCTTCCTATGAACATCTGTTTAACATCCCCGCTACATACTACCCACGATCGCTCTCTTCTGTTCTTTTCTATTCTGTTTATGCAAATTTTTGCCACTTTTTGGAGCGGATGACAACGGATGGAGCTACCCCCCAGAATTTTGCTCATCCGCTGTGTCCTTTATGCATACATTTTGTGTCCGTCAGCCAGTGGGACCGGGCCTTCAATCTCAGACTGCTAGACAAATGGCAATCTCATTCAGGCAAATTTGGTTAGAATCAAACTTCATAATTGCCCAGATTCTGGCCTTGAATAACATTATCATCCATCTGAATAATAATATCTGATTTTTTTCATTATCCTAATTCCCATATTTAGTTGGTTTTATTAAAACAAGTTTGTTTATCCATTTTTCAGTTATTTTCTGTCTTGCCTTTTTTGCAATGTATTTACAGTTATGTTGCTCTTTATTTCATTCTTTTTTTATTTAACATATATTTTCTAAACAAATGATCATCCTGAAAAAGTTATTGATAATTAACTTTTTTATTAGGTTAAAAACATATTTTAGTCAATTGCAGTAGTTTTTAGACTACCACAAAAGTATACAGTCAAGCCGTTTAAATTGAAAGAGTGTGTGTGGAAATTCAGCAATAATTTCCATGACATTTGATATTTCATTTCTTTATAATGATCTAGTTTTTTAAAGCTTCATCCTATTCTGAGAAAAAGCAAAAATCAGCATTTTAATAAATTATATTTTAAAAAACAATAACTAGAAAACAATGATTCAACAAAAGTTGTTCCCTTCTGATAGAAAACAAAACAGATATAGGGACTAAAGGCAGTTTGTTTTTTCTAAAATAGGTAATTGAAAAGCATATTTTCCCATTTTATGTTTCAACATTGGCAAGATCCTGACTATTTGAATCAGTCAAATCAAGTCAAATTGGCCTCTTTATTGTCCTAGTAAAAGATAAAAATAAAACTAGATATGATTTATTGTTATTGTTGTTAAATGAAGTTAAGAATATTGGAACATTTGCACTTTGAAAATATTGTTCTATGGTCCTGGAATCTAATTTCTTGCCTAATATAGACCGTAACTTTGGTGCAAGGATGTAAAGTAATTTCTGTCCCAAGCCATCATGAGGCTATATTGCTTGTTGACAAAGAAATCAGAAGTTCTAAAAAGAACTAATTGCCATTTGTGAATGCAGATATCATTGAGTTGAAACTCATAGAAATACTTCTCAGCATTGAGTTTAATGCATACACATATGTAAATAAATCATTTCTTTTGTAAAGATTTTTCATTTATATCTGCATCCATTACTGATAACAGATCGATATGATTCCTTTGCAAAAACAACCAAAGAAAGAACTTTATATGCTCGAGAACTAGAGGCTTTATTATTATTTTTCTTCTTATCCCAAGACAAAAACAGCTCTTGTAATTAATTTTAGTTTAATTCTTCCTATTTTAGTATAGCCAGACAGCTCATCTTCATGGAAAATATTAATTACAGCTTAGATAGTTAGCAAAGGTCCTCGGTGGAATAGGTTGTTGGACTAGACAATTTTTAAGCTTTCCAAATCTTATATATAAAATACATGCTTTTTAAATCTGTCTCAAACAAATGATATAACTCTTACAAATACATTATAATATTGTACATCCCAGACTTAGAAGCTCAACATTATAGCAATAGTATTCACTCACATACTAGAAATATAGTTATGTTATAGTAAAAAGTATGAAAATTAATAAAACAATTGAAATATAGTACAATATCTAGATCTGGAGCCTTGATTACTTCACTTAAAATAAGAGAAATGCCTAAGACAGAGGAAAACAAACAAACAAACAAGAAGTGGCATTTAGAGTTAACTGCAGGCTCCAGCATTAGCTAGAATATTGACACAATGAAGAGTGATGTGCTCTTAAAGTAAAGTATTGGGGATTAATAGTGTTTTACTGTTCTGCACTTTACTGATTTCTGACATAACTAGATCAATTTTTGCTTAAAATAAAAAAAATGTTTAGAGTTTTTATGAAATCAAGTTGGCAGCTCCTTTCATTGTTCAGGTAAGGCACATTCTAAAGTACGGGGGGTGTGTGTGTCATAGGGATATCATAATTTTTTTCCTTATTTCTTGAAGATTTTCTTTATAGTGCATGAAAAAAATATTCCTATTGGGAAAGAAAAGATCCTGAGGTAGATTTCAGAATCTTGATACCAAGAGATTATTGTCGCCTTCATCACTGTCAAAATATTTTGGGAAAGGCAACTCCGGAAAAATTCTGAATTGCAGTAAGTAAATGTTATGAATATTGTTATTATGGATATGTTATCATTGTACATGTAATATATATTGCATGTAGGTAAGCATATACATCCTTAAATTGTGACATGTTGAAAAATGATGTCTGTGATAAAAAATTAGCTGAAGAAAATGGGTTAGTCTTGTATTAACAAGTACTTTTCTCTAATGTTGGATTCTCTTCTAATAGCTCTTCCTTCCATTGCTGGATTCAAAATATAGTGATGCCTTATCACTTCTCAAATAGTCAACTTAAAAAGAAAAAAATATAAAGGCTACACAAATGCATCCTGACCCTGCCACTGATGCTTTCAATAGTGTACATTTTCACAAATATGATAAAGATTTCTATGCAATCTAGTATCTATGGGAAGAAATCCTGAACTAATTAGGTTCCCTCTGGAATGGAGGAGTCTCTTTATTTTCATCAGGATGTTATGCAAGCCAGACAAAATGTACCAAAAATAGATGAGGAGTTCAAACTTATTTTACTGTATGAGGGCTCTTCTAAAAACCTTTCAAAATAATTTTTATCATTGTTTATTGGTTGGGAATATGAATATACATCTAGTTTTGTATGCTCACTATCTTCACATTTTGTCTAAAATGGATTTATTAATATTTAAGCTGTTCCTATTTTCAAACAAACTCTGAAGAGAGCAAATCAAAAATTTCCAGGAACAAACATTCAAAATGAAAACTAGAATAGATTGAAATAAGAGAAATGTATTTAAACTATTTATATTTTGCCATAGTAGAATTGTATATTACTGTGAATGGTCTTACATATTTGAATGAATAATAAAATGAAAAATAGTAGGTAGTAAAAATTTGTGGAAGTAGTTTTCATAGTTCAAAAGAATAGTACACTGCTTTTCCTAGAGATTCTCCTCTGCAGTTATATAAGAAAGGAGTGGATGAAGTGATAAAAATATTTATTTATTGCAACTTGCATAAAATGTGCTTTACAATTGCATCAGGAATACAAAAGTCCCTGCCAACAAATTATAGAAAGCTGATCTCCCTTCTTAATTCACAATTTTTGTTATGTAAGATATTTTATTAAGCATGTGAATGGCCAAACTTATATCATATTAGAATTCCTAGCCAGATTGCTATGGAGGTACACTAGTGATTCTACTCCTTCACTTTTCCAGGCTGACCACAATGGAGATTTTATTTAAATAAATAAGTAAGTTTTACAGAACACGGAATGTGCTCATATATAACATAAAAAGGAACAGAAATATCTTCAAATTGAACTCAGTTCCCAGCAACTGCATTCTTGCAGAAGTGATTTTCAAGGTATTTTTGAACAATCCAATTTAACCAGCATGTGATATATAATACCTAATTCAATACATCTAGCTATATGAATAGACGTGTTTCAATAAAGGAAAAGTTGTGCTTTTCTTGTTTGCTTTTGATGCAGCAAATATTATTATCTAATTTATTTTTTACTTAATATTTCTTAAAGAAAATTCTTGTATATGATCAGTTGCTTACTAGAATTCTTAGTGTATTTCTGATTCATGAAATGGCACAATCTACTTATTTAACAGTATACAAATATCTCACAAGTGAGGAATATATAATGTTACATGATTTGAACTCAAGATTATACTTATTTTATTTATTTAAAAAATCAAAACTGATTGTGGAAGAAATACCTGTGTATTTTGTACATGTGCTAAAGTTGGTATAGTTAAAATAAATGTCCAAAGTGCGTTTCTTATTATATGCCTGTTATAAATGAAATTGAATGAGCAAGAATGGCAACTTTTCTAGATTGCTTAAATGAAATGTCAAAACTGTAATCCTTATTAGAACAAAAAGATTGTGATAAAACTAAATCATATACAGACAGGTCTTCTGGTTTTCAATGATCTTTCTAAGTACACATTTTTCAAGTCAGAAGTTTATGGGAGACATATGAGGCTAATTTCATGGCTATTAGGAAAGCACACCAGGGTATCCATTTTCTATTCTCTATGGCTATATGAGAAAATAGTTCCTACTCTAGGTAGGAATAAACAGAGTTTATAGCAAATTGATAGCTCTGTTGAAAACAGCCCAGTTAGAGGTATATTTATGGATCTATGGTGTGATCCTTCAATGAATCTTAACAAAGAAATTCATATAATTATTTAAAATTGAGACTTCCCAGAACAACTTTTGTGGTATTGAATTACCATAATGACTTCCTGAAAAATTATACATAAACTGATTTGCTGGAATGCTTCAGAAATTCAAAGTAATCTTAGAAACTCTTGAGATTGAAGTATGACTAATCTTTATTTTTAATCTGATTTTTACAGAAAAAAATATCAAAAAGTACATGACATTGCTATTAACTTTCACTTATATATTAATACAGTAATATGGACTACATGGGATATCAGTTTTAGCAACAAATATGACCCCTTGTTAAAGTAAATCTAACTCCATGTATTCTATATTGTTAAACTGCTTATAAGATTCTCCCACTATATGTGAAAAGGGATGTTTTTTAAAAGTATAAACAGTATAATAGATTCTCTCTTATTGTTGCTACAAAGTGCCTTGGAAGTCAGCCATTAAAGAATCTATTTCTTTAAACTGTTCAGTTATGCCCTCTATGCATTCTCCAGCCACAAAAGCTTTCCCATCAATTACAATACAGTCTTCTTCAGTGCTGATTTCCATTGGTCTTCTTTCTTTGCTAGCTTCTGAATAGCAGTTAAGTATTTAGAGCCCCCTCTCCAAAAAAAAAACCTTTAATTCATATTGTGACTATATTATGTAACTTTGTGACTACTTTCACGAAGATGGAAAGACATACTAATTCCCACAATGGAAAAATTGGTGGTAATAAATAATTGGATTTCTTTTGAAGCTTGGCCTGAGGCTCATGATTTAATTAGGGCATCAGTCAGAACCCGCAAGCCACCTCTCTCAAAACTAATAAAAACAACCGGGATTCCTGAGCTCCGGACTCTCCATTCACTCCATGGCAGAGGGCAGACTATCTGAAGAAAGCCTGCTCCAGGCGACCCAGAGTGGGGTAGAACTTTCCCACATCCAGGGAACTCCAGGAACCAGCAGTCCAATCGGAACCAAATTACAGTCCTCCCTGGACCTCAAAGCCAAAATGCCTGTCTCAGCAATCAAAACTAAAAAGGATGAGTATTGGTGGAAAAAAGTCCTGAAAGTGACTGAGGATCAGCTCCCCAACTCTAGTGCCCAGGGCTGGGGGAAACCCCTGAGCAAGCTAGGAAGACTGGAATGGATGAGGGACTGGGAACAAGCCAGATTCCCAAAAACTCTGATGGAACTCTTGGGGGGATCTTTACAACAGCTGAAGGAGAAATTTGATCAAGCCACCCTTCATGATGAGGGGCTGTTCTGCTGCCCAAAAAAGAAGGGAGTTGCAACTGAGCCCTTTGAAATGAGGAGAAGCAGATGGGAATGAAGCCTCCTTTCTCCACCCACCAGAAAGAGAATGAATCCAAGGTTGCTCTTGACTCTTCTGCGCAACAGGCAAGCCACCCAAAGCAGGCAGTCCCCTCTCTCTATGTACTAGAGTTGTTTTGGGTAAAGAGCAGAAACATCCAAACTGACTGCCTCATAATTAAATTCTATGAACATAACCCAACAATGCCTGGGAGGGGTTACACCCCTAAAATCTATATCTGTACTCAAACTTTTTTTTGCTTTCCACAGGTTGCCTACAGGAAATAAGGGAAGTTGAATGTCAACTCACAATGAATCCTTGGCCTGCTCTCGAGTTGCCATAGGCTGGGGGATGGGGAATTGAGCCTCGCAGCTGCATCAAGGAACTTGATGTAAAAACAAAGGAACTTGATGTAAAAACAAAGCACATTCCAGCCGGCAATTCAAGATCATCTCCATGGAGATCTACAGTGGCCAGAGGGAGTGACTTCTACAACCCGCAAAATTGCTTCATTGTGAAATTTGACTGGTGACACACATTGAGAGAGGGGGAAGCAAGGTCACAGCCAAGGCGCGAGTTAAGTGAGGTCAGAGTTGGTTTCACTAGGTCCATGCCAACATGAAGCTCCTAATAAATAACTGGATTTCCTTTGAAGCTTGGCCTGAGGCTCATTATTTTATTACGGTATCGGTCAGAACCGTGAGACGTGGCCAGCTCAATATCACTTGCTTCGGGGGTGCCTCTGGTGCCCCAAACAATCTGCCAGTGAAAATGGGCTCCCAAGCCTCCTGGAACCCTCTCCAGCCCTCACGAGCTCCGTTTTTGGCTGTGACACCTCCTGTAATCCTCTACCGGCAAAAACAGAACTCAGAAGGGCCACGTCCAGGGCTGGTCCTTTGCTGTTTCCAGGATGGCCCATATGCCAGCTCTAAGCACCCAATGGGCCAACTCCATTGACACCCCAGCATAGATAGTGCCGGTTTGACACCCCGGCATAGATAGTGGAAATAATTGTTTCAATTTTTAAAACATCTAGTTTTTTGTTTCTAATTGGAAACTGCTTCTGGATTATTATTATTTTTACAAACTGACAGAAAATGAAACTGTAGATTTTGATTATTAGCATGGATTTGTAATTATAGAAATCACTTGACATGTGAAATGTAAAGTAACAGGTTGATGTTGTATTGTTTTTATTATTTACTGCACAGAAGTCATAATTTTTCTAGTCTTTTTGTACTTTTTTCTTAATTTTCTAACTTTTGTTTCTTTTATATTTTTACATTATAATAAAATTTAATAAAATGTAGAAATGCTACACTTGATTCAACAAAAGATGGTTCATTATATTTGCATAGCTAATGATTAGGTTCACACTTCCTGCTAACGTATAAAGTGGTTTATTGATGAAGTTGTTTATAATTCATTTTTGAATTGTTCTATTGTTGTTCATTATAGACAAAGTCTTGCGGATTGTGATTCAACTAGAATTTGTTGGAAAATTGTGTAACAAATGTAATTTATATATAAATGAGTAAATCTACCTGAAGTGCTATCGGATTTCCACATTGCTATTAAATAAATAGCAAATATTTTTTTAAAAAAAAGATAATATTTTTTAAAATACACAAACTGTTTAGAATCTAGCCATACTTCTTGTACTCTACATAATATTGGAAATAATCAATACATGCATTAATATAATGTGTGTGTGTGTGTGTGTGTGATATCTATATATAATAAAAGAGCATAAATTAATGTAAAATTGTTTTGGAATATGTGTGGAAAATGTCCAGACGTAAACATAAATATTTGTACATTCATATAGAACTCTCTTTCTTTATAAATACAGATTTGCACTCTCACATATTCCTCTTCCCATTTAAAAACATATAAAGGGTGGAAAAATAGTATTTAAAATGACAGTTGTTTTTTGATATGCCCAAAATAAAAAGATGTTCGCTTGTCAAAATAACTATTTTATTTATTCATTAAAATATATTTATTTGAAGGTTATGTACTTTTATTTCTCAAATAAACAGTGAAATTATTTCTTTTCATATTTGAAGTAAACATTTGTTGCAAATGTTTAAAAATGTTCTAAAATCAGTCTATATATACTCATTCAAACTAAAGCCCCTGTCACACAGCACCAGCGGATGCAAAGAGGATGTAAAAGGGAGAGAAACACTTGCCATCCGTTGGTTAACACGATGCTTCCGTTCTGTACTCGCTGCGTCCATTTTTCATCCTCTCTATCCGTCCAGCATCCGTCTACTGACATTTCATCCACTCAAAAAATTTTGAGCTGCACAAAACTTTTTGAGCGGAAAATGTATCCAACGCAGCCATTCTACATCCGCTACGCATACGGGGAACATCCGTTATAGGTCCGTCGTCATCTGTTACGCATCCGCTATATCCGCTAGGCATCCGATGTGCAACCACGCAACTCACATCCACTCCAGCAGAAAACGGACACAGGGAGGAAGCGAAACGGATGCGGAACAAACACGCAGCATTAGTACCACGGACGGGGAAAGGATAAAAGTGGATGCAGCTCGCAGACAAAGCATTAAAACAGAAAAAACGTTCGCATAGGGACATATCTCGGGTATTTAGGATGTCTGCAGGATGTCTGGAGGATGCAAAAGGACACCTAGCGGAAAACCTATATTTCAAAAAAAAGGGGGAGGAACTCACCTGGATCTCACTTTCAGTCCAGCAGCCCTGCTGTGCAGACCTCTGCAGCCTTCATCTGGCTCTTGCTCTTCCACAGCATCCAGTCATCTCCACCATGGATCGTCACACACTCCTTTTGGTAGCCACCATCATTCTGCAACAGTGCGAAGCCATCTACAGGCTCTTTCACCTGTTCTACGCAAAGAAAAGGAGGCGGCCAAGAAGTGTCTGGGTCCAAAGATGGATTGCCAGAAGAGCAGAGTATGGACTGTATAACAAGCTGATGGTGGAGCTCAGGAACGAAGATCCTTGTGCATTCCAGAACTTCATGAGGATGCCACCAGCCATGTTTGACAAAGTTGTGGAGTGGCTGAGACCCAGGTTGACCAAGCAGAGCACCAACTTCCGGCCCAGCCTGGACCCTGGGCTGAAGGTGGCACTGACTCTGCGCCACCTGGCCTCCGGGACCACGTACAGGAGCATGCAGTACGCCTGGAGAGTGTTACACAACACCATCAGCATTGTGGTCAGAGAAGTGGTGCAGGGCATCATTGAAGAATACCTGGAGGAGCTCCTCCAGTGCCTCTCCACTGAAGAAGGCTGGAAGAAAGTTGCAGAGCAGTGTTATCAGAAGTGGAACTTCCCCCACACCGTTGGAGCCATAGATGGCAAGAACGTGGCCTGCAAAGCTCCACCCAACTCAGGGTCCACTTATCACAACTACAAGGGCTTCTTCAGCATCATCCTCTTCGCCATGGTCGATGTTGACTACAAGTTCATGTACATCGATGCTTCAGGCAACGGATCATCTTCAGATGCCCAGGTATACAACGCCAGTCATCTCAAGGAGGGGCTGGAATGCAACCTCATCATGGGCTTCCCAGATCCAGACCCCCTGCCCAACGACACACAAGATGTGCCCTACTTCATCGTGGGAGATGACGCCTTCTCCCTCACAACCTACCTCATGAAGCCCTACACTTCCAGATGCCTCACCCGTGAAGAGAGGATACAGGCTGTCCAGGGCAAGGCGGGTGGTGGAGAACGCCTTTGGCATCCTGGCCAACAGGTTCCAGGTACTTCTCACCACCATGCAGCATCACCCACAGACCGTGAGGAACATCGTGGAAGCTTGCTGCATCCTGCACAATCTCATGCGCACCCGCTACCCAGTGTTGCAGAATAGGCTCGTGGACCTCCAACAAGGCAATGGGGACATGGAGCCTGGTGAATGGAGGCAAGAGCGAAACCTGATAGATACTGTGGATGTGCAAAGCCCCAACAGAGCTGCACGTGAAGGGAAGAAGCAGCGCAACCTCCTGAAACACTGGTGCAACTCCCCAGCTGGAGCAGTGGATTGGCAAGACAGGATGGTAGATGCTTAATGGATGCTTCTTTCAGTCTGTCTCATCACACGGATGAGATTGTGCCATGTATGTTGAGTGGCCCTACAATGAATAGGGCATTTAATAAAGAGTTGTGTTTATGTTGAAATGTGTGGATCAATGATTACATTGTTATTGATAATAAAGGGCCATAGGTGTGGCACCTGGGAGGGTGGACCATACAATCCCACTATGCTTGCACTGGAGGTTTATCTATCCCACAGCTATTACCCATCCCACAGGTATCCTAACCCATCCCACAGCTATTACCCATCCCACAGGTATCCCTGCCCATCCCACAGCTATTACCCATCCCACAGGTATCCCTGCCCATCCCACTGCTATTACCCATCCCACAGGTATCCCTGCCCATCCCAAAGGTATCCCTGCCCATCCCACAGCTATTACCCATCCCAAAGGTATCCCTGCCCATCCCACTGCTATCTTAACCCATCCCACAAGCATGCAAAGGCTTAAACCATTTCTAAAAGTTTCCACCAAGACTTTATTGACTAAAAGAACTGAAGTAAATATGTGAAGAAAAGATAATCTTTATTAATAACAAACTGTAAAAGAAAATGATGCAAATGTCCCAAGCAAAGATAAAGTCATCAGGTAGCAACTCAGTCTCTGGCACTCTTCTCAGTCACTCTGAGGCATGCTCATAGTCTCAGGGGTGAAGGGTCCAGGTGCTGTGGAGGTGGCTGCTGCTGGAGTGCTGGTCTGAGGCGCCATTGGGGTGCCTGGCCCCGAGAGGACAACAGGGGATGGTGTGTGGAGGAAGCTCTCAGACAGCTGGCTCAGTCCTGTGATGTTGAGAGCCCCTTCCTCCAGGACATGGGTTGTCAGTCCCAAGACCGATGACAGATGTTCTGAGGCCGGGCTTGGCTGTGAGGTGGAGGAAGGAGGAGTGTAGTGGGGATGTCTGGTCTGCAGGTGAGCGAGGTGAGGCATCAGTGGCATCTGTGGCATGGGTGGCATCTGTGGCATGGGTGGCATCTGTGGCGTCAGTGGCATCAGTGGCATCAGTGGCATCGGTGGCATCAATGGCATCGGTGGCACCGGTGGCATTCGATGTACCTGTGCCTGGAATGGGAAGGGCTGCCTGTGCTGGTGGAGCTCCTGGTAGCCATAGCCTTGGTAAGTGAGGGCCTGTGGAAAGCCTTGGAAGGGCAGTGACATCACCTGGGGTGGAGGAGCAGACCTGGAGTGGGTGGGAGCAGGTTCAGCTGGGTCTGGAGGGTTGTGAAGAAGACTGGTGATCATATCCTTGATCACCTGGTACTGTGATTTGGAAATGTCCAGGAGGGTCTGGTTGACATAGGTGAGGAAGGGATTGCAGTTTGAGGATGGTATGTCGGTGTGTACCAGCTGAGAGAGTAGATCTACGGTGCTTCTGATGGTGTCCCTGATCTCCAGTAGGACAGTGTGGCTCTGCCCCTCCAGTCTGGCTCTGTGCCTGCTTTCTGTGGAGGTGGGGGTGGGGGTGGATGTGGGTTGTTCTCTGGTGGAAGTGCCCTCTCCTTGCTCTCACTGTGTCAGGGGGTCCTCCATGCGCTCTGCCATGGGGAGTGCAGCTGTCGGGAAGGTCTCCATCGTGGCACGCTCCACAGATACCTGCCTGGACACAGGAGCTGACTCTTGGCCAGAAGAGGACTGGCTCTCTGTGGGCTGCCTGAGAGAGAGGGTTGTCAGAGGGGCTGCTCCTGGGTGGCGGATCTCACCCTCCAAGAAGCTGCACTTGGGCATCATGTAGGTCTCCTGGTCCGTCAGCTTGACCATGGCCTGGCCAGATTTCTTGAGATGCAGCTTCCCGTACCAGGTGTGCATGTGCTTCCACCAGCCGAGGAGGACCTCTGAAGTGTAGCCATCGGCTTCCATCCCTTTCCATCGGAAGCCATCCGCTTGTGCCATCTGCTTCCATCTGCTTCCATCCGCTAGGCTTCCATGGAGCATCCGCTTAACATCCTGGCTACATCCTCCCCCCATCCGTTCCTTTCCGTTGTTGTCCGCTCTGCTTATGCAAATTCGGGGCACTTTTGAGAGCGGATAACAATGGATGGAACATTTTCTCGTCCGCTGTGTCCTTTTTACATACCTTTTGCATCCGTCGGCCTATGTGACAGGCGGTTAAGTCTCATTTATTTCAATGGGATTTATCCTTAGATAAGCATACATTGGATTTAATCCCCCCCTCCATTAATAGCAGTTTCTGGATTTCAAGTTAATAATTCATTCCTCTTCTCTTTCATTATTGTCTTCTCGATTCCCAGATGATTCCAAAGAAGGTTTGGAAGTGACTAAGACTTGACTGAGAATTTGGTCCAAATCTTTCAATATAATTTTTGTCTCTGTTACAACTAAAAACAAGCAATAATATTTTTACTAAAATATACAATTATATTACCACAATTCTAAAGATTGCTTAATATAATTTAATTCAATTACATTAACAGGAATTAACTAGAAATAGCAATCATTACAATGTTTTGTTTCATACATTAATCTATTAATAATTTCATTTTAAAATGTTTTGCTCTTTGTCATACCGATTTCAAATTTATGTAGGATTAATAAGATGGAATCCAATTTTGTATGACTAATCTGCATGAAAAGTTTGCTTATACTTTATTTATTGTAACTTTTTACAAGAATTAAAAACAATTAACATAAAACACCCTTTTCAAATATTATTCCCATAATTTTCTCAGCAAGACATTGTGACTAGTCCAGTCTTTACTTTTCCAATGTTATTCTCATTTTTTCCCCACTGGTTTGTATGTTTTATGTTTGTGCATAAACATAAATATAGGGATAGCAATTTCATTCACTATTCTTTTATTCATTTTTCTTCCAGGGACAATTTGAATTTTTCCTGCTCTAATCTGAATATGTATTCACTAAAAACAACCTTTTCATTGCTTGCTGTTGCATTATTAATTTTATATATATCTAGAAGGCAATTGTATATGAAGATTTTTTAAAAATTGGAATTTTGACATGACCATGGGTCTCTTGAAGGCTAAATATATTATCTTATGCATGTCACATTACATAATTTTTGCCAATTCCTGCATTAATAAGGCATGTTTTACATTTTTCTAAAATAAGGAACTGGGTCTTCATTATCACCATCATGCCATATTATTAACATCTGAATTCCTATTTCATACACACTCATAAATAAACTAAATTTTTCTAGTTCATATTATGACATGTTAAATTTATGCTTTACTGACAAAGAAATTTTATGACACTTTTCCTAGCTTTTATTTATAACTAGCTGGATACCCCTGCTTTGCTACAAAACTAGCAAAGTTTGTGGTCGGGCTTAGTTTTGGGGGAGGAAAATAAGGGGATGCTACCTACCAGCATCCATCGGTATTCACCTGGCTAGTGTGCTGTCACTGTATGAGAGAGTTGAGGGTTGTTTGGAAACAACAGAATTTACTGTGTGAGCAAGGAGACAGCAAGGAGCCTGGGTGTGGCTTACCTCAACTGTTGTGTATTTAAGCTGTTTGGTGCTATGAAACTAAAACTGAAACTGAATTGCTCTCCTCTACTTCTGTTTTGCATTTGGAACAGATTTCTTTTTAGGTAGGGAGGGGGAATAGAACTCCTTAGCATTAGAGCATGTTAATAATAATATACAAAATACCAATGTTCTGATGGTTGTTTTGAAAAATCCTTTCTTAGTGAGCACCTAGAACAGAGGTTGCCAACCTTTTGGACCTCAGGGACCATCAAACTCATAATTTTAAATCCTGCACACCAGAGACTCTGAGAAAATCCCAAAAAGAGTCTGCAGGAAAATTCCCCACCTCATGTTCCTACCAATCGATCATTCTTTATTTGGGATCACAGGATACTGTCTCTAGCTCTCTTCTCAGGGGGGAGGGAGAGAGAGAGACTTTTGGCTTCATGCAAGGAAAGCAGCAGAAGTCTTTCTTTTTCTCCTCCAAATTCCACCAGAAACTAGTCTTTGTGAGACTTATCATGCTGGCACAGCCTCTTGGAGCAGAATGTCTTGCAGGGTCCCAAAGACTCATTTCTGGTGGAGTTTGGGGGAGAGAAAGACTTTTGCTGCTTTCCTTGCATGCAGCCAAAAGCACAAAAAGAAAGAAGTGTAAAGAAGCAGCCCAGTGGCCAGGCCAGATGCGTGGGGCAAGTGGAGTAAGTTCCCCCTCTGCCCTTTCCCCCCTCCCCTCACAATGTGTTGTTAGCAATTCAAGTGAAGCAAGCCTTGAGCCATGTATTTCCATGGGCCATATGGGTGGCGCAGCCTGGATTAATTCCTTTTGTGAGCAGAACCGAAGTCATGTTGGATGGCCCATTGAATTAAATAAGGAAGTGTGTCTTAAACTCAGTAGCTCTGCTAAATAAGAAAGTGTTCCAGTTTGTGCACAAGAGAAAAAAAGCAAGATGAGGCTAGAACAATGAGGAATTGTAATAAAGTGCTGAGGTGTCAGAAACCGTGTAACTGCTTTTGGTAGATAGGGAGCCAGCATAAACCTTCTAAATATATGTGTCAATTTGAAAACAGAAAGAATGTGAGCCAAGCCCTCATACGAGGGGGCGGACAGTTAGGGAATAAAAATGCTACCTGAATTTTGCTCTGGGTTCCTTCAATGCCTGAGGGAAACTGTCTCTGCAGACACGTGAATAAAACCTTGTTTTCCTTGGATCAACAAATCTTTTGGTGGTTTTTTATCTGCTTCCACCTCAAAATTTGGTGCTCAACGTGGGCCCCAATGGAATTTCGACTGGAGAAAAGGGACTGGGTAAGTGTGGCACTACCGCCTCCCATTGTAGAGGGGCCCCTCCCTTGTCTCAGTTGGATCCTGGGGTAACTGCACTCAGCAGACCATCCTTGGAAACAAGAGAGAGAGAAGCCGACCTGATGCTCTGGGAGTGTCGTTGATCACCTGAAGTGGGGGCACCCACACTCCTTTCATCTCTGGGAAACCAGGGGTGTATCAGGTGAGTTTGTTGCCTTTCGGGATAGAAGAAGGGATATACTGTCCTTAAACTCTGGGAATCCAGTGACTGCTGGAGGACAGTGTAAATCCCTGAGTCGGGAATCCGAAGGGAATTCCGAAGGGAATACCAGTACGTACTGGATAACACAGTTGAAAGAGTATATATTGACACACTGGATGAAGGAGCAACTACCCTATGTGGAGGTATGGTATCATGTTCACTTTGAAGGTCCAGTACCACCAGAAACAGAAGTAGGACAGTTTGTCAGCAAGGTGGAGGATAGTGAAACTGAGGACTGGATGGGGAGTCCATCGGCATCGGCTCTGGCAGTCCTGGCACCACCGCCCCGCCGGCTCCAGTTGCCCAGGCTCCACCTCCACCTGCATATCCAGGACTCAGAAGGGAACTGGCTCAATTAAACAAGGACCTAGAGAATTTGCCTCTAGGAGGAAGGTCGGCCAATCCCGTGTCGGCCTTCCCAGTCAGAGAAGTCCCAAATGGCATGAATGCGCAAGGGAATTCAGTCACCGTTTTCGTGGCTGTCCCCATAAAATCTGCCGAGTTACGGGATCTGAAAAAGACCCTTCCAAAACTCCATGAGAATGCTCATGAAGTGGCGGAACAGTTGGAATTGTTTCTAGGGCTCAATGAATACACATACCAAGAACTGATGTATATTCTTGGACACCTTTTTGCCCCCGATGAGAGGAACCTCATTAGGAGGGCAGCAATGGCTGCCTGGGATAGGAGACATGCAGGGCAACAGGAAGCAGTGGCTGCAGACACAAAGTTCCCCATAGCCAATCCAAATTGGAACATCAATAATAACGCTCATAGGGAGCACATGAGAGATATGAAACACATGATCATTGAAGGAATTAAATTGGCCATCCCTCAAGGGAAAAACTTGACCAAAGCATTTGAAATAACACAAGGAAAGGATGAGTCCTCCGGGGATTTCTGTGCTCGGCTCCGTGAAGGGTTAACCAAGTACTCCGGAGTGGAGCCAGAAACCCCTGCCTTCGAGACTCTCCTGAAGATGCAATTCATCACCAAAGCATGGCCAGATATCCAGAAAAAGATCCAGAAGACAGAGGGATGGACTGATTTGGGCATGACAGATTTGATGAGAGCAGCCCAACAAGTTTTTGTGAACCGAGACTCAGTTAAAACCAAACAGAATCTCAGATGATGGTAACTGCTGTGCAAATGGCAGCCAAGAATGAAGTTAGGAAAAACAGGGAGAACCAGATGTCAGATCCGAGGCCAAGGTGGAGAGATGAAAGATCTCCCAGCAGGGAGTGGAGACCCCTGGTTAGGTGAGGAGGTCCAGGGAGCAATTGAGGCGGTCGATTCCAACGGCCATCCCAGAGTAGAATTTGCTTCAGATGCGGGAAAGAGGGACATTTTGTGCACAAATGTCCCAAAGCTCCAGAGGAACGAAGCTATGCCCTATATAATTAGGGAGGTTCCGGCTCCCCAAGAGGGACCCGCAGGGAGCCATTGGTAAATGTGTTAGTGGGTCCTGACCATCAGGAAAGACTTTTCCTGATCGACACCAGCACAAGTCGGACATCTATATGCGATCTGGTAGAGGGAGCATACAGGTCAAAGCAGACTTTAAAGGTGGTTGGGGTGAGTGGGAAATCCCAAGAGGTCAAGATTTTGGAAGAGGTGAGATTGGAATTGAATGATGTGGTTACTGAAACTGAAATATTGTATATACTGGATTCAGGGGTGAACTTGCTAGAAAGAGACTTGTTGGATGTTTTTGGAATAGAATTGTGGGATAGAAGGAAGGAAGTTTGCATGTGTATGCTAACAACGGAAGATGAGGAGAAGTTATCATCAGATGTGTGGGCAGGAGATGAAGGGGTTAATAGGATGGCAATACAGCCCATTCAGATCAAGATACAACCAGGAATAACTAAACTGTGGACTCCACAATATTCTCTGAGTAAGAGAGGTAGGGAAGGGTTGAAACCAGTGATTGACAGATTATTGAAACAGGGACTGTTGGAACCTACTATGACACCATTCAATTCACTGGTTTTAGCAGTAATAAAAAAAGGATGGGAAGTATAGATTGGTTAATGATTTGAGGAGGATCAATGAGATAGTGGTTCCAAGATTCCCAGTGGTTCCTGATCCCTATACCATCTTGGGGCGGATCCCTCCCAAAGATAAATGGTTTACTGTAATAGATCTGAAGGTTGCCGTTTGGGCATTCCCCTTGGAGGAGGGGAGTAGAGACTTGTTTGCCTTTGAATGGAATGATTCTGGGGGTGGAAGGAAACAGCAGTTGAGGGGGATGGTACTTCCTCGGGGATATACCGAGAGCCCTTTGTTGTTTGGACAGGCGTTGGAAGAAAAGTTGGTGTCGTTTGAGAGAGAGAAAGGAATCACCCTAATTCAGTACGTGGATGACTTGTTGTTAACTGGGGAGAAAGAGAAGGAAGTGAGAGTGGCTTCTGTGAGTCTGTTGAATCGGCTGAAGGAGCAGAGGCTGAAAGTCTCAAAAGAGAAGCTTCTGTTTGTTGAAAAAAAGGTGAAATATTTGGGACATTACATTCAGCAGGAGGTGAGGTCCTTGGGCCCTGAAAGAGTGATGGGGATCATGAGCTTGGCTCCTCCCAGGAACAAGACAGAGGTGCGGAAAGTGTTGGGATTATTGGGGTATTGTAGAATCTGGGTAGACTAATTCACAGTATTGGCACAGTTTTTGCATAGAAAGTTGCCTGGAAAGGGAGAGCACATAGAATTGGAGGAGGGAGATAGTGAAAGGTGGGAAGAGCTGAAGAAGGCTTTGTCAACCGCTCCGGTTTTAGCCTTGCCAAACCTGAAATTACCGTTTCATTTGTATGTGGTGGTGGCTCAGGGAACAGCAGTTGGAGTCCTTGCCCAAAAGAGGGGGGGCAGTACCAGACGGTAACCTTCCTAAGGGTTTGGAGCTGGTTGTGAAAGGATGGCCAGTTTGTGTTCAGGCTGTGGCAACAACAGCGATGTTGGTGGTGGTGAGCAAAAAGTTAACCTTTGGGGGAGCTTTGGTGGTGCATTTGCCTCATCAGGTCAACTCAGTGTTGATCCAGTTGGCTACCACTTGGATGGCCAAAGGGAGGATATTGAAGTATGAAACCATTTTGAGAACCAGTCCTGATGTGGTAATAGGAACAGACAAGAATCTAAATCCAGCAGAATTCTTGGAGGGGAGAAGGCAGGTGTGGGAACCGGAAGACCATGATTGTCTATTGCAAGTGGATCTCATGACGAAGGTTAGAGAGGACTTGGAAGAGACTCCATTGGAGAAGGGAGAGAGGTGGCTTATAGATGGATCTAGCAGGGTGGAAAATGGAAAGTGAAAATCTGGGTTTGCAATAGTAACTGGGGAAGGTGAGGTAATAGAGAAAGGGTCACTCCCAGCTGCTTGGTCAGCCCAGAAATGTGAATTGCTTGCCTTGACCAGAGCCTTGGAATTGGGTGAGGGGATGGAAGTAACGATTTGGACTGATTCCAAGTATGCATGGGGGGTGGTGCACGCGTTTGGGAAAATCTGGAAAGAAAGGGGGTATATCAAGGCAGATGGGAAGCAAATAGAGCAAGTGGAGTTAGTAGAACAAGCCTTAGAGGCATTGCAACTCCCCAGCCGAGTATCAATTGTCCATGCACATCAGAAGGGGAACACACCGGAGGTTGTGGGAAACTGATGGGCGGACAAATGGGTGAAGGAAGCTGCAAGGGAGATAGAGTTGGTAATGCTATCTATACCAATATTGGAAAAGGAGGACGAGAGGGAGGAATGGAAGCCAGAGAAAAAGGAAAAGTTGGAGTTGGAGAAAGAGGGATGTGTCAAAACCCCAGAGGGATGGAAGACGTCAGAGGGAGTCAAGGTGGTGTCACTCATTGTCATGAGGGGAATATTGGAGAAAGTTCATGAAGGAGGACATTGGGGAACAGAGGCCTTGGTCATGTCCATTAAACCTCACTATTGGAGTCTGAGGATGTGGACGGTAGCTCAGAGCATCTGCTGGAAATGTTTGATTTGTTTGAAAGTAAATATGAAAGCGGCATGCAAGAAAGAGATGGGAGGGCGACCCCTAGTGGGTTGGCCTTTTCAGAGAGCACAAATTGATTTCACTGAGTTGCCAGAAAAGGGGAGTTGGAAATACCTGCTTGTGATCAAAGATCAACCAACTCTTATCCCACGAGAAGAGCCACAGCTCCCACAATAACCAAGATCTTACTAGAACAGATCATCCCATGATATGGAATGATGGAAGCATAATGGAGGTGGTGGGTGTGAAATGGGAATTACACACACCATGGCATCCTGAATCCAGTGGAAAAATTGAAAAAACGAACGGGGAATTGAAGAAACACTTGACCAAACTACAACTTGAAAATGGCTTGCCATGGACAAAGAATCTTCCCTTAGCTCTGCTCAGGATCAGAACTTGTCGAAGGAAAGACACAGGGGTTTCTCCTTTTGAAATACTGATGGGGAGACCCTATTTGGTCAAACTAGGCAATCCCATACCAGAGTTCAGGGACTTGTTCCTTCGGAAATATTTGCTGGCACTGTCTCGGTCTTTGCTTTCTCTTCACAAACCGGGACTGTTGGTGCAATGACCACCTTTGGCTGGTAGCCAACACCCACACGAGGCTGGAGACTGGGTCCTGATAAAGACTTGGAGAAGTGAAAAACTGCAACCTAGCTGGGAAGGTCTGTACCAGGTGCTACTGACGACTGAATCTGCAGCCCTTACTCGGGAAGGAGGCTGGACGCATTACAGCAGAGTCAAGGAAGCACTGGAACCTGAGAAACCTTGGAAGGCAATCCCAGTGGACGGTCAGCCGCTAAAGGTAACCTTGAAGAAATAGCCAGCAGAAACCACCACGGAGATGTTGGCTGAACTCTGGAGAGGACTATTTGTTGCAACTATATTTATATTAATACATCAAAGAAGTTCACAATATCTTGGACCTGCGGGTGACTTGGGAACAGACTTGTGGGATGACAATGTGTTCATAAAGGATCTGAAGAAGGTCTCACATTCCTTGAACATCACCAAGTGATGGTTATGCATGCACATGCCAGGAAGAACATGTGAAGGATTAATCCTACACGCTATTCCACTTGATCAGAACAGACTAAGACCACAGGGGCACGGGACAGAAAAATATGGTGTAGAACGAAATATAACAGGAAGGATTTTTGTTCATTTAAGGGAAATGGCATATGTGTGTTTTAGGAGAAATGAAACTAGAGGGCTCCATTTAGGAGATTGGGAAAAATGTAATAAGACTTTTGATATGCCATCATCCTGTAGTAACCATAGCTATACCAAGAGTTATCATAAATTAGATTATTTTAATCTAGATCAGTATCAGATGTGTATACATTTTGAGGAAATGATCAATTGGACCCGAACATCACAACAGACCTATGCTATGGAAAACTTTAGGTGGGCATTGTGTGGGAAATATGCATACAGGGAGATGCCACCTTACTGGAGTGGCACATGTACACTCGGGTTTGTGATACTGGTGATATATAAACTTGATGGCCTTCCCCAAGGCCAGATACATAATAAAAGAGACTCAGAATCTGGCCTTACCCAGAGACTCTGGACCCAAATCTCCCGTGGTATAATAACACCATTGGGAGTAGCCATGAACTACCGAGATATACATATTCTAAATAACTTCATGGTAACAATGTTCAGTGATACAATAAAGAATATTAAAATGATTAACACTGAGCTTTCTGAAGTAAGACAGGTTGCTCTACAAAACAGGTATGCAAAAGGGTGTGTGTGTGCTCTGATTCATTCACATTGCTGTGTATACATCCATGATTTCCAACCCAATATTACAAAGACAGTAAAAGTAATGGAAGAATGTATTCGCTCTAATCCATTATCACAAAGAGGTGATTCCTCATTGCCAAACCTGTGGGGAGCAATATGGTCTTGGCTTCCCAGTTCCACTTGGTTTAGATCTACCATAATGGGAATTATATTGTTATATGCTGTGTATTGTTGTGTTGTTGTGTTCAGTGTCTCCCTGGTGCAATAACAACGTGTGAAAAGATAGGGAAATCCTTGGGTTCAAGATTTGAGAAGAAGCAGGAAGCAGAACCTCTAATGATGTATCAGAGAGAAATCACTCAGTTTGAGACAAGTGTGGAAAAAGAAAAAGGGGGGATTGTGAGCAGAACTGAAATCATGTTGGATGGCCCATTGAATTAAATAAGGAAGTGTGTCTCAAACTCAGTAGCTCTGCTAAATAAGAAAGTGTTCCAGTTTATGCACAAGAGAAAAAAAGCAAGATGAGGCTAGAACAATGAGGAATTGTAATAAAGAGCTGAGGTGTCAGAAACCGTGTAACTGCTTTTGATAGATAGGGAGCCAGCATAAACCTTCTAAATATATGTGTCAATTTGAAAACAGAAAGAATGTGAGCCAAGCCCTCATACGAGGGGCCGGACAGTTAGGGTATAAAAATGCTGCCTGAATTTTGCTCTGTGTTCCTTCAATGCCTGAGGGAACCCATCTCTGCAGACACGTGAATAAAACCTTGTTTTCCTTGGATCAACGAATCTTTTGGTGGTTTTTTATCTGCTTCCACCTCACACTTTGGGGGTGAAATTTCTCTGTGTACCACCAAAATTTTCTTGTGGACCACCAGTGGTCCCCAGTCCACAGGTTGGTGACCACTGACTTAGAAGCCAAGAGGAACATATGTGCCAAATTTCAAGTTTGTCTGCTTTACAGTTCTGGAGATTTTGTGATGATTTGTAAGTGGCATTTTGCTTTAATATATATAGATTAAACCTTTGCTTTGATTTTCATGTAAAAATTCATTTATTATAGTCCATGGATAATAAGGAAAGTGCAACCAGAGTCCTTTTTTACATCAATTATGTTCACATATTTATTCATCTTAGGATTTCTAATCTAAATGCTACCTTGCAAGTGATTTTTTTTTGGCCACCAATTGCAAATTACATGCAGTATTAAAATAAGAAATGTTCCAGAAAAATACATAATAATTTTATATAAAATATTAGAATTTCATAAAGTTAAAAAATGCTTCCTAAGTTTTAAACTAAATCTCTTTCTAAACCTTTTCAGCCCAAAGAAATGCATCTGATTTAATTATTTCATAAAACACATTTTAATTATCTATGTGATGCAGTACTTTGCTCTGGAATACTTAAATATAATTAAATCATTTTGTGATTAGTTTCTTTTGGAATAGGTTTTATCATTTACCATGCAATAGGTTGGAATATGAGTGTTTGTGTGTGTGTGTTCTGGTGTGCCTTTTTTATTTTCAGAAATAAAGATCATGTAACCCAGAACTTTCATAGTTCATACTCCTACAGATTAAACTCCATTAATTTATGGGACAATATAATCCTGAAAAACAATTATCATAAATTTAAAGTAGAAATAGGTAAAAGATGTTAAATCAGAGGAATGTGCAGAAAATATAATTTTACATGCTAAGTATCATGTATATACAGGTGAAACTCAAAAAATTAGAATATCATGCAAAAGTTCATTTATTTCAATAATGCAACTTAAAAGGTGAAACTAATATATGAGATAGACTGATTACATACAGAGCAAGATAGTTCAAGCCGTGATTTGTCATAATTGAGATGATTATGGCTTACAGCTCATGAAACCCCAAATCCACAATCTCAGAAAATTAGAATATTGTGAAAAGGTTCAATATTGTAGGCTCAAAGTGTCCTACTCAAATCAGCTAATTAAGCCATAACACCTGCAAAGAGTTCCTGAGCCTTTAAATGCTCTCTCAGTCTAGTTCACGAGGAAGCACAATCATGGGAAAGACTACTGACCTGATAATTGTGCAAAAAAACCACCACTGACACCCTCCATAAGGAGGGAAAGCCTCAAAAGGTAATTGCAAAAGAAGTTAGATGTTTCCAAAGTGCTGTATCAAAGCACATTAATAGAAAGTTAGGAAAAAGAGTGGAAGAAAAAGATGCATAAGCAGCAAGGATGACCGCAGCCTGGAAAGGATTGTCAGGAAAAGGCTATTCAAAAGTGTTAGGGACTTTCACAAGGAGTGGACTGAGGCTGGAGTCAGTGCATCAAGATTCGCCACACAGAGATGGATCCTGGACACAGGCTTCAGATGTTATATTCCTCTTGTCAAGCTGCTCCTGAACAACAAACAACATCAGAAGTGTCTTACCTGGGCTAAAGAAAACAGACCTGGTCTGTTGCTCAGTGGTCCAAAGTCCTCTTTTCTGATGAGAGCAATTTTTGCATCTCATTTGGTTGCAAAATCCAAGGGCCCAGAGTCTGGAGGAAGAATTGAGAGGCACACACTGCAAGATGCTTCAAGTCCAGTGTGAAGTTTCCACAGTCTGTGTTGATTTGGGGAGCCATGTCATCTGCTAGTGTTGGTCCACTGTGCTTCATAAAGTCCAGGGT
This sequence comes from Laticauda colubrina, assembly GCA_015471245.1. NCBI lineage: Eukaryota > Metazoa > Chordata > Lepidosauria > Squamata > Elapidae > Laticauda > Laticauda colubrina. The sequence continues at coordinate 23,706,655 of BLBF01000019.1, forward strand.
CAATGCAGCCTCTACCAGGAGATTTTGGAACACTTCATGCTTCCTTCTGCAGATGAGCTTTATGGGGATGCTGACTTCATTTTCCAGCAGGACTTGGCACCTGTCCACACTGCCAAAAGCACCAGAACCTGGTTCAATGATTGTGGGATTACTGTGTTAGATTGGCCAGCAAACTTGCCTGACCTGAACCCCATGAGAGAATCTATGGGGAATTGCCAAGAGAAAGATGAGAGACATGAGACCGAACAATGCAGAAGAGCTGAAGGCTGCTATTGAAGCATCCTGGTCTTCCATAACACCTCAGCAGTGCCACAGGCTGATAGCTTCCATGCCATGCTGCATTGAGGCAGTATTTGCTGTAAAAGGGGCCCAAACCAAGTACTGAGTACTTATGCATGCTTATACTTTTCAGAGGTCCAACATTGTTCTATGTACAATCCTTGTTTTATTGATTGCATGTAATATTCTAATTTTCTGAGGCTAAGGATTTGGGGTTTCATTGCAATTATGACAAATCACAGCTTGAACTATCTTGCTTTGCATGTAATGAGTCTATCTCATATATTACTTTCACCTTTTAAGTTGCATTATTGAAATAAATGAATTTTTGCACAATATTTCAAGTTTCACCTGTATATCGTTCATGTTGCCAAATGGATGTGTTAAATATATTATTCAAATATTGTTACAAGCTATGTTATCATAAATATTCAACAGGTCTCATTAAATTTCATGATTCTTTTATTAAATAATTATTAATGTTTTCTCTAAGTTACCTTTAAATATTGATTTTTAAGAAAAGTTTGATACAAGCTTTAGAACAGTTTTCTCAACATGGCCATTTTTAGATATAGAAACTTCAATCACAGAATTCTTCAGCTGGCTATTTAGAGCTTTAAAGGAATGCTGCTTTAGAGCCTACAACATTTCCTTGGCTCTTATTTATTTTACAGTAAATCTGTAAAAACAGATCATATATCTGATATTAGTACAATTTAATAGGTTCAGAACAGTGGTGGGATTCAAATGTTTTTACTACCGGTTCTGTGGGTGTGGTTTGGTGGGTTGGCAGGGGAAGGATACTGTAAAATCTCAAGTCAGAGATGGTATTTGCCGGTTCTCCAAATTACTCAAAATTTCCACTACCAGTTCTCCAGCAGGACCTGCTGAATACCACCTCTGGTTCAGAAGTATTTTATGGAAAAGTTTTGCACTCTTCTGTACATATTAAAATTAGGATATTAGGCTACTAGGCTTGAAATTCTTGCTTCAGATAATCTGGAACTCCGTCACTTGCGGTCAAACTTAAGTATTGCATACAAAATTGTACGTAGCAATGTTTTACTTGTAAATGACTTTTTCTGTTTTAATCGCAACAATACATGCACAAACAACTGTTATAAACTCAATGTAAACCATTCTAAACTTGAGTGTAAAAAATATGATTTTTGTAATAGAGTTGTTACAGTCTGGAATCTCTACCTGATTCAGTTGTCTCAGCTACAAATTTTCACAGTTTTAGTCACAAATTGACTTCTGTGGACCTTACATCATGCTTAAGAGATCCATAAAGGGGGCATGCATAAGTGCACAAATGTGTTGCCTTTCATGCCTGTCATTGTTTTATATTATTCCCATTTTTGTTTTTGTTTCACAAATTATAATAGATAAATAAATATTCTATAGCAAATCTGATACACGTTCTATTCAGAAGCAAATATTGCCAGATTCTGTGGTGTTTACATGCAGGTAATATTTTAGGTTAAAGTCCAATATTCAGATATTTTAGAATCTTGGTGAGCTTTGCAGACACCAACCTAGATTTTCTCTTGGTAGGATATCTTCTGATCTATTGCAGACACCAACCTGATCTTCAAGGAAAAATAGCAATTGCCTGAAAATTGAGAAAGTTGTTTATTTGTTGTGAATCAAGACTAGGTAGAAAAAAAACCAACAATGTAAATGGCTAAAATCCAGTTTTAGTTAAATTAGGAATAGACCCAGTGAAAACAGTAAGCTATAAGCTATAACCTATTTTTAACTATGCTTGTTTCATCTAATAAAAATATTGATAGCTATTTATGAACTGTATAATTTTATTAAAACTCATATAAACTTAAGCACACTTTACAATATTTGCATTGTAAGACAAATTAAAATCACACTGCTTATTTAGATTTGAATTAGATTTTTGTCATTGACATTTTCTACAAATCCTGAAATTTATTTGCCAGTCTACCAATCAAGCTGAAGAGTCTACATTGTAAATAAAATGTTTAAAATGATTTAAAATAGCAAAATGAACTTTTCAAAGTCAGCTTGAAAATTATTTATTTTATATAATTTTGAAATGTAAACCACTATGAATATCTGAATTAAACTCTGGCTATACATAGTTTAGGTCTAGGTTTCTTCAGCTTTAAGTTAAAGGTTTATTTCAAATAAAGCATTTCCTTTTAAGTCTTAAAACACAATTCATCATTGGGGGGGGAGATTACATTGGAATGTACAATATTTATTTATTAGAATATTTCTATTCTGCCTTGTACTCAAACATTTCTGCAATTGTTAATAAAACTTTTATGTTGATTAGCATAATGTGATGAATTCAGATTTAGTAGCATGCATAATAGATCTGCTGAAATCTATTACAAATTTAGAGCACAATCCTACAGTTTACAAGAGTGGTAATTGTGGAATTGAAATCAAACTCTAGAGTTCTTTTTATCTTCCCAAGAAGGCTTGGAATTTAGTATTTCCTAATATGTGAAATCATGCCAAGAATAAAATGGGAGGAGGGGGTTAGAGAAAACACGGCTACATTAAAAGCCTTTCCAGCTAAGACATCCTCAAAATAAGCTTTATCACAATTATGAGGTTTAGGGGGATTGTTTTCCTCTTACTATATTCAGTTAAGAGAGAACTCAGAAAAAGGAAGAAGGGAGGAAGAAATGCATTTCATCCTTCAGTTCTCTCCTCTCAGCAATTGGGCATGGGCTTTACCGTGCAAGATTATTCTGCTAAGAATTTTCAATGGCATTACTTTTTCCAATACAGGCCTTGTACAGAACCTTCCCAAGCTTCAGCTGTCTTTTTCCAAGGCATTAGTCCAGAGGTCCCCAACCTCAGCCCACAGCCCACTATGGACCATGACCTACTCAGAACTGGGCCAATTTTGCAAGTGATGGCCTGGTGCGCGCGCATGTGCGCGCGCGCACACACACAGAGTGTGCAGCTCAATTTGCACAAGTCAAGCTACATGCATATGTATGCCAGCTGCCCAAGCCTGCCACTTAAGAAAGTCAAACTTTGTGCATATGCCAGCCTGCTGCTTGTGCAGCCCAGTTCCCCGCTCTGGACAACCAGGAGGTGATTCATTAATACAATCATATGCAATGAATAGCAGGCACGTTCGGGGGTGGGATTCTATCAGTTCAGACCGGATCTATAGAACCAATTATTATGATTCTGTGCATTTCAGAGAACTGGAAAATGCTGGCCCCACCTCTCTCTGCATACCCCTACCCTCCCTGCCCAGTCAGTCCTTATTGCACATGTGCAACATTGTGTGCATGCCTGCCATTGCTGACTGCATTCTTCCCCACCCAGTCACTCCTTAAGGTATTTCTTCCTCCCGCAACAATCAGGTGTTCCTTTGGTCAGCTGTGCCGGGATTCCCTTCATTGTCTTACGGCTTTGCCCAAGAGGCTTTCCGGAGGCCCAGGAAGGCAAAAAATGGAACGGGGGGGGGGGTGCAGATCCCCTGCTCCTCTCTTCCACACTCCATTTTTTGCCTTCCTGGGCCCCAGGGAAGCTTCCTAGGAGTAAAAACACCCCAGGAGGGTTCCCTGAGGCCCAGAAGGCCCACAAATGGAGCAGGGTGTGTGTGCTGTGCTCCCTCACCAGACTCCATTTTTTTCGTTTCTGGACTCCAGAGAAGCCTTTTGGGAGCAAAAACATCCCCCCCCCCAGGAAGTTTCCCTGAGACCCAGAAGGCCCAAAAAACAGGGGAGGAGATTGCTGCAAAAAAGCCATGCCCACCCAGTCACATGGCCATGTCCACCAGCCATACCCACAGAACTGGTTGTTAAAAAATTTGAATCCCACCCCTGCACACATTCATTGCCCAGCAATATACTAAGCCAAATAAATGTTTGGAAGTTATGGAACTAAGATTTGAATACAGATTCCTGGCATCTTACAAAATTCTTTTGAAGAATGGAATATAACCTAGAATGGATCAGCATGATATATGCTGGATGTATCATGTTTAGCAGTGGTGGGATTCAATTTTTTTTACTATCATTTCTGTGGGCGTAGTTTGGTGGGCATGGCAGGAGAAGGATACTATAAAACCTCCAGCCAGAGATGATATTTACTGGTTTTCCAAACTACTCAAAATTTCCACAACTAGTTCTCCAGAACCGGTCAGCTCCTGCTGAATACCACCTCTGATGTTTAGTGTGCTTTGGAAATTACGTGGAATAGGAGTTTGTAGCGATCCAGCCAGCACACAAACAAATAATTCAGCAGGATTCATTATATAGAAGAAACTTCTTCATATACAATAATATAAAACATGTATACAATACCCATGCAGCTCTTGCAACAAAGTAGCAAGTCTTTGCAATGAAACAAAGATTATCCAGTGTAGTAGAGAGAAGAAGGAGCAAGTGCAAGACATAAAATCAAAGAACTTAATATTCTTCCCATGGTGCACTCCACTCAATGGCATGGTCATTATATCTGCCAGATTGTCCTCTGAAGAATAGTGAAGCAAGCTAATTAGTTTACATTTGATGTCTTCTCTTACATTACAATATTTTATATCTACATGTTTGCTTCTATTTTTTATTCTATCACCTGTTGCCATTTTTATGCAAGCAGCATTATCTTCAAACACTGCAACAGCTTCATTTATCTTTATGTTTAAATCCTGTAACACAGGGGTAGTCAACCTTTTTATACTTATTGCCCACTTTTGTATCTCTGTTAGTAGTAAAATAGCTCACACAACAAATCCTGTGTCTCAGTCACCAAACACTTCCCATTGGCTGACTTGTTGTCATGTTTATTTCAGTTCATGAATCCTTATACACTGATAAGTTGGTGATAGGGATTTTCAGCTATGGGCTATGAATTTAATGTATATTAGATATCATATAAAATAGTGGGTTCCAATGGGTTTTAACAGTTTGATGGCTGATATGATTTGCTGATACTGAAATATACTGCTGATATTTAATCACTTCATTGTAACTTTTTAAATATGCTGTATATCACTCTATTTTTTTTAAATCAGAGGGCAGGCTAAGTATATTTAAATAAATAAAAGACATATAGTTCTTATATCCTGGAAAAATCAATATATTTAAATTTGCTGTCCATGTTTTTGTATCTTTCCTTGTCTAGTGAAAAATCACAATATTTTAAGACCATCACACAATAATCAAAGAAACTTACTTTCTTCCATTTCTACAGCTAGTTTTCTTCCCATATTTTTTGTATAATGTTTAATCTCAAAAATAGGCAATCATTTTTGAATATACAGTATATTTAATAGCACTCAACAGTTGTTTCCAAAATATATAGTTTTCCTTTTAATTTCAACAGCTGTTCCCTCACAGATATTTAATGGGTAAGTTCACTCATTTTATTAAATTATATATTTCAGCCTTGTATCTTTCTTTTACGTGTATTATAGAAAAGGGTGTTGGAAGAGTTTTTTGGTTTTCTCATGGTTAGATAATCACAATTTCTTGTATATCCAAACAGTGGTGGGATTCAAATTTTTTTACTACTGGTTCTATCAGTGTGCTTGGTGGGTGTGGCTAGGTGGTCATGTGAGTGGGTGGGCATGGCTAGGTGATCATGTGAGTTGGTGGGCATGGCCAACTCCACATTACTCACATCGAGGGGCACCTTGCCTCACCCCACTTGCCTGGCCTCCCAAGCTCTTTTCGTCTTTATTAATTTGCAGACTACTATAGTGTCTGGCTGATTATTTAATGCTTGCCCATCCTTCTGGAACTCCCACAGATTCTTAGCTCTATTATTCTCCACAATCTTCTGCGTAAACTCCTTTTTCTTGAGATTATGCAGATGCCTTTCTTCCCCAGAAAGGGACATATTTTGTTTAAAGAATTGTAGACAAATGCATCCCTGTCCACCTTAAGAAAAGTGAATACTTCCAAAAGTTTCCAAGAGCTTAATCCCAAATCTATAATGTCATTAGGAGTTGACATATAATCCATTCCAACCCCACAAATGTGCAGAACTTTCAAACAGCATTTGGATAAGCTAGTCATTTAAATGAGTTTTATGACCAGCCTGTGTATTGAAAACTATCTGGGATCATCTTGAAACTTTAATCAGTGCCAGGGGTCATTAGATAGCACTTCTGGACAGGAGACAGGGGCAGTCAAGAGGGAGAATATGTCAACAAATAAGTGCACATTAGTTCCCCACTCTTCTTTTCAAGGACTTTTTCTTTTTCCCATTCTTTAAAATGGAAGGGGAAAACAGAGTTATGAGTTACAAATATTTTAAAAAGGCATCATTTCTTATAGGAAATAAAAGATATCCTGCAAAATTTTCAAAAACAAAGGTGCAGGAAAAGGAAAATAAAATCCATTGTCTGTTCCCCTCCTCAAGAAGGCCACGGGGAAGGCAGAGAAACATGATGGGCTGCATGCTGCATGGAAGGGAGAAGGGAAGTGCGCTGGCCCGCGGGGATCATGGGGCAATGTAGGAGGCAGCTAGGCCGGGATTCAGGTTTTGTTCATCCAGACTGCCAGGAAGATCAGGGCACCTCAGCTGGGCCATGCGGAGAGTGTCACGTGGGATGCAGCCAAAGGCAGGCAAGCTGGCTGGTCCTCAGAGACTGTGTGGTTGAGACAAGCCAGGGAGCCAGATGGAGAGCAGCAGCAGCTATGCCAGGTGAACGGACAAGATGAGAAGTGACTGGGTGGGGTGAACAGGTCAGGGCAGGGGTGGGTGGGGCCAGCCTGAATTATCGCTACCAGTTCACCCAAACTGGTCAGAAGCAGCTGAATTCCACCACTGTATCCAAACCACAAATTTAGTTAATTATAGTTAACATATGATCAAGTCATAACTGAATTGGTTTATGTTAAATTAATTAAAAATTAACTATAGTTTGTCACTCCATAAGAATGATCAAATAATAAATTATGTAATAGAAGTTTTTGAACTCTCTTGGCTATTTATATAGGAGATTAAATGAGCCTGAAGCTTCTGCCATCTTATCCATACCACATAAAAAATATCAGAAATGATGTTCAGAGGCCAATATAATTATATCAGTATAATTACTTTACTAACTATAGTATTTTCTTCAGGTATTTATTCCCTTTCACTTTTCTTACCCCAAATCAAACAGGTTTTCTTTAAATTATTATGAAGCATAGAATAATAAAATGATAAAATTATATCCATTTTCATATTAATATAAAATGCATATCACATTAGTAAGTTACTAATTTCATCAAGCTGCCAAACAAACATATTTCATATAGATAAAAATTGATATAATAATATTGCTATTTAGAAAGATATTTGAAACAAATATTGCAAAGCAAGTTGTCCAATAATCAGTTAAAATTGTATTTAAAAATTTATATTTAAATCTTACCATTTTTTTGCATTCTATTTTATCAGTTTTTCTTTTGGCTTCACCATTTACTGTATCTAAAAATTGTAATAAAAATAATTAAGGCACAATTTGATTATAATGATTTACAAAAGATTTTATATGATTTTTTCTGATCTGAGCTCAGTTCTTGTGTTATAAATGCAACAGTATTATGGAAATAGGAATCTACAACAAACTACTCAACTATCACATGGTGGGCTGTGATACCATATTTGCTGGAAGAACACGGTCCAAATCAGAACTTGGTTAATCCTACATGATAAATAAATCCTCATGTCTACAGTAGGAATCTAAAGATATTTTACAGAGTATATTGATCATTACAGAGATATAGTTGTAAGAACTCGTATTGCATTAAACATGATATCTATCATATAAAATGTACAGGTTCCTAAGTGAATAATACAGATTACTCTGAACTGGGTATTTATTTATTCTTTTGTTTATGAAACTTTTGCTGATGTGATGTAGGAATCAGTGCTAATACTAGCAGTATTAGTATTTAGTAAAGATACTATCATTAATTCATGCCACAATTACTGGGAAATAATTTGCACAGATAAAAATTCAAATATTTGTGTATAATAACAAATAAAAGGCCAGATAATTGTTGTACCTTTTTTTGATAGGTAGCATATGTCAACTGAATTCAGTACTGAGCCACTACTTATGCAGAAACCACAATTTATAACTTCCTTAATAATAAAGATAATAGGCTAGAAGTTATTGATACCTTCTATTTTACCATCCTATTATCAACAGACTCTGGACTAAAGTATAGGAGCCTCAGTTATATATTTCCCCTGTGGAAAGATATGGGGCATATTGGCCAGTATGGGAAAAAAATTAGAATCCACAGTTTTTAATATTTAATCCGGGAAACACATAAAACAGAAGGTCAGTTTAGCTTTTGTATAATTTAAACAAATTATATACTCACATTTTTAATTACTACCAACCCACTTATTGGTTATCTGAGCCAAATAATGTTTGATTTAAACAAGCTCAGTACTTACATTGTGTCATCAAATATTTCTAATAAAATTTATTTTATTTTTCTAACTTTCAAGCCATAGTCAGATTAATGCTGTTGTTTTTTCTCACTCGTTTATTCCTCTCAGTGAAGTTTTCAGCAAAGTTAACTATTAACATTCCTTTAATTCATAAACTCCTTAAATATTCCAGGTAATTTTTTTAAATACAGCAAAATAGCTGGTATATTTGCTATGTAATAAATCAAAGTAAATGTAAAGTAACAGAACAGAAAAAATGATGTTTGTAATTTTTCAACTAAAAAAATATCAAGTGAAATTATAATATATTGGAATGTTTTTTTAGATTTCTGCATTTGGTTCTGTTTACATAATTTTGCCTTGTTTTCTGAATAATTTGAAAAGAAATATATTTATTGTAATTCCTTTGAATCCTTGCAAATGAAGTATTATATTAGCTAACTTTCTTTGTTCTTCAGCAATATCTGATATTGTAACACCTTGTTCATTGAAGAAACTTAGAAATCTTACAGCTTGTTTTCTTAAAATAATATTTAACCTTAAACTTCTTTTAAGTTACAATCATTTTCCTCCATCAACATATTTACGGAAATAACACTGAACTATAAATCTCTGTGTTATATGTATTCATCTCATAATACATGATTTATTATGACACACAAATGAAAAAGATTGGGTTAATAGACTATGATTCATCTAACTATAGCCAGGTGTGCTATACAAATAGAGTTTTGATAATTAGGATGAGTTGTCAGATTTTATGCCTAATTATCACTGTGTACTGCAGCATCACTTTTGTGAATAACTTTTTAAAAAGTTTTGCACAGAAATTCCAAGGTGTATGACTTTATATAATGCCTACTTCTTTCATAATTGTACCTTTTGCAGCATGTTATCTACTGTTAAATAATAAAAACACAGATCAATATTTTTCAGACTTCTCAATTATCAATATTTCATATGTTGCTGATATTTTAAAAGGTGTTACTGCCTCTGAAAAAATTAGCTTTAATAAAGTTTTTCAGGCAAATACCTAATTATCAGCAGAAATGTCATTTATATTATCCCAATTATTAAGTAATGAAGAAATAATATTTACTTAAAACCTATCAGTGTTGGTTAATGTTATGCTAACATGAGAAGGTAGTCAAACTGCCAGTTTCAATCATTGGAAAGACGTGCTGGTCAAAATAAAAAAAGATGACAATTATTCCATTTTTTAGTGATTTTGTAAAAATGTGTTCGTATTGATTTTTGTCATAGATGAATGAAATGAACTATGCCAAATAGCAGCTGGCTTGACTATCTTGATCTGGTGGGGGGAAACTTGCTTTGGAAAGAGAGCTCTAGTAAACATTATATTTCCGTTTTGCTTTCTTCAAAATTCTTACAATTTGCTTGAACGCCTTCACAATAGCTCTGTAAATGATGCATATTTTAAAATTATGATCCAATGTTATGTTTTTGCAGAGATTAAATCATTTTCAGCATAATACTAGCATACCATAAGTTTCTAATAAAGTGAGAAAGAATATGGAAGCTAGGGAACAGAAATTCAATTTATTAATCGATGTGTGCCACCTTGTGGTGGAATGCTATTATTCTGATGATGTTACACTAGTTTAGCTAATAAAACATCTGTAAGAAAACAACCAAGTTCAAGAGATCATCAAGGACCCCTTTTTGTTATTCTAAAATAATATGACTAGAACAGAATAAAATATAAGTTATTTACTTAAAATAGATTAAGAGTGAAAATATAGAGCTGCTGAAAAACATTTCATCAAATTTTTCACTTAACAATAAAGTTGTACCTTCCATAAATATATTTTAAATTTAAGTGAAATTAAACATGAATTACTTTCTACTACATTTTGCATCATTTCTTGGCTATTTATTTAGGTATTTTTCTTGGTGCTATTCTGAATTTAAATTGAAGATGCATCATTTTGCATCATTTCTTGGTTATATATTTAGGTATTTTTGTTGGTGCTATTTTGAATTTAAATTGAAGATGCATCATTACAATGGATTACTCACTATTCAGGTCAATTCTATAAATATATGTGATCCACATATTAATCAATATCGTATTATCTATTATCTTCTGCTGGTCACTGAAAAAAAATGAATGAAAATTATTATAAAAATTCATGTAACATCCAAATGTATTTGGAGATGATTAGCCACTTCTGTATTTGGGAAAATGATTTTAAAATGCTACAATGTTTTGGAAATACAAGTACCAGTAGCATCATAAGAATATTATATGTATTTATAAAAAACTGAGTCTCTATTAATCTACGTTTTCTAAATTTTTATTACTTCATGATTACATTAATAATATGGACATATGGATGATTAAAATTTAAAGTAAAGTTTTAATAGTTTTTAGTAAATTTATTTATTTACTATTAAAACTTTGTTAGAAGCAAGTACCTTTCAGTTCTTTGAGATTTATCTTTGACAAACATACATAAATTTGCAATTACTTGATTTTTTTAGCCCAATTTAATTTTTCATTGCTTCAATGGGAATGTTTAATTAATTGTAACTTATATCCCATATATTTAAAAATTTGAGATACCTGAGTCATATACATGTATCACTAAAAAAACCAGTTCTTCGTGTTCTTGACTTGCTGCAGATTTCTACTACTGTAATGGTAATTGGTTGCTGCTCTGGCAAATTACTGTAGTCTGCTGTCAGTCCTGCAGTCGCTTTGCACTGGTGGTTTGTGTGTGTGTGTGTGTGTGTGTGTGTGTAGGTCTAGGTGTGTTTGGGTCTTTTCCTGTGTAAGATTAAGAGTATCTTGGCGACGTTTCAGTGAGGTCCCACTCGCCATCCTCAGGCTGGTGCTTTCGGCTTCATGCCAGTGCAAGCAGTGTGTGATCGGAGCTGTCATCTCTCTATAAATACAGGTGATGGGGGCTGGTGTGCTGGGCTGGTTGGCTGTGCTGCTGCCTCTTGATTGGTTGATGGAGTTGATGTTGGTATAATGGGCTGTGTAATGGCCTTGTGAGTTTTGTTGTGGAGATATCCTGGATCTTGTGCTGTAATCTCCTGGGTCGTTTGTTTTGTAGTGATTTTTTCTTTTTTCTATTAGCCTCTTGTGTTTTAGTGGCATGGGTAATGGGTTGTGTGGTGGGCTTGTGAGTTCTTTTGTTGTGGTATCCTGGGTCCTGCGTTGTAATCTCCTGGATTGTTTGTGTTTTGATCTCTTTTCCATTAGCCTCCTGTGTAGTAATGGCTTGGTAATGGGTTGTGTGGTGACCTTGTGAGACTTATTGCTGTAGTATCCTTGGTCTTGTGCATTGATATCCTGGGTCATTTGCTGTGTTGTAACTTCTTGAGTTCTTGTGGTGTAATTTCCTGAGTTTTGTGATGTAATATCCTGAGAGGGTGGCTGTGATGTAGCATTCTGAGTTTTAGTCTGGCTTCAAGTTTTGGCTCTGGGTTTGTGTTCTTGGCATGTGTCAGCTTGTTTGGTTTTGGGGTTGGGGGGTGCGACAGCCAGCGAGGCAGCCGTGGTCTGTTTTCTGGAGGGTGGTTGTCCTTCGTTTTATAGGATAGGCTTGGGCCTGGTTCTGATGAGGGGGATTGGCGGTGGTGGTCCCATGTTGTTTCGGGTCTGGTGTTGGTTTTCGTGGCTGGGACTCATTTGTTGGTGAGTGCTAGCTTCCAGATGTCTGGTAGATGGGAGGTATCCCGTCTATTCATGTTATGGGGGTGTTTCTCTATCTCGATGGCTTCCCTGATTATTCTCTTGCTGGAGTGTTCAGTGTTGGATATTAATTTGGTTCCTTCAAAATTAATTTCATGTCCTGTGGCTTTAAGGTGCTGGAAGAGGGAGGAAGTATTTTCTTCTCTTCTGACTGGGTTTTTGTGTTCTGCAATGCATGCATTTATTCTTCTGTTGGTTTGTCCAATGTATGTGGCTGGGAAATTGTTGCATGGTATTTCATAAACACCTTGGTTTTCTAGCTGGATCTTGTCTTTGGGGTTTCTTAGGATGTTGGCTATTTTTTGGTCAGTGCCGAAGGTTGTCCTAATATTGTGTGTGTGGAGAATTTAGTTGATTTTGTCTGTGGTGCCTTTGATGTAGGGGAGGAGTGTGATATGTATATAATTTATTTAAAATTTCTTTTGCTAAAATTGATGGAAAATCACATGTTTTTAATTAGACAATCCAAAGGTTACTGAAAAAGAGTTAATAGGCAATTTCCAAAAAATAAAATAGAATTCTTTATTGGCGAAGTGTGATTGGACACACAAGGAATTTGTCTTGGTGCAAATGCTCTCTGTGTCCATAAAAGAAAAGATACTGTCAGGTGGAGCTCCATTCAAAATCCAGGAAAGAAATACTTAGACTCTTTAATTTAGAGAAAAGATATCTTTTACTGAAAGTGAAGTGGTAGCAACCAAAGAATTCTGAATCTGAGAAATTAGGCATGCAATTCACATATACAAAGTGATGGAAGTGTTCCCACCCCCAATAGTTCAGATGAAACTTCCAATTAGAAGTTGTGAATATGATCATGTGGGCATCTTCAGGTGATGATGAGGCCTCTGTCCATTGACCTTGGCATACTTTGATAACGGGTTGCAGTGTGCAGAGAAAAGAAAGCTAAGCGAGAAATAGAAACCTAACTCTATTGTATGCTCCACTCCCATTTACACAACAGAAGAATGTAACACCTCCAGCTCACTTCCCAGACTTATCCCTACCTCCCCTTTCCCCCCCCCCCATTTCTTATGACAACCGAAAGATGCAAAGCGATAGTAGAAGATCTTGAAGACTGACATTCAGCCCTCTTAGAAAAAGGAAAACCATCAGTCCTAGAAGAGAGAGAGAAGAAAATATAAAGACAATTATTAATCATTAAACAGTTACAAAAGAATACACCCCTAGGGCTTAACAGGATACTTCGAATGAAATGCTTTGATCAACTTAGGGGCTTTAACATCGGTTTCATTAACCCATTCAGCTTGTGAAGAAGGGAAATGTTTCCAGGCTACAAGATACTGGAGCCGACCCCTCTATTTGTGAAAGTCTAGAATCTCTTTAACTTCAAAATGTTGTTCACCTTCAATCAGTATTGGTATGGGAGGGTCAGCCTGGATGGGTCTTAAATCAGAAGTATGTTCAGGTTTTAGCAAACTAACATGGAACACCGGATGAATTCGTTGAAGAGTTTTCGGTAAGCTCAGCTAGACTGTTACAGGATTTATAATCCGTTCAATTGTGAAAGGACCAACATATTTAGGATCAAGCTTCTGTGACTTTTGAGCTGTTTGCAGGCATCTGGTGGACAGGAAAACTTTGTCGCCCACTTTATATAATTTCTGTGGAGATCTTTTCTTGTCTGCAAACTTCTTATGAGCTTGATGGGCCTCATCTAATGCTTTGCGTGTCACTAGCCAGTTAAGTTGGAATTGAGTTATCCATTCATCTAATGAATGGATGTTAGGCTTTTCACGAGGAAGTTCAGGTATGGGTACAAAATCTTGTCCTGAAGCTACTTTAAATGGAGTAAATCCAGTACTACTATGTACGGAGTTGTTATATGCCACTTCGGCAAATGGTAGTAAGTTGGACCAGTTATCTTGTTGATAATTTATGTAACATCGAAGATACTGTTCTAACACTGCGTTAGTCCTCTCACAGGCCCCATTGGTTTGAGGGTGGTGGGCAGAGCTTAAGCCCTGGGCGGAGCCTATCAACTTCAGGAACTCTTTCCAAAAATTTGAGGTAAATTGGACCCCTCTGTCAGAGATTATGCGTTCTGGAATGCCATGTAACCTATAGATATGTGAAATAAACAGTTTAGCCAGCGTCTTAGCAGATGGAATCTTGGAACAAGGTATGCAATGTACTTGTTTGGAAAACAAATCGGTTACTAACCAGATAACCGTGTTTCCACTGCTTTCAGTTAATTCTACTATAAAGTCCAATGAGATTTCCTTCCAGGGGGCTGTTGGTCTAGCTACCTTTTGTAACAACCCTACTGGCTTACCAGGAGGTCTCTTTGCCGAAGCACAAATTGGACAGCTAAGTACATAAGCTTCAATGTCCTTCTTTAAAGTAGGCCACCAGAATTGCCGCTTAACCAGGTGTAAGGTTTCCACAAATCCAAAGTGACCAGCTGCTTTAGAATCATGAGCTTGTTGTAGTATTTGGCCCCTCAGCACCTGTGGCACATACAACTTGGTCCCCACCCAAGCCAAACCATCTCTAACTGTATAGTCATTTGAATGAACCAGGAACCACTCATCCAGTTTTAAAGCTTCTTTTAGTTGTTTGGTTCGGTCATTCGATAAATCCACTTCTTGTTTCTTCTTTTGGGCTCTGGTGATCACTGAGGCAGCTAGATGTTTGGTTGAGACAATTAGACTTATCACCTCCTGGCGCATATTATTTTGTTGGGGTAGTCTAGAAAGAGCATCCACCATGAAGTTCTTCCCTCCTGGAATGTACTTCAGTGAGAAATTGAACTGCTTGAAATACTGGGCCTAGCGAACTTGTTTAGGGAACAGCTTCCAAGGTGTTTTTAAGGCTTCCAAATTTTTATGATCAGTCCATACTTCAAATGGATGTTTTGCTCCTTCCAGGAAATGTCTCCAGGTCAGTAAGGCCCAATGAACTGCAAAAGCTTCTTTTTCCCAGACGGCCCACCTTCTCTTGGTTTCAGACAGCTTATGGGAGGTATACGCACAAGGCTGTAAGGTCCCTTTCTCGTTGATTTGAAGTAACACCACTCCAACAGCCACATCACTTGCATCAGCTTGAATCATGAAAGGAGCTTCCATATTCGGGTGCTTTAGCACTGGTTCTGCAGCAAACAGTTGTTTTAGCTTTTCAAAAGCTGCTTGGCACTCAATGGACCACTCCAACGGCTTGCCCGGCCTTGGCTTCACCTCCCCTTTTGTTTTTAAGAGATTTGTGATGGGCATTGCTGTCTTAGCAAACGTTGGGATAAATTGTCGGTAAAAAATTGCAAATCCCAAGAAGCTTTGAAGTTGTTTTCTGGTACGTGGTGGAGCCCATTCCAATACGGCATGCACTTTCTCTGGATCCATTTCTATGCCTTCAGATGAAATGCGATATCCCAAATAGTCAATTTTCTCTTGATGGAATTCACACTTGGACAGTTTAGCATACAACTTAGTGGCACACAGTTTCTGTAGAACCGACCGCACCAGTTTCACATGTTCATCCAGAGTTTCCGTTTAGATAAGGATATCATCAAGATAAACCAGAACCTCCCTGTATAAATGTTCATGTAACACTTGATTGATCATCTGCATGAATACAGCTGGGGCCCCTTGTAAACCAAAAGGAAGAACGTTGAATAGGAAGCAACCCATCAGACAGTTAAAAGCGGTCTTCCACTCATCCCCTTCCTACATTTAAATTCGGTAGTATGCTTCTCTCAAATCCAACTTCATGAAAATCTTCCCTTTCGCTAGGTGGGCCAACATGTCCTTCATCAAAGGAAGGGGGTACACATTTTCCACGGAAATGGCGTTCAAATTTCTGTAGTCCACCACCAAACGTTTGGAACCATCTTTCTTTTCATGGAACAACACTGGGGCCGCTACCCGGGGCCTAGCAGGTTGAATGAAACCACGTTCCAGATTTCTGTCTATAAACAATCTTAGCTCCTCCAATTCCCGTCGTGTCATTGAGTACAACTTTGGTTTCAGGAGCTTCACCCCAGGCAAAATCTCAATAGCACAGTCTGTTGGCCGGTGAGGCGGAAGCTCATCCGAGGCCTTCTCACTGAACACTTCTTTTAAATCCCAATACTCTTTGGGAATTTTCTCCTCCCCTTTCACAGGTTCAGTACCTGTGGAAGCTATTTCAATCGGAATCTGAAGCTTCGGCTGAGATCTGCCCTCTTTTCCCGGTCGCTGCTTGGTGCGTATGCGCAACAACCCCTTTCTCCAGTTAACCTGGGGGTTCTATTTCCGGAGCCAGGGCAATCCCAGTATTAATGGTTGCTCCATCCCAGGGACCACAATAAAATGCAGAGTCTCATCATGCTCTCCCATGATCATTTCTATAGGTTCCGTGACAAAACGTGCAGGGCAACCTCCAGCCACTGATCCATCTAATTGGCAAAAGGAAATGGGCATCTTCAAAGGTTTTAGTTTTAAGCCCATTTTCTCCACTACTTCCGTGTTGATTATACACCTTGTGCACCCAGAATCTAACAGGGCTAGCATTTCCCCTTCGACCCCTGAATTGGGTGCCCTCAACTTCACCAGAATGGTCATAGGGCGCACACTTGGACTTACCAGGAAGTCATCTTCCGAGTTGAAATCATCCCCCTCAGGGGTAACTGGGGTTTCTGATTCCTCTCCTGCTGGAGGGGAGACTTCTGCCGTCTCTTTCGACTTTAGTGCTGCTTCACGAGGCTTCGCTGGGGATTTTTTAGGTTTCTTCCCTTCTTTTGGCGCCCCCTTTGGTTCCAGCTTGACTTTGCAGTTCACAGCCAGGTGACCTTCCTTCCCGCATCGAAAGCAGGCCGAGGGGTTGGGTCTTTCTGCCACTCCTCCCCTCTGGGGTTTGGGGACCCCTTGGGGACGTGGGGGGGGAAGGCTTGCTCCACCCAGAACCTCCCCGCCATCTGCTTTGGGTTAAATCAATTTCCACTTCTTCTGCCAACAAGTACCACATCTGCAAGTCATTTGGGTCTCTTCAGCAATGCATCTCTGGTACACATTTTCATTTAAACCATCTTTAAACGCTTCTATCAGGGCTTCCTGGGACCAGCCTCGGATATGACTGGTTAACTGTCTAAATTCTTGGGTGTAGTCAGCCACTGACCTCCGCCCCTGATTTATGGTCTTCATCTTAATCCGGGCCTTGCGCTCTGCCAGTGGGTCCTCAAACCTAGCCCTCAGTGCAGCCATGAACAGGTTGTAGTTCAGCAACTGAGGAGCATTATCATTATTCAAGGTCACCATCCACTCTGCCGCTATTCCCTCCAGAGCCCTGGTAACACATCTCACTTTGGCTGCTTCTGAGGGAAAATCCTCCCCATATTCTTCCATATAGCTCCAAACTTGGGCTCGGAAAAATCTACCAGAGGCAGCCTAGGAGCTCTCCACCTTCTAGGAATTACACCCCCTGCTGAGGGCCCCGGGGCTGCTGCTGGCTCAGGTTGATTTATGGGAGAGGGGGCTTCTCTGTTTTTTCTAGCTGGGGCTACTTCCCCTTCCCCTTCATACCTTTGTGCAGCTTGGAGTTGTTCAAAGGCTTCATCAAGGAGTCTCCTGGCTTGATTCAGTGAGAGTTCTCTCTTTTCCTTCTCTTGCCATGGCTCCTCTTTTCCATGCCGGCGGGTAGTTGTGATCCCGGGGGGGGGTCCTTCTCCAGATCTTTCCAGCCAACCCCCACTGACCATCTGGGCTTCACAGCTGGATCCTCTTCCAGATTGAGCTCTGCTCACGATTGGGCTTCCTGTACCAGCAAAGAATCTTACCCTCCAATGGCTCCCAGGTCTTCCTGATCACTAGTTGAAGATGACATGATGTCCAGGCCCCCTCAGAAGAAAATTGGGTGTTTTTTCCAGGTGGGCTGGTAGACGGAGATTCAGAATAATGTCAGGCGGAGCTCCATTCAAAATCCAGGAAAGAAATACTTAGACTCTTTAATTTAGAGAAAAGATATCTTTTACTGAAAGTGAAGTGGTAGCAACCAAAGAATTCTGAATCTGAGAAATTAGGCACGCAATTCACATATACAAAGTGATGGAAGTGTTCCCACCCCCAATAGTTCAGATGAAACTTCCAATTAGAAGTTGTGAATATGATCATGTGGGCATCTTCAGGTGATGATGAGGCCTCTGTCCATTGACCTTGGCATACTTTGATAACGGGTTGCAGTTGTGCAGAGAAAAGAAAGCTAAGCGAGAAATAGAAACTTAACTCTATTGTATGTTCCCCCCCCTCATTTACACAACAGAAGAATGTAACACCTCCAGCTCACTTCCCAGACTTATCCCTACCTCCCCTCCCCCCCATTTCTTATGACAGCCGAAAGATGCAAAGCGATAGTAGAAGATCTTGAAGGCTGACAGATACATTCATCAAGATTAAGAATCATAAGGTACAACACAATAATAGTCATATGGTACAATAAGCAATCAAATCATACTAGGGAACAGTCAATATAAATCGTAAGAATACAAGTGACAAAGTTACAATCATACAGTCACAAGTGGGAGGGGATGGGTGATGAATGAGAAGATTACTAGTAATAGTAATGCAGACTTTGTAAATAGTTGGACAGTGTTGAGGGAATTATTTGTTTCTCAGAGTGATGGCATTTGAGAAAACCTGTTCTTGTGTCTAGTTCTGGTGGGAAGTGCTCTATAGAGTCATTTTGAGGGTAGGAGTTGAAACAGTTTCTGTCCGGGATGTAAGAGGTCTGAAACATCCTTCTTTTTGACTCGTGAGGTATACAGGTCCTCAATGGAAGGCAGGTTGGTAGCAATGTTTTTTTTTTGCAGTCCTAATTACGCTCCGAAGTCTGTGTCTGTCTTGTTGGGTTGCAAAACCAAACCAGACAGTTATAAAAATGCAGATAACAGACTCAATAATTCCTCTGTAGAACTATATCAGCAGCTCATTGGGCAATTTGAGCTTTCTGAGTTGGCACAGAAAGAACATTCTTTGTTGTGCTTTTTTGATGTTTTTGATAATAGGTGTCCATTTTAGGTCTTGAGATATAATAGAACCTAGAAATTTGAAGGTCACTAATATGATACTGTGTTATCTAGTATTGTAAGAGATGGTAGTACGGAAGGATTTCTCCTAAAGTCTATCACCATTTCTATGATTTTGAGTGGGTTCAGTTTCAGATTGTTCTAGTTTCATAACAAGGCAAGTTGTAGAAAAGGAAATACATAAATCATGCATCCACAGAGGTGCTGGCAATGTTTGAATGAAAATGGCATTTCTTCATCTCCAAGAGCTCTAAACCAATCAGAGACTTCTGCCTCGCAGTCTTCTCATGAAAAGCATCTGCTTGGAGCCCTTGTAGGCAATCTCAGTATTATGAAATAGGACATGTTTAAGGATATTTGTATGAATTGAATTTGGAGTTAATTTTAAGAGTGTCACTAAGGAGTTGTGGCCTTCCTGTCTCTTGAATAGGGGAACAAGCTAAAAAAAGAGCTGCCTAAAGAATCAAAGATATAGAAGCACAATATAGCTCTCCTTAGTAAGGTTGTGTTGTGACCCAAGCCTCGTTCAAATCAAACAAACGCAAAACATAGATAAAAGCAAAACCTTTTTAATGTGTCTCTGTAAATTCTGTTCATTCATAGCAAAGTGCTATTAAAACTAATTGTCCCAGAAAAAAACATGCCCTGTTAAGTTTGTGCAAGGCTGCCAAGCATACATGATTAAATGCAAGGAAATATTCAAAGCCAAAAGTCTCTGAAAACAAACCAGGATAGATCGAACTTCCATGAGGACTTGAAGTGCAAAAAGGGCATTGGTACTTACCTGATATGCCTGTTCTCTGTGAGCTGTGAAGAGCATCCAGAAGTGTGTGTGTGTGTGTGGGGGTGCTTCAATCTCTTCTGGAAAGGCTGGGCTTAAAACTCCAGGATGTTCCTCCTCCTCCACGGGACTCCTCCCCAGCGTCTCCCAGTTTTGCGATGACTGAGTGCCAAAGTCCAGAACTCATCATCTAATCTGGATCCCTGACTGGAATGGAACCTCCCCAGATGGAAAGAAATGGGTGGGGCTGGATGCTCTTCACAGCTCACAGAGAATGGGCGTATCAGGTAAGTACCAACGCCCTTTTTCCCATGAGCTGTTCAGAGCATCCAGATGTGGGACATAACAAAGCTTGGCCTGTCCTTAGGGAGGGACTCCATCTGGAATGAAATCCACTCCTAAACTCTGTAGATCCTCTGCAGGACTCTTCTGCCAAATGAAGTGTCCGCTGAGGCGTAGACATCAATGTTATAATTTCTGACAAAGGGAGATGGGGAAGCCCAAGTTGCCGCTCTGAAAATTTCGTCTATGGAAGCCCGTGTTGTCCATGCTGCTGATGTTGCCTCACTCCTTGTTGAGTGGGCTGGAATGCCCTTAGGAACTGAGATGGCCTGGCATTCGTAACTTTTAGCTATGGTGGTTCTCAACCATCTACTGATGATCATTGATGACACCTTTTGTCCTAAAGTAGATGGGTTGAAGGATAGAAATAGAGCCTCAGATTTTCAAAATGCCGCTATGTGGTCTAGATAGATGCTTAAGGCCCTTCATCAAGACAATGCCATTGATGCTCTAGTCTATGAGATGGTTTCGGACAAAAATTTGGAAGAACCAACTGCTGCGCTCTGTGGAAGGCTGAATTTACTTTAGGAGTGAACAATGGATCCAATCGGAGAACCACTCTGTCTGCATGAAACACGCACAGGTCCTTTCTCATTGACAGTGCCACCAATTTGGAAATTCTCCTTGCTGAGGTTATTGCAATTAGGAAGGCCACCTTATATGTCAGGAATTTGAGACTAGCAGTTCTTAAAGGCTCGAACGGGCCAGTTGTAAGTGTGGTTAACACCTTGTTAAGGTCCCAGGTGGGATAGCAGTGAATTACAGGAGGTCATAAGTTTGCAGCACCCTTAAGAAAGCTGGGGACATGTGGATGGTGTGCTATGGAACGGAGGTCACCCCATGTGATCACTGAGGCTAAAGCCGCCACCTGTCTGCATAAAGTATTTGGAGATAGGCCCTTGATCAACCCCTCCTGTAAAAAGTCCAATAAGTGTCCTATTGATGGGGCAGTTGGGTCGATCTTACACTCCTGGCACCAGTGACAGAAAGCGGACCACGTGGCCTCATATATACGATTTGTTGAGGACCGTCTGGATGCTTAAATGGTGGCAATAGCATCCTCTGAAATTTGTTGGGCCCTTAAACGGCTCCGCTCAACCTCCATACAGCTAGACTGAGCCATTGTGGGTTTGGGTGAAGTATCAGCCCTTGGGAGAGGGAAACCTTCGACGATGGAAATATCAATTCTGCTCGGTCCTCCAATAACTTCTGGACCAACTAGGTATTACCGGGAGTGGAGGAAATGCATATAGAAGTCCGGGAGGCCACTGACATTGCAGAGTGTTGACAGCCTCCGTCCCCTGAGTCCGGTACCTTGAATTGGGGTAATTGGGCGTTGAGAGGAGAGGCAAATAGATCGATCACCGGTTGCCCAAACCTCCGCACTGCTTCCTGGAAGACAGACAGGTGTAGGCGCCACTCTGTCTGATCTATCATGGCCCTGCTGAGCCAGTTCGCTTGTTTGTTTAAGGTCCCTGCTATGTGTTCTGTCTTGAGCCAAAATAGATTGGCCTCAGCCCACTTGAACAACTTGGCTGTCTCCAGCATCAGAAATTTGGAATCAGTACCCCCCGTCTATTTACATGGGCCTTGGTTGTGATATTGTCTGTCAAGACCAGAATGTGGCTTGATTGGAAAAGGGATAGAAAACTGCGTAAGGCCAGGTGAACTGCTCGCAGTTCCAACAGGTTGATGCTTAGTGATTGTTCAGAAATAGTCCAAATTCCCTGCGCAGTGTGGGATTGGAAGTGAGCTCCCCATCCTACCAGGTTGGCATCGGTTGTGATCGTTGCCCTGCAAGGTTCCTTGAAAGGACACCCTTTGTTTATCATTTTTTCCAACCACCAGCAGAGCAATCGGAGAACATTGTGTGGTACCTTTGTTCGGACGTTGGAAGTGGCTCTTCTGGATCACTGGAAAGGTAGCAGGAACTATTGCAGCTCTCTAGAATAGAATTGAGCCCAAGACACAATGGAAATACAAGAAATCAGTTTCCCTAATAGCTAAGACAGCACTGCCAGGGAAACTCTCTTTAAGGCTCTGATCTCTATGGCCAAAGACTGGATACTGTTTAACCTGTCCTTAGAGAGAAAGACCCTGTCCTCCATAGTATCTATCACTTCCCCTAAATGAACTAACCTAGTTGAGGGGATCAAATGGTTTTTATTCCAATTTATGGAAAAGCCATTACCATGAAGGGTCTCCAGAGTAATCTTGGCATCCAATTTTGCTTGATGTCTGGAAGATGACAAAATTAAAATATCATCCAGCTAACATTGTAAGCGAATAGATTTGATCTTGAGTGAGGCAGCCAAAGCTGCTAGGACCTTGGTAAAAGACCTAGGAACCAAAGCCAGACTGAATGGTAGGGTGATATATTCATAGTGCCGATTACAATAGCAAAATCTAAGATATTTGTAGTGAGCAGGTCGAATTGGTATATGTAGATAAGCCTCTGTGAGATCTATAGAGATCAGGACATGGTTCTCTCTGATGCTGAGTAGAATGGACTGGAGAGTAGTCATTTTGAATTTTTGATAAACCAATGATCTGTTCAGACATTTGAGGTCCAGAATTGCCCTCCAGCCCCCCGAACTCCTTGGGGATATAACAAGCAATAGATAACAAACAATAGAGAGTAACAGCCTTGACCCCGCTGTTCAGATGGGACCTCTCTAATGGCCCAAATATGTAGAAGATGATTGATAGCCTTCTGCATCAACGCCCTCTTAATGGGGTCCGAGGACCTAGGGCTCCGAATGAAAAAGTTTGGGGGGGGGGCAGGATTAAAACTCTAGCACCAAACCAGGCCTAATCGTGTCCTTGACATCAGAGGTGGGGGTGTCCCACTGATTAGCAAACAATTTTAGCCGCCCTCCAATGGGAACTGCTTTCAAGGGCTAAATTGGGGTGATGAAAAAATTGGCCTCCGGTGCTTCTGGGGTTTCTTCTGTTTTGGCCTCCCCGCTGACCTCTATTGGAAGATTCAGACCTATCCTATCTAAAACTGCACCTGTAGCCTGATGTTCTCTGAGATCTGAGAACATATGGGCCTTGATAGTCGGGCCAAAAGGAACCCCTTCGAAATGATTGGGGCATTCTGTTTTCAGACTTCTGAAAAAGAGGGGAAGTACTTTTTTCTTGTTTCTATTCTCTATAAGGAGGAGCTCCAAGACACTGCCAAATAATTTATCTCCCAATATTGGGGCTGATGCCAACTTGCATTTATGCTTAATATCCACCTGCCAATGCCTGAGCCATAACAGTCTCCGTGCTGATACGTGAGATGCTATGGCCCTAGACGAGAATTTGACTGCATTAAATGTGGCGTCGGTGGAGAATTCTGCTGCTGCAATAATTTTAGCTATGTCCCGGTGGGCTCTGATATTTGATGACAGCAATATATCCCTCAAGTGGAAGAGCCATCGTAGGGAGGCGCCACTATAGAGACGCCACTATAGCTGCCCTAATGGCCCAGGCATCAGAAACATGCACCCTACAGAGTGCCAACTCTGCTCTCTTTTCTTGCATTCTCAGAGCTTCCTTGGCCTCGTTGGGAAAGGTTGAAGAAGAGGCCAGAGTCACAATGGGCTCATCCACCTGCAGCGTTTTGAGAAAATTTGAAAACTCTGGTGCCAAATTATAATATTGTTTATCATAGCCTGTTGGGGCTGAATATGATGCTGTTAATGCCCATTGATTTTGTACTAATTCAGCAAACATACGAGGGACAGGAATAGTTTCTGCCTCCTTAGCTGGTTGTGAGAATATTAGGTCCTCGGATTCATCCTGAGACCCTGTTGACAATGGATGAGGGTTTGATGTGCCTAGTTTAGTGGTGTTCTTTGCCTTAAACAGTAAGGATTTAAAGAGGTGCAGGCAAAAAGGCCAAAAAAGGTAGGTTGGTCTGGAATGAGGCCTTTGTCATCCGACATTCCTTGTTCTAGTGGGTCAGCCTCTGACAGCCCCAAGTCCATCTGATGGATCGACCCCACCTCCATGGGAATATCCTGATCCTCAAATTCCACCTCCTCCCAAAGACCCTGGGCTGGTTTGTTAGGAATATTGGGAAATACCTGAGTTTGATGTTGTCCCATATGCACAAAGGATCAAGCAGACAGGGATCCTGCATACAAAGTGGCCAAAAAGTGTGTGGTCCTGATGGATTGCTGAATTCCAGCCACAATGCCACTTTGAATCGCCATCTCCATCCATTGCCTCATTTCGATGGGAATAGTCTCAGGTAATCCCTCCTCCTGTCTTAGGCCGGCAACCATAGGGGTGAAGGTTGCCTCTGGGATTAGCCAGGCAGTGCTCATTGGAGGAGATGTACCTATGGGAGATTGTCCAGAAACAGCCTGCCTGGGCTGGGTAGATGAGTCCAAGGGCCCCAACAATGGACTTGGGACCTGATCCAATTGTTGTGTCATAGCCATCTTCTCTGTCTCCCTGGCTCATTTCTGTAATTGCCTTTCCAAACCTAGGTGCCGTCTATGGCACCGTCCTTATTTGCCGCTTTAAAGGCCTTTTTGGGGGCCACTGGCTTATCTCGGGACTTATTTGTCTTGGAGCAGAAAGCGTTATCACCTTCCATTGTGGATGACTGATTCTCTTGCCTCTGACTTTAATTTTTTATTTTTAATTTTAATTTTAATTTTAATTATTATTATTATTTTTTATTAATATTTATACTTTGGGGGGATGTCTTCCTCTGTGGTTGAAAGTAGAACACTCCTCCAGGAGGATAAGTCTCAGTCTCTCTCTCTCTCTCTCTCTGTGTGTGTGTATATATATATATATATATATATATATATATATAT
>BLBF01000019.1:23742021-23880848 GCA_015471245.1 Laticauda colubrina
AAATAATAACTATGAATCATAGTTAGTGTATGTTAAAGTGTCTGCAGCTTTAACTGTGAAATAGCAATTAAGGGAGTGGTTATGAAAACAATATAAAAGTAGCAAGTCTACAGCTTGCTTACTCTCTCTGGCTTTGATGATCCCTGATTACTGCTTGGAATCAAGACTGCATTGCTCGAACGGGAGAGACAACTAAGGACTGATTTGTAAGTGAACTGACATAGGATATTCTACATGGACTTTGCTAACTGAATATCCCTGAATGGACTGACTACATGGTAAATGACTATTGGACTGATATTTGACTATGCCATGAACTTATAATGGAATAAACTATATTCTTGATAGCACAAGCGTATCTGTTATATTTTACTGTATGTTAATAAACATACAAGCTTAGCTCACTCATTTATCTGTGTGCCTATCTGACTAACGCTGCACATTCTGTTTAGCTTGTCTACCTAACCCTGGTTGGGGAACCCAGGCTTAACACCCGCCTAGATGAACACAAAAATGCAGTAAAAAAGCTGGAACACACCTCCTCACTAGTCCAACACATGAAAACCACAGGTCACAACATCAACTTCAATGGCACCAAAATCCTAGCCACTATAGAAAACCCCAGCCACAGAATCATCAGAGAAGCCATAGAGATTGAAAAAGGACCTGAAAGCACGAATAGAAGAGATGATTCCACCAGACTGTCAATCATTTGGAAGCCTGCACTCTCAAACAGAAAGATCTCCACACCACAACCCAGGCAAACACCTGGGCACAAACAGACTCCCTCTGATACCTCCAGCTCAAACACACTCCAACCAGATGAAACCTAGCTTCCTAATAGATAATAGCTGTCCTTTCACGTGAAGCCAAGCTGCACTGAAAGCCTCCAATACAGGAACACAGTGTTTCCAGCCAATCAAAGCCACAAAACAGACAGAAGAAACCAGAAACACCAATCAAACAAACTCCAAGAACAATAAACACAGACCAAGACTCCCAACCAATCAGGATGTAAACAAAACCATCCTGGGACAGCAGTAGGCTAGCCTCAAATTTAAAACTAACGGCTGTGATAGCCTGACCCACATACAAACTCAATACAGAAGCCTGATGTTGGCAGATGAGATTCTGCTGAAATGTTGCTCCAACTTTAAAAGCACTACAATGATGTGGGATAATACCCGAAGGAAGCTGAACTGCATTCATGTATATATCTCCATATACATATACATGTGCCTATATCTATATGTGAAACTGTGCATATGGTAAACAGTATCTTAAGGGTCCCCAGCAAGAGAAACCCCCAAGCGCTCCAAGGGAGAACTT
The DNA here is from genome assembly GCA_015471245.1 of Laticauda colubrina. NCBI lineage: Eukaryota > Metazoa > Chordata > Lepidosauria > Squamata > Elapidae > Laticauda > Laticauda colubrina. The sequence goes on from BLBF01000019.1 coordinate 23,743,351, forward strand.
TCTGGATCCCTGGTCCCCAACAAGGGTAAACAGTTATACAGGATCTGAGGTAGATTCTTTCCTGTCAAAACAAAACATCCCGCTGTTTAAAATGGCACTTGCGGCTTCACTCCAAAGAAATGATCCAAAGGCAATTGCAAGGAAATGCCTGTTTAATGATTAGCCTGCTTATCCAATGTCAGCCAGACAAGGGAGAGTTAAACCCAGGGAGAACGAAGTGGGAAGGTACTGCCCCGGTCCCCAAAAAGGGAAAACAGTGGGGAATGGTGCCTGTGATATTTAGGCGTGAACTTGAGCCAGTGGGAAGCCAGAATCTCCGCTGCTTAGGTCTGAAACGTCTAATAAACCACTGCTACTGAGACTCTAACTTGCGAGTTAAATGCTCCTGTCAGATGAAACGGAAAGGCGAAGTGAGCCATGGCTGCGAGCACTCCGCTACGATCGCAGAGAAGTTAGATAAGGTAATTGCCTGAGGCGGTCGCCTCAGGCTGCCTGCAGAGTGGCAGGCTCCACTAGTTATAAAAAAACTGTTTTTAAACTGATCGAGGCAATCTAATAGAGGCACAAGCCTGAAAAAAGCCAAATTAAATGGGGAAGAATTTTACAAGACGAAATAACCCAAGAGCAAACCTGAATTTGAATAGCTGAATTAGAAAAAACCGTTCCAGTCAAGGAGTACACAACCTCTTACCACGAAGGCTGAGCTAAAACTGGGGGACTCTGGGGAGGTGTCCCATGGGGGAGGAGGAGCGTCCCGGAGTTTTAAGACCAGCCTTTCCAGAAAAGACTGAAGCACCCCCTCACACTTCTGGATGCTCTTAACAGCTCATGGGAGAAACTTATTTTCTCCTTACAAAGAACCCAACCCCTGAGGGCTGGCTATTATCTCTTAAGGGAAGGGCCATCACCTTGCAGCCTTACTCCCGAGTCACCCATGCTGCAGCAGCTGGTCTTTCCTTTGAGCAGCCCTGTGCCATGCACACTGGGCACAGGCTCCTCGGGGTCCTCTGCATCACCTCTGCCAGACTCCACAAGCTCTGAAGGCAGCAGCCCACTCTCCAAAAGTCCTGGACCCATCCCTGCATCACATGCAGGCTCCTCAACCGAGTCCTCACTCTCAGAGACCTCAGCCATCTGCACCTGCTGCCGGCGAACCACAACAGGTTGCTAACTTGAAATGGCTGAGCAAGTACAAACATACTTTTCAAATAGACAGCTATTTAAAGTTACAACAAAACATCTTAGAGAGATATTTATCCAAGTAAGATATGAACAGTTTGACACAATAGTCAGATATGGGACATTTGCAGGGATGGGATTCTACCAGTTTGGACTGGTTCTATAGAACTGGTTGTAATGATTCTGTGCAGTTTGGAGAACTGGCAAACCATGCCCTTGGCTGGCCCAACCCTGCGTTTCTCTGCCCATTTCTCCTCTCCCCACCCAGTCAGTGCTTAAGGTATTTCTTTTTTTCCCTTCTGACGATCAGCTGTTCTGGTGATCAGCTGTGCCGGGATCCCCCTTGCTGTCTTACTGCTTCACCCAGGAGGCTTCCTTGAGGCCCCAAAAGCCCAAAAACAGATCATACGGGGGTGCTATGCACCCCTTACAGGCTCAATTTTTTGCTTTCCTGGGCCTCAGGGAAGCCTTCTGGTAGCAAAAATGCCCCACCCCAGGAAGCTTCCCTGAGATCCAGAAGGCAAAAAAATGGGGGGGGGGGGGAATGCTGCAAAAAAAAAAAAGCCATGCCTACCCAATCACATGGTCACACCCACCTAGCCACACCCACAGAACTGGTTGTTAAAATATTTGAATCCCACCCCTGGAGATTCCATTCTATATCCTATAATGGATGTCTCTGTATTTGTGGAATGGCAGAGGTGAAAAACCTGACTCACATCCTATTTGATTGTTACCTGTATAAGAGGGTCAGAGACAGGTATCTCAGTCTAGGTACTAAATGAATGATCCATTGGGAACCCCATATCAAAACAACTTACCTGATGTGCGGCAGAATTTGAAAACAAGACTTAATATAGCACACTACTTGGGCAAAATAGTTCTGTTGAGAACAGTATATGTGGGATTTATTGGGATAAATTGTAGGGGTGACACTGAAATATAATTTATCGTATTTTATTGATCTGTATATTAAATCATTGTATTTTATTCCAATCTCATTTTAAATTGTATTTTATTCAATTTCATTTTAAATTGTATTTTATTCAATTTCATTTTAAATTGTGTTTATTCCAATTTAATTCAAAATTATATTTTATTCCAATTCCATTTTAAATTGTTTTTATTGGATGTTAGTAATAATTTGTGCACTTTGATATGGCCCATCGGCTAATCAATAAAGTAAAGTAACTACATTCTTATTCTTTCTTTTTTGCACTATTTTCCCCATAGATTTAATTTTTATTTGATTTTTTTTAGTTTGCATGTTTTTTTATTCTTTTATCATAATATTTAATAAAATTACATTAAAAGATTGCATATACCTATCCATGTTTTTATTTTTTTATTATGTTGGATAGCAATTTTCATTATTTTCAGTCACAATGACAAATAATGTGGGGGGGAGCGCTTAGCTTAGCATATCTGAATTATACTTGTTAATGTTTACTGCAAATGTGGTTCAAAAAGACTGCGGTTTATCAGAAATAAATAGAATGAGGCAGCAACCTCAGGCAAGAGATTGGGAACAATAGTAGAGCAGGTAGAATTTAAAGAAGAAAATATACAAGATAATGACATTTGATTGTGATCAGCGTGTACCTGTTGTTTCTGTGGTTAGACAATTCCCATTTCAAGACAGTTCATGTTTCTAAAATGGAAAAGTAGGAGGAAGCAGCAAAAACAAAACAACAACAACAACAACAAAACCAAGGCAGCCTGGCAATTTGAATATCAGTTCATTCCCTGCCAAACAGGAAAATATTAATTGCCTGGCAATGTATGAATAAACAAAACAGCAAAAAGGCAATATTTTTAAATATTTTATTCTAGCTCATTTCCTGATGAAGAGAAAGTAGTTTTTTTCATTTCTTTTCTGTGTCCCCATTCCAGCTTTGACCCTATTCAGCCACCTTACTTGATCTAAACTAATATATGAAAAGAAAGAGATACAGAGAAGGAAAAACACAGAACATATCCACAGTTAAATAGCCCAGATCAAACAGCCCAGATTTTATACTGGGAGATGCTGCTTCCCAAAAGTGTCCAGAGTTTTCTGCAGTCTTCAAGCTATTCCATTATATATGGGAGATACTGTGTTGTCCAATGTTGAAATAAAATTCAATGTCCAGCCAAATTCTGTACATATTATAGTATTAGAACAAAACCATGTTCAATTATATTGGAATATATCAGAATATATAATTGAACCATGTTCAATTATATCGGAGAACTTGTTCAATTATATCAGAATCTGAAGTCCTAGAAGTTGGCTATTTCTAATTTAAAGATTCTCCTGATATTGATTATATTCATGGCTCGTGGCCAGCAGAGTTCAATTAAGCTGTTATAGTTGAAGTTAAACCATTTTATACATTCTGAAAATTGAATAAGATATGGAAGAGACAATAAATAAAAATATATTTTGTAAATAAATTTCAATATTTTTCTATATTTCCATTAATAACATGAAAAGTAGCTGAGAAATCAATTCTATAATTTATGATTGGCCTTGAATTTGATAAAAGGAAGGAATAGTCTTGCAATTTACACAAGAAGAAAATGGGGGCTTCTGGTTTTGAACTTCCCCGAAGATAAACAGCTGACCGTGACTTTCTGTGGCTTTGGTCCATACTTCTTTGTCAGAGAGCCCTGATCGGTTAGATTTAGGGCAGAAGCCACCTCATGGGGCAGCGGAGGAAGGAGAGACCATCAGCTGGGTAGAGGGGAGTAGCAAATCCTTTCCCTGGCTTGGCAATTGCTGCCTCCTGAAATTGTCTGAAGCAATGGTCTAAAATGGCCACCCTGAAGGGGGAGATTAAGATGGAATAAGATTGTGCAGGAGAGAGAAAGAAGTGGACAGCAAGAGGAATGGGACGTTATAATTAAATGGAAAGTACCCCAGGATTAATTTTTAAAGAATTTTTAAGAAAGGATTTAAAGCAACGAAGAGAAAGGAGAGGGGAAAAAAGGTATGAATTGCTTTCGACAGTGGTGGGGCTTTGAACTGTGAAAGGTAGAAGCTGGAAGAAGGAAACATCTAATAAATTTGGAGAAGTATACTCTGATTCTATATAGGCATTAACTAAGCTGAACTAGAGATTGTCAAAGGAAATTTAATACCAATTGGGTTTGATTTTTTTTTCTTAAAAGACTATGGAATTGTGGTTTAAAAAGCTCTGAATATATGAAAAAAGGGGGTGAAGATCTGTTATAACAAAGAATGCCATCTAATGGTTAAATCTAATCTGTTTGCTTTTCTAAAAGATTGTTACTTAAAAATTGAAAGGAAAATTGAAACAATAAAACAAGAACTTTGAAAAACTGAAACATTGAAACAAAGAAAGAAACAGAAAGATTCTGACTAACTGTTGATTCTGGCATGGATCTGGTCTTGGATTAGCTGAGGACTAAAACCTGAGAGGAATAAAGCAAAAGCTGACAGTTGGAAAATAACCTTATAGACACTATTTGGATGAAATTTTTAACCAGAAAGATGTAAAATGGCAATATCTCTTCTGGAATTAAAAATGGAATTTAGAAACATGAAAAGAACATTACAAGAGCAAAGTGAATTGTTGGGCTCTGCTTTAAAATTTATGGAAAACGTGATTGCAGAACACAAACAACAAAGACAAAAGACAGAAGAAGAGGTGGAATGGACTACAAAAGAGGCCATTTTTAATTACCACCAAGAACAGAGAATTCTGGAAAGAAGGAGGAAAAGAGTGGAAATAAGAATAGATGTAAGAAGTTAAATAAAGAGGGGAATACCGGAAAATTAAAAAAGATAAAAAGAATCAGCAAAAAGTTGAAGGGCGGAAGGAAGCTATAAATAGAGAGGGGGATAAAAACTGGAGAGAAAGAATAAAGAAGAAAATGGAAGGGGAAAGAAGGGATAAGAAACAGGATTTGGAAACAAAGAAATATGGGAATTGTAAAAAAAATGGAAAACCTGCTTAATTAAAAGACACAGAGATTAATATTTAAAAAGGGATTCTGCAAGGTGATGGGGGGTAGCATAAACAAATTTAAAGTCATAAAATAGGGACACATAGACTGATAAGATGGGAAATAGAACTGTTACTCTCTGATACTGGAATTTAAGCTCTTTTCTTTGAGAAAGAGAAACAAGAAATCCAAGAAGAAACCAGCATGGCTACACAAAAATCTCTTTGGTAAATTGAAAGAAAAAAAGGACAAGTACAAATAATGGAAGGAAGGATGTACAACTAAGGCAGAATATCAGCAGATAGCCAGAATCTGCAAAGATGAAGTCAGGATAGCAAAGGCTCAGAACGAACAAAGACTTGCAACAAAAGTCTTCCAACATATAAATAACAAGAAAAAAAAACAAGGAAACAGTCGGTTCACTAAAGAGAGAAGATGGCATGGAAGTAACAGGCAACAGAGAGAAAGCAGAACTGCTTAACTCATTCTTTGCATCTGTCTTCACACAAAAAGAAACTACAGCTCAACCCAACAAAAACATAACTGTAAAAGACAGACCAGAAATAAAAGTTAAAATAAGCAAAAAAATAGTAAGAGAATACTTGTCTGATCTTGATGAAAAAAAATCACCGGGGCCTGATGGATTACATCCCAGAGTTTTAAAGGAGCTGGCAGAGGTCATCTCAAAACCATTGCACCATATCTTTCAAAAATCCTGGAACACTGGGGAACTACCAGAAGACTGGAAAAGAGCTGATGTGGTTCCCATCTTCAAAAAAGGAAAAAAAACAGACCCAGGAAACTATCAGCCTAATATCAATCAGCCTAACATCAATACCCGGGAAAATACTGGAAAAGATAATAAAAAAACAGATCTGCCAACATCTAGAAACAAGTAAAGTAATAACTAGCAATCAGTACGGGTTTGTTAAAAACAGATCATGCCAAACCAGTCTTATTTCATTCTCCAACATAATGACTAAATTAGTAGACCAGCAAAATACTGTGGACATGATATATTTAGATTTCAGCAAGGCATTCGATAAAGTAGACCACAACCTACTTCTTAGTAAGCTAGAAAAAAGTGGAATAGATAGCACCACCATTGGATGGATTTGCACTGGTTGGCAAATCATACTCAATGAGTAGTCCTTAATGGGTCTAAGTCTACTTGGAGGGAAGTAAGCAGTGGGGTGCCACAAGGTTCTGTCTTAGGCCCAGTACTCTTCAAGATCTTCATTAACGATTTAGATGAAGAAATAGAAGGGGAATTTACCAAATTTGCAGATGATACTAAGCTGGCAGGAAAAGCTAACACCCAAGAAGATAGGCTCAAGGATCTTGACAGACTAGAATACTGGGCCATATCTAATAAAATGAAATTCAGTATAGAGAAAAGTAAAGTCCTGCACTTAGGCAAGAAAAACCAAAAGTACACTTATAGACTGGGTGAAAACCAGGCTCAATAGCAGTAACAGTGAAAGGAATCTTGGAATCTTCATGGACAACCAGCTAAATATGAGCAAGCAGTGTGCAGCAGCAGCCAAAAAAGCTAATGTAATCCTAAATTGTATTCACAGAGGGATACAGTCAAGATCAAGGGAAGTACTAATACCAGTCTATAAAGCCTTAGTAAGACCACACGTAAAGTACTGCATCCAGTTTTGGTCACCACATTATAAAAAAGATGTTGAGACTCTAGAAATAGTACAGAGAAGAGCAACCAGGAATGATTAGAGGACTGGAAGATAAAACATGCAATGAACGGTTGCAGGAACTAGGCTTGGCTGGTCTAGTGAAGAGAAGGACCAGGGGAGACATGATAGCGATCTTCCAATATTTGAGGGGCTGCTACAGAGAGGAGGGGGGTCAAGCTATTTTCTAAAGCTCCTATAGGCCAGACAAGGAATAATGGGTGGAAACTGAACAAGGAGAGATTTAACCTGGAAACATGGAGAAACTTTCTGACAGTGAGAACAATCAACTAATGGAACAGCTTGCCCTCGGAAGTTGTGGGAGTGCCATCAGTTGAGACTTTCAAGGAGAGACTGGACTGCCATTTGTCAGAAATTGTGTAGGGTCTCCCGCTTGGGTGGGGGGTTGGACTAGATGACCTACAAAATCCCTTCCAATACTGATTATCTGTAAATCTGTAATGTATAGAGATAACTGTAATAATTAATGGAATATGTTTATTAAATATATTGAAATAATTGTAAGAAATATGTGTATTAAATATACTGAAATAAATGAAATGATATAGGAGGAGAGCTGAAATGGAATTAACATTACAGTTCAGGATCAAATGAGTAGATTAAGCCCATGTCACACTGAACCAACAGATGCAAAGAGGATGTAAAACGGACAAAAAAGCTTGCCATCCGTTGGTTAACGCGATGTATCCGTTCTGTACTCACTGCCTCCGTTTTGCTTCCTCTCTATCTGTCCAGCATCCGTTTATGGAGGTTTCATTTGCTCCAAAAGTTTTGGGCTGCCTAAAACTTTTGCGCGGAAAATGTATCCAGTTCGTCCATTCTGCATCCGCTACGCATCCGCTACGCATCTATTACGCATCCGCTATATCCGCTTGGCGTCCGCTGTGAATCCGCGCAACTCGCATCCGCCCGGACGCAGGGAGGAAGCGGAACGGACACGGAACAGATGCAGAACGGATGCAGAACGGATGCCAAGCAGAAACAAATCGTTTAAAATGGAAAAAACGTCCGCAGAGGGCACCTATCTCGGATATTAATGATGTCTAGAGGATGCCTAGAGGATGCCTAGAGGATGCAAAGGGACACCTATACTGCCTATAAAAAGGGGGAGCAACACATCTGGATCTCACTTTCAGACCAGCAGCCCACCTGTGCAGACCTCTGCAGCCTTCATTTGATTCTTCCTCTTCCACAGCATCCCGTCATGTCCACTGTTGATCATACCACAGTCCTTTTGGCAGCCACCATCCTTCTGCAACAGTACAAAGCTATCTACAGGCTCTGTGAACTCTACTATGGGAAGAAAAAGAGGCGGCCAAGAAGCGTCTGGGTCCGAAAATGGATCGGGAGAAGAGCAGAGTACGGACTGTACAACAAGCTCATGGTGGAGCTCAGGAACGAAGACACTCGGGAGTTCCAGAACTTCATGAGGATGCCTCCAGCCATGTTTGACGAAGTTGTGCAGCGCCTGACACCCAGGTTGAGCAAGACAAACACCAACTTCCCGCCCAGCCTGGAACCTGGGCTCAAGGTGGCACTCACTCTGCGCCACCTGACCTCAGGGACCACCTACAGGAACATTCAGTACGGCTGGAGGGTGCCAGGCAGCACCATCAGCTTTGTGGTCAGAGAAGTGGTGCAGGCCATCATTGAAGAGTACATGGAGGAGCTCCTCCAGTGCCCCTCCACTGAAGAAGGCTGGAAGAAAGTTGCAGAGCAGTGGTATCAGAAGTGGAACTTCCCCCACACCGTTGGAGCCATAGATGGCAAGCACGTGGCCTGCAAAGCGCCAGCCAAGTCGGGGTCCACTTATCACAACTACAAGGGCTTCTTCAGCATCATCCTCTTCGCCATGGTCGATGCTGACTACAAGTTCATGTTCATCGATGCTTCAGGCTACGGCTCATCTTCAGATGCCAGGTATACAACGCCAGTCACCTCAAGGAGGGGCTGGAAGGCAACCTCATTGTGGGCTTCCCAGATCCAGACCCCCAGCCGAACGACATGCAAGATGTGCCTTCATTCATCATGGGGGATGACGCCTTCTCCCTCAGAACCTACCTCATGAAGCCATACACTTCCAGACTCCTCACCCGTGAAGAGAGGATCTTCAACTACAGGCTGTCCAGGGCAAGGCAGGTGGTGGAGAACGCCTTTGGCATCCTGGCCAACAGGTTCCAGGTACTTCTCACCACCATGCAGCATCACCCAGAGACTGTGAGGAGGATCATGGAAGCTTGCTGCATCCTGCACAATCTCATGTGCACCCGCTACCCAGTTCTGCAGAACAGGCTCATGGACCGTCCACAAGGCAATGGGGACATGGAGCCTGGTGAATGGAGGCAAGGGCGAAACCTGATTGACACTCAGGATGTGCAAGGCCACAACAGAGCCTCACGTGAAGGGAAGAAACAGCGCAACCTCCTGAAACACTGTGCAACTCCCCAGCTGTAGCGGTGGAGTGGCAAGACAGGATGGTAGATGCTTAATGGATGCTTCCTTCAGCTTGTCTCATCACACGGATGAGATTGGGCCATGTATGTTGGGTGGGCCTACAATAAACAGGGCGTTTAATAAAGAGTTGTGTTTATGTTGAAATGTGTGGATGATTGATTACATTATTATTGATAATAAAGGGCCATAGGTGTGGCACCTGGGAGGGTGGACCATACAGTCCCACTATACTAGCACTGGAGGTTTATCTATCCCACAGCTATTAGCCATCCCAAAGGTATCCCTGCTCATTCCACAGGTATCCCTGCCCACCCCACTGCTATCTTAACCCATCCCACAAGCTTGCAAAGGCTTAAGCCAATTCTAAAAGTTTCCACCAAGACTTTATTAAAAAAAAGAAATGAAGCAAGTGTGTGAATCAAAGATAAACTTTATTGAACAACAAGCTGTAAAAAAAAAATGACCCAAGTCAACTGTCCAAATAAAGTCCACAGGTAGCCAGCTAGCCGGTCTCTGGCACTCTTCTTGGTCACTCGGAGGTGTGCCCAGCCTCAGGGGTGAAGGGTCCAGGTGCTGTAGTGGTGGGTGGTGCTGGAGTGCCTGGCCTCGAGAGGACAACAGGGGACGGTGTGTTTAGAAAGGTCTCAGACAGCTGGCTTAGTCCCATGATGCTGAGAGGTCCTGCCTCCATGCCATGGGATGTCAGCCCCAGTACCGATGACAGATGTACTGAGGCCAGGCTTGGCTGTGGGGTGGAGGAAGGAGTAGTGTAGTGGGGCTGTCTGCTCTGCAGCTGGGTGAGGACTGGCATGGGTGGCATCGCTGGCGTGGGTGGCATCATTGGCGTGGGTGGCATCGCTGTTGTCGGTGGCATCATTGGCGTGGGTGGCATTGGTGGCATCAGTGAAACAGGTGGCAACGGTGTCACCCAATGACTCTGTGCCTGGACTGGGAAGGGCTGCTGCCTGTGCTGCTGAACCTCCTGGTAGCCGTAGCCCTGGTAGGTGAGGGCCTGTGGGAAACCTTGGAATGGGAGGGACATCACCTGGGGTGGAGGAGCAGGCCTGGACTGGGTGGGAGCAGGTTCCTCTGGGTCTGGAGGGTTGTGAAGCAGCTTGGTGATCCAGTCCTTCACCTGCTGGTACTGTAGATCCGCCATTTCCTTGAGGGTCTGGTTGACATACGTGAGGAAGGGCTTGCGGTTGGAGGATGAGGAGTCGGTGTGGACCAGCTGAGAGAGGAGATTTATGTTGGTGCGGATGGTGTCCCTGATCTCCAGCAGGACATTGTGGCTCTGCCCCTCCAGCTGTCTGGCTCTCTGCCTTTCTGTGGAGGCGGAGCTGGGGGGGTGGATGCGGCTAGGAGTGTGGTGGACTCGATGTCTCCTTTCTCCCACTGCACCAGGGAGTCCTCTATGCACTCCACCACACTTACCACACCTGTCCGCGCATTCTCCGCCGTGGCACGCTCCACAGAAATCTGCCTGGAGACAGGGACTGACTCTCGGCCAGAAGAGGACTGGGTGGCAGCAGGCTGCCTGAGAGAGAGGGTAGTGAGAGGGGCTGCTGGTGCTCCTCGGTTGTGGATCTCACCCTCCAGGAAGCTGCACCTGGCCATGACGTAGGTCTCTCTGTCTGTCAGCTTCACAGTGGCCTGGCCAGATTTCTTCAGGTGCAGCTTCCCGTACCAGGTGTGCATATGTTTCTACCAGCTGAGGACCACCTCCGAAGTGTAACCCATACTCTCTGCCCTCTCTCTCCAAGCAGCCTGCTTCCGCTTGGTGTCCCTGTACAGCCGTTGTTCCTTCCGCCACAGATAGTCGTTCTCTCTCAGCCACTCCAGCACCTCATCCTCGTGTTCCTCCTCAATGGAGTATTACCTCCTCTCCCGTTGTCGCATACGCCTCTTCCTCCCTTTGGCAGGACCAGATGGGCCCTCATCAGAGGGGCTCCCAGGTAGTAGGGGCTGCTCCTCCACACCAGCAGCAGCAGCAGCAGCACCAGCAGGATCATCATCATCATCATCATCATCATCCTCACCAGCAGGATCATAATCAGCATCATCATCCTCACCAGCAGGATCATAATCATAATTACCATCATCATCAGCAACAGCAGCAGCAGCAGCAAGCAGGAACATCAGGACCAGGATCAGCAGCAGTAGAGTAAGCACCAGCAGGTCCAGCAAGTCCAGGAGCACGAGCAGGACAAGGAGCACGAGCAGGACGGGCAAGACCAGGAGCACGAGCAGGACGAGCAAGTCCAGGAGCATGAGCAGGTCGAGTAGGTCGAGCAGTACCAGGAGCAGCTTCAACAGAGTAAGCAACAGCAGAAGCCCCAGCACCAGCAGAAGCACCACCACCAGGAGCAGCTTCAGCAGAAGCCCCAGCAGAAGCAGAGTCAGGGGCAGGGGGCGGGAGGTTGGCCCTGTCCCTCTTGCCAGGGATGGTGGCAGGTTGCTGAGGCTTTCGCTTCCTCCCCATGGTTGTGGAGTTGCTGGCTGGCAGGGAGGCTGGCAGGCACCAAGGCTGGCAGGCACCAAGGCTGGCAGGAAGGCTGGCAGGAAGCCAGGCATGAAGGCTGGCAGGCAGGCACCAAGGCTGGCAGGAAGGCTGGCAGGTAGGCTGGCAGGAAGCCTGGCAGGTAGGCTGGCAGGAAGCCTGGCAGGTAGGCTGGCAGGAAGCCTGGCAGGAAGCCTGGCAGGAAGCCTGGCAGGAAGGCAGGCAGGCAGGCAGGCACCAAGGCTGGCTGGAAGGCAGGCTGGCAGGGCAGGCAAGGAACTTGAAGTGTCCAGCAGCAGGTCTTTCCTCGGAATGCTGGCCACGTGCGAGCTGCTTCCCTTTATATCCGGGGGGCTTACGTAATACTTCCCCCCAGCATGCGCAATTAATGGTCGGCATCCATTCCGCTTCCGCTGTGCATCCGCTAGGCTTCCGCTGTGCATCCGCTTTATCCGCTGTGCATCCGCTGTGCATCCGCTTCATCTGTTCGGCGTTCGTTCTGCATCCGCTGTATCCGTTCCGTGTCCGCTTCGCTGAGGCCCCCCGGAAGCCCAGCGGTTTCGCCATCCACTTCCATCTGCTTCCATCCACTGTGCTTCCGTTCTGCATCCACTTTGCATCCGCCCTGCATCCTCCCCGCGTCCATGTTATCCGCTCCGGTTATGCAAATTTTTGCCCCTTTTGAGAGCGGATAACAACGGATGGAACATTTTGCTCGTCCGTTGTGTCCGTTTTGCATCCGTTGGCCAGTGTGACATGGGCTTTAATATGTCTTCTTTTTTGAAATTGTAAACAAATCTTATGGAATTAAAATGGGGAAAAACCATGCAGAATCTGATTTATATATGCTTTGTAGTTTTAAAGGGATAATTAATTTTAATGTTTTAGGTAATAAAAAGTTAAATGTTTAATGGGATTTAAAAGGGGAGATAATTAATGCTTATGTAGAACTTAGAGGTGGTGCACTTAATTTGATAATTCATAAATTTCAAATGTGGAAGGTCCAGAAAAGAAGGATACCCAGAATTACTTCCTCTAACTTTATTACAAGTGACATTAACAGAATCTTGCAAGTCTGAAAATATAACTCTCTTCTCCACCCTTACAGTCCAAGAAGCTAGGTGGGTCTCTTCTGAGATATTTTTATCCCACATTCTCACTGCTGCTTGTCTGACTATTGTTTAGTCTATGGTTCTTTCACCTGTCTCCCTTGTAATTCCTACATGCAATTACAATGAGTCTCTGGTGGCCTTTAGGGATACTGTGCCAGACATACTGTGATTCATAACTGAATGTGAAATTCCCTTTGTGCGATTGGCCATAGGCCATAGTCTATTGCAGTGTTTCCCAAGTGGGGGCAGTGGGATCACTTAGGGGGGTGCTAAGAGGTAAGGGGGCAGAGGGAGATGCTAAGAGGCAAGGGGAGTGGTAAATGAGTGCTGGAGGTGGGTCCCTCGCAGGGCACAATTTAGGTGTGGGATTCTACCAGTTCATTATCATTCCCAATAGTTCAGAAAACCAGTAAATAAATAAATTTGTTGATGAAGTTTTCCAGACTTATGGTTCTAAGAGACTTCAACCTGGTTTCATGGGACCTGGTCTCAGAAGTGGCTTGAAATTAATGGCCACTGTGACAATTCTGGATCTGATCTAATTTATAAGTGGTCCAACCTATTACAAAAATCACTCACTAAATCTGGTTTTGTCCTGGGGCAATGACATACTGGTTTGGCTTTGGAGGAAGTTAACACCATTCCTTTGGTGGAATGTAGTCTGGATTCTCAGGAGGAAGGGGATGAAATCCAGAAGGCAGAAGGGTAGCAAAGCTTAAGGCCCTGTCACACTGCCCAACGGATGCAAAACGGGCACAACGGATGAGAAAAATGTTCCATCCATTGTTATCCACTCTCAGCAGGGGCAAAAATTTGCATAACGGGAGTGGATAACACGGACGCGGGGAGGACGCAGAGCAGATGGAAAGCGGATGCGGAACGGAAGCCCAGCGGATGGAAGCGGATGGCACATCCGCTAGGCTTCCGGGGGACCTCAGCAAAGTGTATGCGGAATGGATACAGCGGATGCTGAGCGTTAATTGCGCATGCGGGGAGGATACATTGCGTCAGCCCCGTGGATATAACGGAAGCAGCTCGGAAGCAGGTCGCCATTCAGAGGAAAGACCTGCTTCCAGACACATCGACTGCCTTGCCTGTCCTGCCTGCATGTCTGCCTGCAAGCCTTGCTGCCAGCCTTGCTGCCAGCCTCCCTGCCAGCCTCCCTGCCAGCCTTGCTGTCTGCCTGCCTGCCAGCCTTGCTGCCAGCCTCCCTGCCAGCCTTGCTGTCTGCCCGCCTGCCAGCCTTGCTGCCAGCCAGTCTGCCTGCCAGCCTTGGTTCATGCCTGCCAGCCAGCCTTGGTGCCTGCCTGCCTGCCAGCCTTGGTGCCTGCCTCCCTGCCAGCCTTCCTGCCAGCCTTGGTGCCAGCCTTCCTGCCAGCCTTGGTGCCTGCCTGCCAGCCTTGGTGCCTGCCTGCCTGCCAGCCTTCCTGCCAGCCTTGGTTCCTGCCTGCCTCCCTGCCAGCCAGCAACCCCACAACCATGCTGAAGCACAGCAAGCCTCAGCCATCTGCTGCCAGCCCTGGCAAGAGGGACAGGTCTACCATCCCGCCCCCTGGCCCTCACCCTGGTTCTGCTGGGGCTTCTGCAGCATGGGCTCGCTCTTCTAGGGCTGGGGCTTCTGCTGCTTCTGCTTTTGGAGGAGCTGATGACAAGCACTCCAGCACCAGCCACCTCCACAGCACCTGGACCCTTCACCCCTGAGACTGAGCAACCAAGAGGAGTGCCAGAGACTCATTTTTGTTTTATAGCTTCTTGTTAGTAAAGTCTATTTTTGATTCACACATTTTCTTCATTTCTTTTTTTTAATAGAGTCTTGGTGGAAACTTTTAGAAATGGTTTGAGCCTTTGCATGCTTGTGGGATGGGTTAAGATAGCAGTAGAATGGGCAGGGATAGTTTTGGGATGGGTAATAGCTGTGGGATAGATAAACCTCCAGTGCAAGCATAGTGGGACTGTATGGTCCACCCTCCCAGGTGCCACACCTTTGGCCCTTTATTATCAATAACAATGTAAGCATTGATCCACACATTTCAACATAAACACAACTCTTTATTAAATGCCCTGTTCATTGTAGGCCCACCCAACATACATGGCCCAATCTCATCCATGTGATGAGACAGGCTGAAGGAAGCATCCATTAAGCATCTATCATCCTGTCTTGCCACTCCACTGCTCCAGCTGGGGAGTTGCACAGTGTTTCAGGAGGTTGCGCTGCTTCTTCCCTTCACGTGAGGCTCTGTTGGGGCCTTGCACATCCTGAGTGTCTATCAGGTTTCGCCCTTGCCTCCATTCCCCAGGCTCCATGTCCCCATTGCCTTGTTGGAGGTCCACGAGCCTGTTCTGCAAGACTGGGTAGCGGGTGCGCATGAGATTGTGTAGGATGCAGAAAGCTTCCATGATCCTCCTCACGGTCTCTGGGCGATGTTGCATGGTGGTGAGAAGTACCTGGAACCTGTTGGCCAGGATGCCAAAGGCATTCTCCACCATCCGCCTTGCCCTGGACAGCCTGTAGTTGAAGATCCTCTCTTCACAGGTGAGGTATTTGGAGGTGTAGGGCTTCATGAGGTAGGTTGTGAGGGAGAAGGCGTCATCCCCCATGATGAAGTAGGACACATCTTGTGTGTCGTTGGGCAGGGGGTCTGGATCTGGGAAGCCCACCATGAGGTTGCGTTCCAGCTCCTCCTTGAGGTGACTGGTGTTGTATACCTGGGCATTTGAAGATGAGCCGTTGCCTGAAGCATCGATGTACATGAACTTGTAGCCAGCATCAACCATGGCGAAGAGGATGATGCTGAAGAAGCCCTTGTAATTGAAATAAGTGGACCCCGACTTGGTTGGAGCTTTGCAGGCCACGTGCTTGCCATCTATGGCTCCAACGGTGTGGGGGAAGTTCCACTTCTGATACCACTGCTCTGCAACTTTCTTCCATCCTTCTTCAGTGGAGGGTCACTGGAGGAGCTCCTCCTTGTATTCTTTGATGATGGCCTGCACCACTTCTCTGACCACAATGCTGATGGTGTTGGGTGGCACCCTCCAACCGTACTTCATGCTCCTGTAGGTGGTCCCTGAGGCCAGGTGGTGCAGAGTGAGTGCCACCTTGAGCCCAGGTTCCAGGCTGGGCCGGAAGTTAGTGTTTGCCTTGGTCAACCTGGGTGTCAGCCGCTGCACAACTTTGTCAAACATGGCTGCCAGCATCCTCATGAAGTTCTGGAATGCCCGAGTGTCTTCGTTCCTGAGCTCCACCATCAGCTTGTTGTACAGTCCGTCCTCTGCTCTTCTGGTGAACCATCTTTGTACCTAGACGCTTCTTGGCCGACCCTTTTTCTTCCCATAGTAGAGTTCACAGAGCCTGTAGATGGCTTCGCACTGTTGCAGAAGGATGGTGGCTGCCAAAAAGACTGTGTTACAATCTACGGTGGACATTACTGGATGCTGTAGAAGAGGAAGAGGCAGAAAAAGGCTGCAGAGGTCTGGTCTGCTGCTGGTCTGAAAGTGAGTAAAGGCTGCTGGTCTGAAAGTGAGATCCAGATGTGTTGCTCCCCCTTTTTATAGGCAGTATAGGTGTCCCTTTGCATCCTCTAGGCATCCTCTAGGCATCCTCTAGACATCATTAATATCCGAGATAGGTCCCCTCTGCGGACGTTTTTTCCATTTTACATGCTTTGTTTCCGTGCTGCATCCGCTAGGCATCCATTCTGCATCCCTTCTGTGTCCGTTCCGCTTCCTCCCTGCGTCCGAGCGGATGCGAGTTGCGCAGATGCGCAGCGGATGCCCAGCAGATATAGCGGATGCGTAACGGATGCAGAACGGATGCGTAGCGGATGCGTAGCGGATGCAGAACGGATGAATTGGATACATTTTCCACGCAAAAGTTTTGAGCAGCTCAAAACTTTCTGAGCAGATGAAACGTCCATGAATGGATGCTGTACAGATAGAGAGGAAGCAAAACGGAGGCAGTGAGTACATCGTGTTAACCAACGGATGGCAAGCTTTTTTGTCCGTTTTACATCCTCTTTGCATCTGTTGGTGCAGTGTGACAGGGGCTTAAAATAGTTTGGTTGGAAGAAAGAGAGTTAATAAGGATCCTCCATAGCAGTTTTCAGATTTTATCTACAATATGGTGATACAAATAGTTGCTTTACTTTGGCAAAATTACTGTCCACAGATGAAGAACAGTAAAGAAAACTTTTCAGAAATAATTCCACATGTCTTTTTTGGTTGTTGGGAATAGCAATTCTCTTGCCATAATCAGACAACTGCTATAACTTCCAATGGAGCTTCCAATATCAATATATATTAAACATATAAATTGAATAAGGATCAATTCTCATTCTTTTCACAACCTTCAGCCAACCTATTTCATCATATTCCTTCCAACTTGTGGTTTCTTATCCTATGTATAAATTTTTCATGTGGACAATGAGAGGTTCTGAGTTTCCTATTTTTTCTAAGCATATCATACTACTTGTAGTATAATTAAAGACGTTCTTTAATCAGTGAAGCATATATTGACTTTTTTAGTATAATTTCTTAATTATGCAGTATACATCAGAAATAATGTTATTTTTTAAAACCAGCCTGAATATATGGCACAATTCTTTCATATAGGACTCTAATCCGTTTTGGATTATCCTAAAAATTATTTATCTAGCACATGAAGAATACCTTTAATTTATTGAATGGTCAGTCAAGATTCCTTGGGACCCAAACTATTAGCATGAATTTATTATACATTTTAAGTAAATGACACAAACCATTTCATAGTTTCATCATGTATTGGTATATCAATAGTGTGGCTTTTAAAAAAAATGTATTTTACCTGAGTATAAGAGGCAACTGATGAATTTAAGTAATTTAATGTAATGGTTTATCTGGAGATTTTTTTTTTAACCTACCTTAAATGAACTGGGATAAGGATCAATGTATTTTATGGAAGTCCAACTCCTGGAATGGGGATTCCCCAGAAACTCTACATGATGACTTTCAACATGTCCATTAAAATCATATTTCACATATTGTCCATCAATAGGATCAGGAGAAAGAATGCCAGGCCATCTTAAAATAAAATGTTTTTAAAAATAAGTCCAGATAAAAATAAAATGCATAGGTCTGCTATATCTAGGAAGAAATATGTTTGGAGACATATCAGCAAAAGACTTATTGAATAAGCAGGACAGCAATTGTAAGTTAGAGGAAAAAAGCATACATAAGGTAATAAGAAATTGAAGATCTTATAAAATCTTGGTAAGAATGGAAGTTAAGTAGTTTTTCAAAATATAAAGTTGTTATTGTTTCAAACATACACTTTCCAACTGGGAAGTCTAATTACTGGATTCAAGGGATCCATAGACATGCTAGCCCACCTCTTCTATCTTGTGCTCCAATTTCATGGGCTTGCCAAGGACTTCTAGTTTACTTTTACTTACTTTATTTTATTGTCATTGCACCTCGTACAACAAAATAAAATACTATCTTTAGTGTATATCATGACCATGACCATGAAAATAAACACAAATACACATCCTTCAGCCTTCACACATTGAATCAAAAACTCCCAACATCACACCAACACTGCACTATACAGGAGAATTCAAAAGAGCTACTGCCCTGGGATAGAAGCTGTTTTTCAGCCTATTTGTCCTTATTTTTATTATTCTGTACCATCTGCCAGATGGTAATAGTTCAAAAAAAGGGTTCCCAGGATGAGATGGATCTTTGAGAATGTTTTGAACTTTCTTAAGGCAGCAGGAGCTATAAAGCTCTTCCAAAGAGGGGTGAGGCAACAGTGATCTTCTGGGCAATGATGTTAACCCTCTGGAGTACTTTCCTATCTGCCACTGTGCAATTGCAAACCATACAGGGGTGCAATATGTTAAAATGCTCTCTATGGTGCAGCAGTAGAAGGTTACCAGCAGTTTTTCATTCAGTTGTGGTTTTATGAGAAGTCTCAGGTAGTATAATCTCTGCTGGGGCCTTTTGACTGGCGTTGCAATGTGGACACCCCAGGTCAGGTTCCCTTTTAGGGTAACACCCAGAAACTTAAAACTGGCCACTTGCTCCACTTGGTCTCCATTGATAAGCAAGGGCTGGATGTCAGATCTGTTACTTCTATAATCCACTATAAGCTCCTTGGTTTTATTGGTGTTGAGGACCAAGTTATTGTCTCCACACCACAAAAGCAACAGGTCTACCTTATCTCGGGAGGCAGACTCACCCCCACCCCCCACCCCTGTGATGGAGTTTTTGAATTACATTCACCTTATGAATTTGCATGTTAAGATTGTGCTGTTAATTTCACTTCTTGACAGAAATCCCAAAACGCTATAATTATATTTCCTATATTTTCCATGTTTCTTCCACAAATTTAAGAAGCAATGTTTAAGTTATCAAAAATATTTTCTTTTATTAACCACAATTCTTCTTCATAAATATATTGTTCTGGCATATTTTGGTTTATAGTAATAGCAATATCACTTAGACTTATATATCACTTTGGAGTATATCCAGGCTGTCCCCAAGATAAAGGAAAGTGTGTTACATGACCTTCTTTTTGCTGATGACTGTGCCCTGAATCAGAGCAGGAAATGCAAGCAGTATGGACAAATATGTCTGAATGGTCTGAATATGTGTCCGAATGGTCAATTAGCAACTCCAAATCTCGATCAACAAATACTCTGTCCTACACATTGATAAAAAAAAATCAGTACACCAAATACAAGGTAGGTGGATATGTCCTCATTGACAACCCTTACTCTATCAAGGATCTTGGAGTACTCATGTCAAATGACTTAAGCACCAGAACTCACTGTAACAGCATTGCCAAAAAGGCATTAAGAGTTGTAAATCTAATCTTATGAAGCTTCTCCTCTGGTAATATTGAATTGCTAACTAGGGCATACAAAATCTTTACTAGACCAATAC
Source organism: Laticauda colubrina (assembly GCA_015471245.1). Taxonomy (NCBI): domain Eukaryota; kingdom Metazoa; phylum Chordata; class Lepidosauria; order Squamata; family Elapidae; genus Laticauda; species Laticauda colubrina. The sequence continues at coordinate 23,763,183 of BLBF01000019.1, forward strand.
TCAAATTCAGATCATGTATCTGGAATCCACACTATATATCGTACATTGATACAATTGAGCAAGTGCAGAAGTATTTAACAAGAAGAGCACTACATTCTTCTGCCCTACACCACCAGCCTTGAAATTTTGGGCTTGGACAACCTAGAACTACACTGCCTATGGTTGGACCTAAGCGTAGTACACAAAATTATCTGATACAATGTCCTACCAATCAATGACCACTTCAGCTTCAACTGCAACAATACAAGAGTACACAATAGATACAAACTCAATGTAAATCACTCCAAACTTGATTGCAGAAAATATGACTTCAGCAACAGAGTGGTCAATGCCTAGAATGCACTACCTGACTCTGTTGTTTCATCCTCAAACCCCCACTCTTTTAACCTTAAACTATCTACTATTGACCTCACCCCATTCTTAAAAGGTCTGTAAGGGGCATGCATAAGTGCACAATCGTACCTACCGTCCCTGTCCTATTGTCCCTGTTTATTCATACCTATTTCCTGTATTCATATTCATGTTTATTCTTATATCTATTATCTTGTAAGTGATTGACAAATCAGCTAAATAAATACATAAAATAAATAATAAATTCATTGCAGCATACGACAACTTCGGCCTCCTCATTAACACAATGAAGACTGAAGCCAGCTCCAAATGCCTAACACCAAGAGTCCACCATCACGAAGAAGGGACAAAAACTGCAAGCAGTGGACCAATTTACATACATTTCCTGCACAGTAAAATTGACACTGAGGTTAACTGCAGAATCCCCAAGGCAAGCTCTGCATATGGCACAGTACTGACCAATGTGTGGAACCTCCATGGAATAAGTCTTGTTACAAACTCAAAGTCTATTGAGCAATAGTGCTAACTACCCTGATGTATGTCAGTGAGACTTGGACAGTGAGTATATAGGAGTGAGTATATAGAGGAGTGAGTATATATAGTGAGTATATATAGTGAGTGAGTATATACAGTGAGTATATAAGAGGCACACTAGGCAATTGAACCAGTTCCACATGACCTGCCTCCAAAGATGTCTGAGGATCTGATGGTAGGACAAGGTGCCAGATACAAAAGTCCTCTTCAGAGCAGGCCTGCCATCAGTTCACATCCTGCTGATGAAAGCCCAGACATGCTGGGCAGGCCCAGCTGCAAGGATACCAGACCATCTCACCCATAAACAGCCCCTCTATGGCGAGCTGTCTCAAGGAAAGTGATTGCATGGAGGATAAGGGAAGGAATGTAAAGACACATTGAAAGCCTCCTCCAAGTCTCTGGATATCGACACCACCTCCTGAGAAACCCTGGTACAAGATCAATTGACATGGCACACATTGATCCACCAAGGCTATCAGACATTTGAAAACAGAAGAACAACCATAGACAAGAGAAGCAAACACTCTGCAAAGCCAGAGCTGCAAATGCTACAACAATGGTGTCCACACATCTCCCTGACATGTGGCAGAACATTCTGTGCCTGTATAGGCCTTAACAGCCACCTGTGGACACAGGACCTGGACCTGTTAGATGTCAAGATCCTCTTTGAACACAATGGACGATCATCATCATCATCATCATCATCATCATCATCATCATCATCATCTACCATTTCATAGTGCTTTATAGCCCTCTCTAAGTAGTTTGCAAAGTCAGCATATTGTCCCCAACAATCTGAATCCTCATTTTACCAACTTCAGAAGGATAGAAAGCTGAGACAACCTTGAACTCCTGATAGTGAGCAGAGAGTTAGTTAATACTGAATTCTAATCACTGTGTTACCACAGTTTGTACTTTCAAATTGTTGGAGAACTGTAATGCAAGCTAAATAGAAAATAATAAATATAGAAATTAAAGCAGAACAAACAGATAAGTGACTGGAAGAGATGGACAGAAAAGTAACAGAGATGAACAGAGACTTCGAAGACTTGATAATCCATTTGGAAATGGAACATACAGCATTTTATGTGTGGTTCCAGAACGTCCCAGAATCTAAGGATGAAGATCTAGGAGCCATAATGTCTCAATTATTAGCAGAAGGATTGCAGAGGGATCAACAAGAGATTGTAAAAAAAACTTGATGAAGTTTTTTTGAATCTACACAAATTACGTGAGGCAAGATACACTGCCAAGGGAGGTCCACATTAGGTTCACCAGGAAAAATGTGAGATATATTGTATATAAAATTACAAAGGATGAGCCTGTGGTTTATAAAGAAAAGGAAATCATGACCTTAAAACAGATCCAGAGGTGGGTGAGAAAGTTAAGGAAGGATTATAGATCTCTGGCGGCACTTCTGAACATACAAAATATTTGGTTCCAATGGCTGGTGCCAGAAGGAATGCTTGTGATGTGGCAAGAAAGAAGAATAAGAATTGATAACATCGATAAGGTGCTAGAATTCTATGACCAGCTGGTAGAAATAGAAGAAGAAGGGAGTAGTAAGGAAGAGTTGGAACGTAAGAGTCAGGAGGAGCAACAAGAAGACCAACAACAGGAATCATGGGAAGTGGAACAAGAAGAGAAAGGTAAAGAAGAGAGAGAACAATCAAGAAGAGAAGGACTAAGAACAAGATCACAAAGAGAAGCAAGAGTCAACAGAAGATTGAGACAGGCCTATAATCGATAATGGAAGAAGAAATTAAATTACTCTCAATAAACATCAATGGATTGAACTCCCAGATTAAGAGAAAACAAATATTGAACGAATCAACAAAACAAAATATTGTATTATGTTTACAAGAAGTATATATTACATGTTTACAAGAAGTATCCAAAAACAACATAGAAAATATCTAGACTGCCCCAAATTAGGTGTATTATTTACAGCATTGGCAGAACAAAACAAAAAAAAAAGGGGGGGGGAGTAGTAATTTATGTTAAAAAAGGGATAAATGTAAAACAAATTTACGCGGATGAACAAGGTAGAATTCTAATGGTACAAATTAATATGTATCAAAAACAAATATTATTGGTGGGGATATATGCCCCTAATGATAATCAAAAGGAGTTCTATAAGAGATTACACAATAAAATAATTAGTATGGGTCAAGAAAATATTTGCTTAATAGGGGACTTTAATGCCATTGTAGATGTAGAAAAGGACTATATTAGTGTGGAACAAATTAGGAAAAAAAAAAAAAACTCTACCAAAAATCTTTTTTGACCTAATAAAAGAAACTAATTTGGAAGATATATGGTGGAAGAGAAATCCAAATGAGAAGGATTATACATTTTATTCTAGTGCACAAAAATCTTGGTCGAGAATTGACATGGTGTGGGTGAATAGGGCAATTGAGAAAGATATCATTGCAGTAGAAATAATGCCCAACATACGGGCTGACTATAACCCAGTGAAAATTACTTGGAGAGGACAGAGGAAAAGAAAAATGAGATGGGTATTAAACTCACAAATAATGAAAGAAAAAGAATACAGTCAGATAATTAAGGATGAATTTTTTAACAACACACCAATTTACAAAATTTATGGGACACTACAAAGGCCTGTGTGAGAGCTATATCAATAGCTTGTACAGCCAAGAAAAACAAAGAAAAATGGAAGAAACAGAATGAATTACAAAAGGATTAAAATTATGAATGTGAGTTCCAGAAAGATCCAAAAAATATTGAAGCAAAGAAAGAAATAGGGATGGCTAGGCATAAATTAAATTTAATATTTACAGAGGGAAATGCATGCAATTTATTTGTCAAACAGAACTTTTTTGAATCAGCAAATAAGCCTGGCAGGTGATTATCTCATAAATTAAGGATAGAGAAAGAAAAAAGGTTAATTCAGCAACTTAACTATGAGGAAGGGAATATATGTTCACAAATGGAGGAGAAAAAAAAATTGTGCAAAGCTATTTTGGTGAACTTTATAAACAAGAAGAAGTTATGGAAGAAAATGTTATATACTACTTAGAGGAAAAAGGTCTGAGCCCACTCTCTGAAGAAAAAAGAGAAATACTCAAGAAAGAAATAACATTGGTAGAGCTGCAAAAGGCAATACAAAAACAAAATAATAATAAAACCTCAGACCCGATGGTCTACCTGGTGAACTATATAAAAATTTGCACGAAATATTCAAATCAATACTACTAGATTTATATAATGAGGCATTATTAGAAGCTAGACTCCTGAGGTCCTGGCCTGAGATATACATCTCCCTAATCTCAAAAGATGGCACTGATCAACAATTTCAAATTATAGGCCAATCTCATTGTTAAATACAGATTATAAGATATTTATGACAATATTGGTAGAAAAAATGAAACCAATTTTGAGTGAAATTATACATCCAGACCAGAATGGTTACTTGCCAAACAGACAAATTAAAAATAATATTAGAACAGTATTAAATTCAATTGAATGTTATGAAGCACATTCAGAAAAACAGGCAGCTCTAATTTTTTTGGATGCACAAAAGGCATTTGATAATCTTAATTGGCAATTTATTCTGTACCAAACAAAAAAATTGAATTTTGGAACCAACATAGAAAAAACACTACAAGCAATATATTCAAATCAAAAAGCGAGTGTACTGAGAAATGGAGATCACATTTTGAAATTGCAAAAGAGTGAGACAAGGGTGTCCATTATCAGCTCTGCTATTTATCTTATCCCTAGAAGTGCTCCTAGCGCAACCAGGCAAAACCCAGAGATACAAGGGATTAAAATTAGAAACGAAGAGTATACAGTTCAGGTATTTGTGGACAATCTGGCATTTATAATGGAAGACCCAATGAACATGGGACAAATATTGTTACAACAAATAAAAAAATTCAGGGAAGTGGCAGGACTCAAAATAAACAAAAATAAAACTAAATGATAGTTAAAAACTGTACTATAAAGCAGAAAACAGAATTGGAAAATAACATAGGACTGCAAATAGCAAAAAAGGTGAAATATTTGGGAATTTGGCTATCTCCCAGATGTTCATCAATAAAAGAGGATAATTATACTAAATTGGTAAAGCAAATTAGAAAAGAACTGGAACTATGGGCAAAACTCAAACTGTCTTTATTGGGAAGAATAGCAGTATTGAAAATTAATACCTTACTGAAATTAATATACTTATTTCAATGATCCCGATTAAATTAGGAAAACCTTTTTTGACAGAATTAAATAAAATGACATCCAAATTTGTCTGGTTGGGCAGGAAAAGCCACATATTAAAATGAAACTATTACAAGATAATAAGAGCAGAGGTGGTCTTGAACTACCAGAATGGGAACTCTACTATCAAGCAGCAGTGCTGAATTGGGTTAAGGACTGGGTCAAATTAAACAACAAGAGAATTCTAACACTAGAAGGCCATGTCCTCCAGATAGGTTGGCATGCATTTTTGTGGGAGAAAAAACATAATATACATACTTACTTCAATCATAATTTAATAAGAGATTCATTCATTAGAACATGGAGAAAAATTAAAAATAAACATTATATGGAAATACCACATTGGCTTTCAACCATGGAGGCCATGATCCACCCAAATAGATTAAAGGAAAATGGTAAGCTATGAGGAATTATTAGATAGTCAAGGGAAATTGAAATCAAATCAAGAACTAAAGGAAAATGGAATTATAATCCATTGGTGGCCATAATTGCAAATCCAAAATAAATATAAAAAAGATTTGGAAGATTTTGAATTTGATAAAGGGCAAAATCAATTAGACAAAATTTTAATGGGACTGGAACAAAAATTTATAACAAAAATATATAAATATTTATTAGATTTTAAAATGGAAGAGGAAACAGTGAAAGGTACAATGATAGCTTGGGCTCAGAATTTTGGATATAACATAGAATTAGGGGAATAAGAGAAAATATGGAACGTAAATTATAAGCTAACTATATCTTCAGCATACAAAGAAAATCGGTATAAAATGTTTTACAGATGGTATTTGGCCCAACGAGATTAGCAAAAATATATTCCAACGTAAAGCCAAAATGTTGGAAATGTAAAAAAGTTGACGGTACATTTTACCATATGTGGTGGCTATGCCCTGAGATCAGGACATTCTGGCTCCAAATTAAAAACTGGTTACAAGAGATCACCGGTCATCAGATTAAGCTCAGACTGGAAACCTTTCTTCTAGGAATTATCAAAGATCGAATCCCAAAATAAGTAAAATATCTATTGCTACATAAGAGCCATCAGAATAGCTTTTGCACAAGTATGGAAAATTCCTAATATTCCCAATGAAGAATTAATATTACAAAAAATAATGGAAAGTAATGAAACGAACATGTTAACACTGAAACTGAAGGAAAGAGAAGACTAAATATTTTTTAATCTGGAATAAATGGTATGATTGGGTAGCAAACAGAAACAAGAAATAAGACAAGAAATCTAACTGTAAGAAGCCTTAAGAAAATAAAATGTAAATATGTAAAATATAAAAGAATATAAGAATAACAAATATAGAAAATGTCATTATTCAATATTAATCTAAATACAATGTCTTAAGCCATACAAGATAAAAATCTGTATAGATGTAAAAATGCTGTTGAAATCACAATGTTTTTATGTTTTAATAATGGAAACGTAATAAAAATATATTTTTTAAAAAGAAAATAATTATGATCTGCTAAGGTTAAAGAACATTTGTATATCATATCATTTTTAAAAGTTGCAATTAATCTAAATTATCTGTAATTAATGCTTAACTTTTTAAAATCTTACCTTGGCCATGTTTGCATTTTTGCCAGAACCAAGCTTCCTAATGGAAACTTAGAATAAATATATTTTAATCCATGTTTTTGAAATTGAGACTCCTTGGGAAAATATTCTTCAGCAACAGAACATTTATTAAACTGTGCATCAATATTCATATAGCAGTACCATGGTGCATTAGAATCAATATTTCCTATATCATCTTTCAGTAACAGTCTCCATTTTAAACAGCTTCTGTTCTCACACTGTATACTACCTGTTCCGTCCGGAAAAACGTGCGGTAGACCAGGTTCCAGTAAACAAGTCTTTATTTCAAACAAGCAACAGTAACAGAATGGCTGGCTAAAGCCGTGGCAGCCCTTTTTATACAGGCTTGCCTGCCAACTTATAGCCAATGATGTTTCTTTAACTTTCTCCTAGGACGTTTCTCCTAGGATTGGTTCCTAGCAAACCAATCCACTTTCGGCCTTTCTGGCCAATCAGAATGTTCAACTTGGACTCTTCCAAGTTATACAGAACACCCCCTCCCCCTTTAGTTTAGTCCTATGTGAGTGACGTAGTCGCTCAGGTAGGTGGGGCTTCTTCTAGTTCTATTTGACCTGCGCGGTTCATTTTCGCTGGAGACTTCGAGCGGTTCAGTCGGGATCGCTGTCTCTCCGGCTCTTCTCCATGGAACCGCCTGGAAGGGGGAGTCAGCATTGTTGCTACCGCTTGAGTTGCTCAGGCCGGTGGTTTTGCCGCTCCCTCCTGGTTTTCCTGGGCAGGTTGAGCTGGCTTGGCTGGCCCCTTCCAGGATGGATTCCTCTTCACTTGGATTATTTCTGCTTGTCTCATCTAACCATAAGTGTTCTTTTTGCTCTTTTTGATTGGTTAGATGTTCTGGGTTTATTTTTAATAGTTCATTTTCACCCTCTTTTTTATTTCTTTGTATTTCCCCCTCCCCAAATTGTGTTTTCGTCGATTTTTATTGTTTGAGGTTGCGCGGTTGTATTTTGCTTGATGTTTCGGGAAAGAAGCTGGTCTATGTGCCGCTTCCACTCTCTTCCATCGTCCACGGTTAGATGGTAGGACCGGGGGCCTGTTATTTGTGTGATTGTGGCTGGAAGCTAGAGAGGGTCCCCAGTGAAATTTTTGGCATAGATTAGGTCGCCGATTTCAAATGTGCAGTATCAGCTGGATGAGTCGGGGGGGGGGGGGTTCACAGGTGAAATTTGGGTGCAATCTATCTAAATGGGATCTGAGTTTCCTCCCCATTAATAATTCTGCCGGGCTCTTGTTCGTTATACTGGGGGTGATATGTTGTAGTGTGAGTAAATGGTTTAGCTTGTCTTGGATATCCTCGTGGTCCATTTTTTCTAGGCCTTCTTTCGGAAATCTGACCATTCTCTCGGCCCTACCATTTGCTGCCAGGTGGGCCAGCATGGTTAGTGCGTGGCGTATACCTAAGGAAGCTAAATACTGTTCAAATTGTATAGCGGTTAGTTGTGGCCCATTGTCAGACACTAGTACATCAGGCAAACCATGAGTTGCAAATAATTTGTTTAACTGCTTGATAACAGCGTCAGTTGTCGTGGATGACATTACTATAACTTCCAACCAATTTGAGTATGCATCTACGACAATCAAAAACATATGCCCCCTAGTAGGTCCTGCAAAATCAATATGGATTTGAGACCAGGGGCCTTGTGGGGTCTCCCAGTCTCGTATGGGTGCTTGCGGTGGAGAGGGTCTAGTTCTCTGGCACTGATTACATGTAGCTACCCAGTATTCAATATTGTCTAAACCAGGCCACCAGACATAGCTACTAGACAGGCTTTTCATTTTTACTATGCCTTTTTATTATGCCTTCATGGAGCATACCCAACACTTCTTTCTGCAGTCTGGATGGAATTACCACCCAATCACCCCATAACAAACACCCCTTTTGAATTGACAGTTCAGTCTGTCTGGTCCGAAAAGGTTTAAAATTTTCAGTTTTTTGGTTTTCCGGCCAGCCTTTACCTACCCAATGCAAAATGCGGGCAGTCACTGGGTCTTTTGCGGTAGCTCTGGCAACATCATTGGCTGACAATGGCAGTTTAGGGCAGGCCTCTATTTGTAGTATGGCAGTAATCGGAGCTAGGTCGTTTTCTGTTGTTGGCAATGGTACTCGACTTAATGCGTCTGCATGGGTGATTTGTTTTCCGGGTTGATGCAGCAATGTATATGAGTATGCAGCTAGGAATTCTGACCATCTAGTCATCCGGGGGGATAAAATGTTCGGTGTGGGTTTGTTTCCCACCAAAATTCCTAGTAACGGTTTATGGTCAGTTACAATGGAAAATGTCCTCCCATAGAGGTATTCGTGAAAATGTTTAGCTCTGACGACGATTGCCAAGGCCTCTCTGTCTAGTTGGCTATAGTTGCATTCCGCTTTGAAGAGCATTTTTGAGTAAAAGGCGATGGGTGCCTCTCTCCCGTCGGGCAATTGGTGGCTCAGGATGGCATCGACTCCAAACAGTGAGGCATCACAGGTGACCGTCAATGGGAGTTTGTAACTAAACTGAATAAGAACGGTGTCTGAGGTTAATAAGTCTTTTATGCTTTGGAAAGCTTTTTGTTCCTTGTGACCCCAAGTCCAATTAGTTTTTTTATCCAGTAAACGATGCAATGGTTCTGCTATCATTGCTTTGTGGGGGAGGAATATATTATAAAAGTTTATTAGACCCAAAAATGCTTGTAAGTCTGTTTTGTTTCTAGGTCTGGGTGTGTCTTTAATTGCTTTGACTTTTTTTCTGTAGGGTGTATACCCTCTCCGTCAATTAAATACCCTAAAAATTCGACACAATCAGTTACTAGACAGCATTTTTCCTTTTAAACTTTCAGGCCGGATTCTCTAAATTTTGTTAGCACTTCTCTTAGTCTTGCTTCTAATTGGGTCATGTTTTTTACTGAAATTAGGATGTCATCAAAGTATTGAATGACCCCTTTAATTCCATTTAATAGGCATTCCATGAGGCTTTGGAAAACGCCTGGGGCAACGCTTACTTCGAATTGAAGTCTGTTACATTTGAATGCCCCTCTGTGAGTTACTATTGTCTGTGCCTCAGCCGTTATTGGGTCTACTGGAAGTTGTTGATATGCTTGGGCTAAATCGATCTTGGCAAAAAATTTTCCTCCCCCAAGTGAGTGCGGTAAGTGCTGTACGATTGGTACCGGGTATGCGCTTTGCTGCAACGCATGGTTCAGGGTAGCTTTGTAGTCTCCACAGATGCGCACAGACCCATCAGGTTTTACTGGAGTTACTATTGGTGTTTCCCACCAAGCATGGTCAATTGGTTTCATGACTCCTTGCGCAATTAATTTGTTTAATTGTTCATCTATTTTGGCTTTTAACTCAAAGGGTACTCGTCTGGCCTTTAGCCTTCTTGGTGCTATCTAGGGATCTAAACTAAAAGAAATTGGGGTCCCCTGGTACCTGCCTAGAGTGCCGTCAAAGACTTCCTGGAACTCGTGTATCAGGTTCTCTTCCCAATCGGAAGAGATATCCGGTCATTCCGATGCCCAATGGTGCGAACCATTCAATGCCCAGGAGACTGGGACGGTCTCAGTCGACTATGGTTAGCGGCAGGACTTCGGCATGCTGATTGTAAGTGACTTTGAAGTGTCCTAGACCTACCACAGGGATCCTGTTTCCTTGGTAGTCCTTTAGAATTAATGTTTGTTTCTGAAGTTCTTTTAGTCTTATGTTTGGAACTGGCCGTCTGATTGTGTTCCAAGATACCATTGACAGGAAGGATCCTGAGTCGACCTCCATCTCACAAGGGCTTCCTTCAATTTTTACTACAATTTTGACCTTTCTCCCGCTTTCCGTCTGGGTGCTTCTGATAGTGACAGTCTGGTGGGTTTTTTCTCAGTTGCTGGTTCCTTTGCTGCGTTCCCATTTTCTGTCGGCTTGCCTCGATTCAGTTCTTAGTGGGGAATTACTGTGCCTGCTAGGACTGTTGTTTTTACAATTTCTGCAAACTCTCTCAATGTGTCCCCTTTTCTTGCAAGCCCGACAGATGGCATCAAGGAACCTGCACTCAGCTCGGGGGTGGTTCCCTCCGCAGCCAGCGCATTCTCACCAATTTCTTTTTTCACGCCTTTTTTTGTTCACATATAGGCAGTGGACCTCATCATCATCTTCTTCTGTTGCTGATGATGTGCCGAGGTCTTCGTGGTGTGTGGTAGAGGGAGCTTGCTTCTTTCCCCTGGGTATGGTCATCACATCAGTATTGGCATTCATCAGCTTCATTGTCGCTGCTGATTTTTTTCACGGCTTCTGCAGCGGTGGCTTCCGAGATCACTTCAGCCACAATTATATTAGGCTTATTCAATAATTTACTTTGTAAGTCAGAGTCTTTTAGGCCTAAGATGACACGATCTTGCATGGAATTCGCAAGCTCCACACAGATGTCGGAGGGCCGTTATGAAATCAGTGATGGTCTCATCTTTCCTTTGGTCTCTTTTGTTGAACTCATGTCTTTTAATGAGATTTGACACCACAGGCACATAGTGAGCCTTTAGCATTCGGTTAAGCTCAGATCAGGTCATCTATTTCACATTTCTGGGCTTCGCCAATGCCTTGGCCATCTTGAACACAGTTGGCCCGTGAGTTAGGATGACAGCCCTCTTCCGCTGATCTGAAATTTCCTCCATTTCGTTGCTCTCTAAAAACATCAGGAAACGATCGATGTATGATTCCCAATCTTCTTCATTGGGGTTGAAAGGTGCGGGCGGCGCGTTATTACCAGCCATCACTTCTAGCGTGGTTTTCTTGCCGCATGCTCAGTCTCCGCTTCAGGACGATCACACCTTCATCGCCAGTGTTCCATCCGGAAAAACGCGCGGTAGACCGGGTTCCAGTAAACAAGTCTTTATTTCAAATAAGCAACAGTAATAGAATGGCTGGCTAAAGCCACGGCAGTCCTTTTTATACAGGCTTGCCTGCCGGCTTATAGCCAATGATGTTTCTTTAAGTTTGCCACCTTTAAGCAGCTCCCTGGATTAGTTCCTTGCGAACCAATCTGCTTTGGGCCTTTCTGGCCAATCAGAATGTTCAACTTGGATTCTTCCAAGTTATACAGAACACTACCTATGTAAAATTCTTTTACAGAATCCATATAACAGGTCTTTATTCTTTTAGTTCATAGAATATTTTGTTCCCTCTGAAACATAAATAACTATATTAAATATAAATCAAATTCCCATGAAACTTGTATTTCTATCTCTGTTAATAATAATAAAATACTAACTGCTCTCAAAAGTAAGTACAGTATACTCTAGTTAACTTCTACAGCTTGTGAAAAATACAGTGACTTTGTGGGTAGAAATTATACTGAACTTATGAAAATATGTAAAGGAAGTTCTCAATTATAACAGCTATAGGTAATACAGACAGTTTTCATGAACAGGTAGTTCTCAACTACAACTTACAATCCAAAATTATGGTTATAAGTTGTTGCAGTAATTAGGCAGGTCACCATTTGTACTATCTTTCCTGTGGCAATCATAAGGCAAAAGCTGTGATCATTAAGCTTATCTATTTTATCCAATGTATGGTTTTCACTAGAAACCAGAGGCAAACAGTGGAAACCATCTAAAACTGTCAAAAATCAATCACGTGACTCTGCTGCAAATGATTCTAAAATGAATTGGTTGCCAAAAATGTGATCACATGTCTGTGCAGGGTATGTATGTGATTATTGAAACTTTGAAATCAGGTCAAATGACAGATTTTATGAAAAGCAAACTGCTTCTGTAATTATGCTTGCATGAACTTTTCTTGCTGGTTAATTATGAAGCTCATTTAGTCCTATTAAACAGATCCTTAACATGTGGCCTAGAACAGGCAGAATAGCATTCGGAAGAGATAGCTGAAATGGCATGCTTGTAAAACAGCAAATATCCTACCTCACACAGAATGGCTGGCATAAATTGCAAATAATTGCTTATAAAGTCAGATTTGAAAAGTCTGAAACAATAATGGTTATCATGAGTATTTAATGCAGAATTTCACCCTATTCATAAGCAAAGAACAACCAGAAATTCCAAATAAGAACACAACAGGCAAGGAGCCAAAGCTGACAAGATTAGCTCAGATAAAGGGCCTGTCACAGAGGCCAACGGATGCAAAATGTATGTAAAAAGGACACAGCGGATGAGAAAAATTTCCATCCGTTGTTATCCGCTCTCAAAAGTGCCCCAAATTTGCATAAGCAGAGCGGACAACAACGGAAAGGAACGGATGGGGGAAGATGTAGGGAGGATGTTAAGCGGATGCTCCACAGAAGCCTAGCAGATGGAAACAGACACGCAACGGAAGGAACGGATGCAGAGCGGATGCCTAGTAGATGAAGTGGATGCAGAGCGAAAGCCCAGTGGATGCCTAGCGGATGCCTAGCGGATGCAAAGCGTTCACTGCACATGTGGGGAGGATGCATTGCATCAGCCCCGTGGATATAAAAGGATGCAGCTCGCAAGCAGGTCACCATTCAGAGGAAAGACCTGTTGCCAGACACATCTCCAGCCAACAACCATGGGGAAGAAGAGGAAGCCTGTGCCATCTTCTGCCAGCCCTGGCAAGAAGGACAGGGCCACCATCCCACCCCCTGGCCCTGACTCTGCTTCTGCTGGGGCTTCTGCTGCTTGGGCTGACTCTTCTGGTGCTGGGGTTTCTGCTGGCGCTGCTCCTAGTGCTGGGGCTTCTGCTGGTGCTTACTCTGCTGGCACTGCTCCTGGTGCTGGTGCTTCTGCTGGTGTTTACTCTGCTGGCGCTGCTCCTGGTGCTGGTGCTTACTCTGCTGGTGCTGCTCCTGGTCCTGCTGGTGCTCCTGGTCCTGCTGGTCCTGCTGGTCCTGCTGGTGCTCCTAGTCCTGCTGGTGCTCCTGGTGCTTACTCTGCTGCTGCTGATCCTGGTCCTGCTGTTCCTTCTGGTGCTGCTGGTGCTTACTCTGCTGCTGCTGATCCTGGTGCTGCTGGTGCTGCTTTTGCTGCTGCTGGTGCTGCTTTTGCTGCTACTGTTGTTGTTGCTGCTGGTGATGGTGGTGGTGTGGTGGAGCAGCCCCTAGAACCTCGAAGCCCCTCTGATGAGGGCCCAGAAGGCCCTGCCAGAGGGAGGAAGAGGCATACGCGAGATAGGGAGAGGAGGCAATACTCCATCAAAGAGGAACATGAGGATGAGGTGCTCGAATGGCTGAGGGAGAACGAATAACTATGGCGGAAGGGACACAGGCTCTATCGAGACACCAAGAGGAAGCAGGCAGCTTGGAGAGAGAAGGCGGAGACCCTGGGCTACACTTCGGAGGACCTCCTTGGGTGGTGGAAGCACATGCACACCTGGTACAGGAAGCTGCACCTCAAGAAATCTGGCCAGGCTGGTCAAGCTCACCGACCGGGAGACCTTCCAAGGCTTTCCACAGGCCCTCACCTACCAAGGCTATGGCTACCAGGAGTTCCAGCAGCACAGGCAGCCCTTCCCAGCCCAGGCACAGGTTTATCGTATGCCACCGATGCCGACGCCACAGATGCCACAGATGCCAACACCACAGATGACACCCACGCCACAGATGCCACCCACGCCTCACCTCGCTCACCTGCAGACCAGACATCCCCACTACACTCCTCCTTCCTCCACCCACAGCCAAGCCTGGCCTCTTTGCTTCACACACTTGCTTCAGTTCTTTTACTCAATAAAGTCTTGGTGGAAACTTTTAGAAATGGTTTAAGCCTTTGCATGCTTGTGGGATGGGTAAGGATAGCACTGGGATGGGCAGGGTACCTGTGGGATGGGTAATAGCTGTGGGATGGGTTAAGATACCTGTGGGATGGGTAAAAGCTGTGGGATAGATAAACCTCCAGTGCAAGTGGGACTGTATGGTCCACCCTCCCAGATGCCACACCTATGGCCCTTTATTATCAATAACAATGTAATCATTCATCAACACATTTCAACATAAACACAACTCTTTATTAAATGCCCTGTTCATTGTAGGGCCACTCAACATACATGGCACAATCTCATCTGTGTGATGAGACAGGCAGAAGGAAGCATCCATTAAGCATCTACCATCCTGTCTTGCCACTCCATTGCTCCAGCTGGGGAGTTGCACCAGTGTTTCAGGAGATTGCGTTGCTTCTTCCCTTCACATGAAGCTCTGTTGGGGCCTTGCAAATCCACAGTATCTATCAGATTTCGCCCTTGCCTCCATTCACCAGGCTCCATGTCCCCATTTCCTTGTTGACGGTCGACAAGTCTGTTCTGCAACACTGGGTAGCGGGTGCGCATGAGATTGTGCAGGATGCAGCAAGCTTCCACGATGTTCCTCACGGTCTGTGGGTGATGCTGCATTGTGGTGAGAAGTACCTGGAACCTGTTGGCCAGGATGCCAAAGGCGTTCTCCACCACCCGCCTTGCCCTGGACAGCCTGTAGTTGAAGATGTTCTCTTCACAGGTGAGGCATCTGGAAGTGTAGGGCTTCATGAGGTAGGTTCTGAGGGAGAAGGCGTCATCCCCCACGATGAAGTAGGGCACATCTTGTGTGTCGTTGGGAAGGGGGTCTGGATCTGGAAAACCCATGATGAGGTTGCGTTCCAGCCTCTCCTTGAGGTGACTGGTGTTGTATACCTGGGCATTTGAAGATGACCCGTTGCCTGAAGCATAGATGTACATGAACTTGTAGTCAGCATCGACCATGGCGAAGAGGATGATGCTGAAGAAGCCCTTGTAGTTGTGATAAGTGGACCCTGAGTTGGCTGGAGCTTTGCAGGCCACGTGCTTCCCATCTATGGCTCCAACGGTGTGGGGGAAGTTCCACTTCTGATACCACTGCTCTGCAACTTTCTTCCAGCCTTCTTCAGTGGAGGGGCACTGGAGGAGTTCCTCCAGATATTCTTCAATGATGGCCTGCACAACTTCTCTGACCACAATGCTGATGGTGTTGTGCGGCACCCTCCAGGCGTACTGCATGCTCCTGTACGTGGCCCTGGAGGCCAGGTGGCGCAGAGTCAGTGCCACCTTCAGCCCAGGGTCCAGGCTGGGCCAGAAGTTGGTGTTTGCCTTGGTCAACCTGGGTCTCAGCTGCTCCTCAACTTCATCAAACATGGCTGGCAGCATCCTCATGAATTCTGGAATGCACGAGTGTCTTCGTTCCTGAGCTCCACCATCAGCTTGTTATACAGTCCGTACTCAGCTCTTCTTGCGATCCATTTTCGGAACCAGACACTTCTTGGATGCCTCCTTTTCTTTGCGTAGAACAGGTGAAAGAGCCTGTAGATGGCTTCGCACTGTTTTAGAACGATGGCGGCTACCAAAAGGAGTTTGTTATGATCCATGGTGGAGATGACTGGATGCTGTGGAAGAGCAAGAGCCAGATGAAGGCTGAAGAGGTCTGCACTGCAGGGCTGCTGGACTGAAAGTGAGATCCAAGTGAGTTGCTCCCCCTTTTTATAGGAAATATAGGTTTTCCGCTTGGTGTCCTTTTGCATCCTCTAGGCATCCTGCAGACATCCTAAATATCCGAGATACGTCCTCTATACAAACATTTTTTCCGTTTTAATGCTTTGTATGCGAGCTGCATCCACTTCTTTCCTACAGCCTGTCTCCATTTTTCTCCCAGCTTGGAACTGGATTTGAGTTTTCTTCCAACACTAGACTGAGCTATTTCAAGTTCTGTAATGAAAAAAATCTTCACAGAAAGGAACAAAATAAAATGGAACTTGAAAACTAAGAACATTGGAGTTTAAAAAGTCTTTGTAGAATTTAGTTCAGCATTCAATATCATCATTCCAGATATTTTTCTAACTAACCTAAATGAACTAGCAGTACCTGAACACACTTGTAAGTGGAGCATAAGCTTCCTAACAGACAGGAAGCAGCAGGTGAAGCTAGGCAGAATCACATCTGATATCTGTACAATTAGTACAGGGGTCCCCCAAGGCTGTTTGCTTTCTCCTCTTCTCCCTATATACCAATGACTACATCTCAAACAATACATCTATTGAAATACTGAAGTATGCAGATGATACAACAGTGATTGGTCTCATTCGAGAAAATGACAAATCCGCATACAGACGAGGTTGTACAACTTGCTTTGTGGTGTGACCAGAACAATCTAGAACTGAACACACTCAAAACTGTGGTGGTAGACATTAGGAGAAATCGTCCCAGACTACCTCCTCTTACAATACTAGACAACACAGTATCAACAAGAGATTGATACTGTGATTTGAAGAACAGAGATTTGAAGAACAGAGATCTTCAAATTTCTCGATTCTATCATATCTCAAGACCTAAAATGGTCACCTAACACCAAAAACGTCATAAGCACAACAAAGAATATTCTTTCTGCACCAACTCAGAAAGCTCAAACTGCCCAAGAAGTTACTGATAAAGTTTTACAGAGGAATTATTGGGTCTGTCGTCTGCAGAAAAAAACGTTGCTATCAACCTGCCTTGAGGACCTGTATACTGCATGAGCCAAAAAGAGGGCTGTGAAAGTATTTATAGACCCCTCACATCCCAGACATAAACTGTTTCAACTCCTACTCTCAAAACAACGCTATAGAGCACTGCACACCAGAACAAGTAGACACAAGGACAGTTTTTTCCTGAACACCGTCATTCTCTAAACAAATAATTCCCTCAACACTGTCAAACTGTTTACTAAGTCTGCACTATTATTATTAATCTTCTCATTGCTCCTTCCCACTTATAACTGTATGTCTATAACTTTGTCACTTGTATCCTAATGATTTTTGTCCATATGCAGTTTTCTGTAATTTAACATCTTCAACAGAAGCTCTTCTCCAAATGCCTTCTCAATTGGAAAGTGTTTGAAATTGCTTCAATTGTGAAATGTTTTCACTAACATGTAAAAGTTTATCTTTGTAACATTTTAATTCCAACCATATACAGTTGGTCTAATCTAAAAGTTGTACTGACAATCAATTTTAAGCCAATACTTTATAGACTAACAATATTTGGACAATTGCAATCTCTCAAGCATCCAAGTCATCAGCCTTAAAAACAGATACAAGAAATATAATTTTTAATAATTATATTGCCTTTGAATTATTTTTTTTATTTTTCTCGTTTCAGGTCAATTCATGTTTTTTAGATCAATCATTGTATATTGTACTTGAGGAACTTTTTCACGTGTTCATGCTGGTGCTTCATCTGATTGGTTTCATTTTCTTTTGTTCAATGCACTGACAGCACTGTTATTACATTTCTATATAATTCATGCATATAATATGAAGAAATAGACAGGGCTATTTCATAACGAGAAACCGGAGTACGTGGCCAGCAGCTTTCACTCCTCTGAGGGGGAAATAAAGACCATATCCCACCACGTGAGGTAACTCCGTAGCATTCCGACAAACCGGCCAGCAAATATGGACTACAATTCCCTTCTCTCCTTCTTCTCTCACCCCGCATCCCCCACCCGCAACTTCCCATTGCATGCCGGGAATGGAATTGCCCCGGAAGAGAATTGCCAGTGCGGGTTTCGGTTCTATGGCTTCGCACAATCAGTGAGAAGACTATGAATCCCGGCATGCTTCGCTACAGATATCCATTTCCCTCGCTGAAGTGGGAGGTTATGATTTGCAGACGTTACAGTCATGTGAGATGATAGAAGTCAGAGATTCCTGGTGAGCCTGAGGAAAGGAAGGAAAGAGAAAGAAAGGCATCGTGCGCTGCCGGGGACTTTGGTTGAAGTTACATCTGCTTCTGGGCTGCAAGGAGAAATTGAAGAGTCTAAACTAAAGTGGGCTCCATTTCTTGTCCCCCCCCGCAGAGACTCTGTCCAATTAACTGGTGCGTACGGAGACGAAAGCGCCCCGCCCATTTCTGCCGTGAGCTTGCTGGCTGCAGGTAACTCTTTGTATTCCGCAGCGTTTTCCCTCCTGGTTGGCCTCTCTTCCCCGCCAATCTAGGGGACTCATTTAAATTTCCAAGAAAAAGGCCGCGTGGCCTATTTCTCCTAAGCAAAATTGTGGCCCCAATTTGGCATGGGGTAGTTCAGCACTGGCCAGTAGTTTGTTTATTTAACTACTATGTTTCCAGCACTGGTTACTGAATTGATGATTTTGTAGAATTTATGAACCACAAACTATGAGATGTATATGCGAATAAGGTACACCAAGGTCAACATAACTAACCTTGGCATTCTGTGCAAATTTCAGTACGGAGTTTTATCTAATAAAACATTACAAGAATTTCAAGCCTTGCTGCCGTGTATACATGCATATGATTGCAATTTTCCTTTATGTAAAAAATTGCTTAACTATTGCTAATTGGTTTTTTTTTTTTTTTTCAGAAATGAGATAATTTGATATGGACACACAAAACACTAAAGGTCAAGCTATATTCCTTTTCCTTTTATTTATGAGAATTCAGATTCTCTAAAACTTTGTTTATAAATCACATTTATAGCTGCCTAGAATTGTTATGAGTTGAGCAATCTATAAATGTGATTTATAAATGAACTTTTCCTTGAAACATCTCTGTGAATGTCTGGAACTTTTAGTTTTGAAATGGTGTGCAGAGGTCACCAGAATCCTTGTCCTTGCATGTACTTAAGAACTGAATATTTGATACTTGAATTTGATTGTTAATGAAAGGATAAGGAGAAATAGAATGAAAAATATCTGACAACATCAGGGATAACATGTCATTTTGTTCAATTTCTAAAACATGGCCAATAGAAATGTACATTTCAAACAAAAGATACAAGAAACTGTCAGTGTTGTTTGTGATTAGGCATAATTAAGCTTTGCAGAATAAATTGTAGGTTGGTATAAGTGCTTGGTTTGGAATACAGATCTCATTTAGTGCTGGTCTCATTTAGTGACTATTTGCAGTTACAGTGGTGATGAAAAATAATTTTGCAACCAATCCACATGGTCTGTAAAGCAAAGGAAAGCTAAAGCAAGATGTTAGACGCAGTTGTGATTTCACTTAATGACTGCTTTGCTTAATGACTGAACTGCCAGGTCCAATTATGATCAAAAACTACTTCTATTTGACAAAAGGAATGGGCAAAGGCTTTCTGCCTTTTCATTTTTAGTATAAAGTAAGTTATAATAAGTGAGAATATATGATAACCAAAAGTGGAATTGAAAGCTAGACATACATGAATAACGAAAGCTTAATTTTAAGAAGTTGTTATCTTGTTGTAAGTACTATTATCTAAATGCTTATATTATTCAATATATATGTTATTCTGAGATTTGTTCTTTTAATGATTTAAGACAATTTAATTGACTCCTCATCCCTAATTTTTTTTAAAATATTTTAAATCTAACTTTGTTTCTTCTAAATTTCACTGTTACATAGGAAAAAATAGTAATCAGGAGTACCAAGCCTGGTACTTGGTCTTCTTGTTACAGTGCAAGTTTAAATGTTTCATTATATATAGAATCCTCTTTCTAAAAATGTATTTTCAAACACAACTCTTTGATTTGTATCTTTCGTCTGAAAAGACCACTTTTAGGTACCTGTAATATTCCTTTTTAAAAATGTTCTTCAAAAAGTCTTCACCAGCTATCTCAATGAATTAATTATTTATGGAAGAAGTTAAGAACATTTATATGACTAGCCAACACATGGTTGTTCTGGGTGGCTTACAAAAATAAAGTACAAAACCAATAAATTTCCACTCCCCTGGTGACAATAATGTAGATATTCTTTCTGAAAGACAATATATAATTAACACAGTCATCACCAAAATAGCCAGAATGACAGTGATTAAGATGTGGTAAAATAGAAGAGATCCAAGTTTGAGTCCACCATAGATGTGGAAGTGCTTACTAAAACCAGGGCAAGTTTTTTTCTCTCTCTCTTGGCTCACCTATTCTGGAGAAAAGAGTCCCATGTATGTCAATGGAGATTCTCAATTATCCAGATCATAGTTGTCCCATTTGTGCTTTTCAAAAGGCTTCTCATCCAAGAAGCTTTTTGAGTTCTGATTTAATTCTGGGGAATGGAAGGATTTGTATTCTTTGCAATCATCTGGCTGTTAGTGTTTGCTTTCTGAGACTCATTGGGGGGAGTTAATCTGAGTCACCTAAGAATATAGATTCATCTGAATCAGAGTGCAAATGGGTGTGGAACCTTCCTGGAACTGCTGAAAGGACTGTTGAGGACAGGATAGGGATTATGTCATATCCCTCGCCTTCTGTTGAGAGAGGGTTGTTCAATTTTAACAGAGATTACTTTTTGGTACATAATTCAAAGAGGTCCTTTTGTTGGCTACTTCTTCTCTAAAAGCTAATATATCTAAAATTTAGGACAAGAATTGATGCTAAATAGAAATTGATGTAACTTACTCAAAGGGAAAAATGTCAGCTAGTTTTGTAAGTCTGTTTAAAGCCTTTGGATGAAATGCCATTATCTAATACTGCTAAAGCAGACTGAAACAGCTCTATTTTTGTTGCTTTTGCAATATACTTTTATTTTAAGCCTATCATCACATGCCAAAGAAGCCCTCCATCAGAGAACTGAATGATTACAGACCAGTTGCTCTTACCTGAAAACCATCATGGATCCACTGTTAGATCCCATGCAGTTTGCATACTGAGCAAATAGATCTACAGATGATGCTGTTCATATGGCTCTGCACTACATCCTATAACACATTGAATCTCTAAATACCTATGCAAGGGTCCTCTTTGTAGACTTCAGTTGAGCATTCAATACCATCAATCCAGACATTCTTCTAATTAAATTAAACCAATTAGCGGTACCTGAAAACACTTGCAAGTGGATCATAAGTTTCTAACAGACAGGAAGCAGCAAGTGAAGCTAGGCATCAGATAACCTGTACAATTAGCAAAGGGGTCCCCCAAGGCTGTGTGCTTTCTCCTCTTCTCCCTATATACCAATGACTACATCTCAAACAATCCATCTATTGAAATACTGAAGTATGCAGATGATACAATGGTGATTGGTCTCATTCGAGACAATGATGAATCTGCATACAGATGACAACTTGCCTCGTGGTATAACAGGAGCAATCTGGAATTGAACACGTTCAAAACCGTAGAAATGGTAGTAGACTTTAGGAGAAACCCTCCCATGCTACCACCTCTTACAATACTAGACAACACATTATGAACAGAAGAGATCTTCAAATTTCTCGATTCTATCATATCACAAGACCTAAAATGGTCACCTAACATCAAAAAGTCATAAAAAAGCACAACAAAGAATGTTCTTTCTGCACCAACTCATAAAGTTCAAACTGCCCAAGGAGTTACTGATACAGTTCTATAGAGGAATGGTTGAGTCGGTCATCTGCACCTCTATAACTGTCTGGTTTGGTTCTGCAACCCAACAAGACAGACACAGACTCAGAGAGTAATTAGGTCTGCAGAAAAAAACATTGCTATCAACATTGCTTGAGGGCCTGTATGCTGCATGAGCCAATAAGAGGGCTGTGAAAGTATTTACAGAGCCCTCACATTCCAGACATAAACTGTTTCAACTTCTACCCTCAAAATGACACTATAGAACACTGCACACCAGAACAACTAGGCACAAGGACATTTTTTTCCTGAATGCCATCATTCTCTAAACAATTCCCTCAACACTGTCCAACTATTTAAAAAGTTTGCATTACTATTACTATTAACCTTCTCATCACTCCTTATCACCCATCCCCTCCCACTTGTGACTGTATGACTATAACTTTGTCGCTTGTATCCTTATTGTACCCTATGACTGTTATTAAGTGTTGTACCTTATGATTTTTGATTCTTGATGAATGTATCTTTTATGTACACTGAGAACATTTGCATCAAGACAAATTCCTTGTGTGATCAATCACAGTGGCCAATAAAGAATTCTGTTCTATTCTATTCTCCTCAAAAAAATAAAGGGAACACAAAAATAAGACATCCTAGATCTGAATGAAATATTCTTATTAAATACTTTGTTCATTACATAGTTGAATGTGCTGACAACAAAATCGCATAAAAATTATCAATGGAAATAAAATTTAGCAACCCATGGAGGTCTGGATTTGGAGTTACACTCAAAATTAAAGTGGAAAAAAACACTACAGGCTGATCCAACTTTGATATAATGTCCTTAAAATAAGTCAAAATGAGGCTCAGTAGTGTGTGTGGGGCCTCCATGTACCTGTATGACCTCCCTACAACGCCTGGGCATGTTCCTGATGAGGTGGCGGATGGTCTCCTGAAGAATCTCCTCCCATACTTGGACTAAAGCAACCCCCAACTCCTGGACAGTCTGTGGTGCAATGTGGCGTTGGTAGATGGAGCGAGACATGATGTCCCAAATGTACTCAATTGGATTCAGGTCTGGAGAACGGGTGGGCCAGTTCATAGCATCAATGCCTTCATCTTGCAGGAACTGCTGACACATTCCAGTCACATGAGGTCTAGCATTGTCTTGCATTAGGAGGAACCCAGGGCCAACCGCACCAGCATATTGTCTCACAAGGGGTCTGAGGATCTCATCTCGGTACCTAATGGCAGTCAGGCTACCTCTGGCGAGCACATGGAGGGCTGTGCGGTCCCCCAAAGAAATGCCACCCCACACCATTACTGACCCACTGCCAAACCGGTCATGCTGGAGGTTGTTGCAGGCAGCAGAACGTTCCCCATGGCGTCTCCAGACTCTGTCATGTCTGTCACATGTGCTCAGTGTGAACCTGCTTTCAATTGTGAAGAGCACAAGGCACCAGTGGCGAATTTGCTAATTTTGGTGTTCTCTGGCAAATGCCAAATGTCCTGCACGATGTTCGGCTGTAAGCACAACCCCCACCTGTGGATGTCAGGCCCTCATACCACCCTCATGGAGTCTGTTTCTGACCGTTTGAGCAGCCATATGCACATTTGTGGTCCACTGGGGGTCATTTTTCAGGGCTCTGGCAGTGCTCCTCCTGTCCCTCCTTGTACAAAGGTGGAGGTAGCAGTTGCTGGGTTGTTGCCCTTTTATGGCCTCCTCCACTTCTCCTGATGTACTGGCCTGTATCCTGGTAGCGCCTCCATGCTCTGGACACTACGCTGACAGACACAGCAAACCTTGCCACAGCTTGCATTGATGTACCATCCTGGATGAACTGCACTATCTGAGCCACTTGTGTGGGTTGTAGACTCTGTCTCATGCTTTCTCAAGAGTGAAAGCACCACCAGCATTCCAAAGTGTCCAAACCATCAGCCAGAAAGCATAGGAACTGAGAAGTGGTCTGTGGCTACCACCTGCAGAAGCACTCCTTTATTGGGGATGTCTTGCTACTGCCTCTGCTTTCCACCTGTTGTCTATTCCATTTGCACAACAGCATGTGAAATTGATTGTCAATCAGTGTTGCTACCTAAGTGGACAGTTTGATTTCACAGAAGTGTGATTGACTTGGAGTTACATTGTGTTGTTTTAAGTACTCCCTTTATTTTTTTGAGCAGTGTATTTTAATGGGGCTAACTTTTAACATTTCAATTATATTTTATATTGCTGTTGCATTTGAATGAAATCTAGATTTTTTTCCAAATATTTTATCTTTAAAGTGGGAAGTCTCTTAGATTTTCTGGAAACAGATTAATAGAAATATATTGGTTTTTTTCTTTTTAATTTTTGAGGGGCATTGTCACATTGCTTTTCCTTCAGTGTCATTTTTCAATATGATACATAGTGAAAATATCAGATGAAAACATACTTAACAATGTTATGATTGTTTTTAAACAATGCAGTTAGAAAATGAATAGTGGTAAGTACAGTCATTTTGTAGTGAATACTAAATTACAATCATATGGTAAAAAGCAACATAGAATATAGGGCTAGTGAGAGCGTTTGTTAAACATGTGACGTATGCAGAAAACCAGCCCATGACAAACCTTATGCCCACAGAAGGCAAAGATTGACATACAGTTGTTTCTGCATGAAATTTCAATCGATTGATGGCAACCATTTCAGCGAAATGCAAAAAATGAGAGTTCCTATGGTGCAACAAACTTGAATGTAGTGTTTGAATTGACTTGGTGATGTGTAGATAGTATATGTCTCGCAATAGCAGAAGAAGGCATTTTGTGGTTGTGGTTTGCTGTTGGGTTATCCAATACTGTCTGAAATTGCTCCTTCAGAAATTGCTCCTTCATTTTGAAAACCAGGCACCTATCAGTTCTGCTAGTGTAATTGTCTCCACAATTACAAACAAATTGGTAAATACAATGGGCTTTGAAGCTGACAGGTTGTGTGCTTCCTTGATTGACAATAATGGTAGACTCTGGGTTTGATACAGTACATAAAGCTTGGCCATGCTGACTGATTCAATTAGGTGCTTAAACATTGGGTCGTCAGGCATGCTATCTGGTCTTCCTTAAACAGCAGCTCAATAATATATTTTTTTTACTGGCATTTGAAATTGTCAGTTTTGGGTCTCTATTATTTTTATTTTTGATTATTTTTATTCAGGTATCATGGAAGAACTAGCTGAAGATGACATTGATATCCTGAACCATGAAAAAGCAGGCACTCATCAGAGACAAGATGGACAATTTCCTATTCCAATGTCTTCAGAAGAATCAGTTGCTTCACATTTTGCCCTTGTCACTGCTTATGAAGATATTAAAAAGCGCCTGAAAGAGACAGAAAGAGAAAATTCTTTCTTAAAGAAAAGAGTAAGATTGTTAGAAGAAAAGGCAAGTAACTTTAGCAATATATTTTTCTTTCAAGGTTATATCGTTCAACATTATTCATGTTAGTATGATTTTTAAAAGCTAGCTTTTATCTTAAGTAATGTGTAAAGTAATTAAGCACATGTAAAACAGATACATTCACTACTTGGAAGTAATTGCCTGATACTTATGGCCAGCACTAAGAAAATTCACTTGGTTTGACATTAAACACTTATTTGAAAATATTTGAATAATGATTAAGCCCCATTTTGTTGTAATCTGTTAGCTTCTTGAATCTCATTTGGAAGAGGCAACAAGTTCTGTGGGTCGTGAGCAAGTTAACAAAGCTTATCAAGCATATCGGGAATCTTGTATTGAACGAGATAATCTGAAAAGTCAACTGGATAAAACGGTATGATTTTGGAGTAGCATAAAATAAAGCAATGTTGCATGAACCTCATATAGAAAAATATTTTAACATGGAGCAAATTAAGTTTGGATCACTAAAGATATTGAGTATGATCTAGCAAAAGATAAGTATTAACTTCTTGTTCATTTCTATGTATGGGTTTAAAATGAGTGTGTATCCTTTTTTTAAAACAGTTCAATTAAGGAATATATGTGTCAATCCTGGATTTTTAAAAATATTGAATTTCTGAATATCCACTTTGATTGATATTTTCTTTTTTTCAGTGACCCCATTTGTCTTCTAATTGTTCTGATATTAAATGTCTGAATTTGCTATTTGAATGAATGAGAGTGAGATTCACATTAAAAGCATAGGTTGTCAAAGATCCAGTGATTCAGTACAAATCACTACAGGTAGTTTTTCAACAATTTAAATTTACAACAATTCAATTAATGACTATTTGATCTTACAAATGGTACTGAAAAAAGTGATTTATAACCATTTTTTACACTAAAGACCATTGCAGTCTCTTCATAGTCACATGATCAAAATACAGACAAATTTAGATTTAGGCTTGGCATCTGGCTCATATTTATGACTTTGCAAGGTCCTGTGGTCATGTGATCATTTTTTGTAACTTTCTAAGCAAAGTCAGTGGGGATGCCAGATTCAGTAACAACTGTGTTTCCAACCTAACAACTGCAGTGATTAACTTAACATCTATAGCTAGACAGATCATAAAATGGGGCAAAACTCACTTAACAAATGTCTCTTTTGTAATAGAAATTTTGGGCTCAATTGTGGTAGTAAGTTGAGGGCTACCTTATATATCTTTTTTAAAATTAAGTGGAGTGCAAAAACTTTGTAGATGAAAAATAGATTGAATGAAAAACTGGTGATCAATTTCGAAAGCATGCCAGCTAACTGAGTGCAGTGTGATGTATAATTTAATTAATTGATTATTAGTAATTAACAAGATTTTTTTTCTCCCCTCTAAAAGCAAAACAATATTAACATGCTACTTTTTTTCAACTGGTAGTGCATTTGAAACACTAAAAGAAACATAGTAATTTGGCCAGATCTTTATAAAGAACCAACTGATCTTTAGACTCAGACGTCAACTAGAATAATGATAAAACCCTGATAATTTATATATTTCTCAAATTAGATGAAAGAGAACATGGAATATGTGAAAATCTTGAATGAGCAGTTGCAGTCTAAAGAAGTAGAACTCTTACAGCTAAGAACAGAAGTGGAAACTCAACAAGGTGCACTTTGTCTATCTGAGTGTATAACAGTATCCATTTATGGCCAGGTGCTGTAACCTGCAATCCTTTTTAAAAAGTTAATATATTTTTTAATGTAACTAAAAATGCGGTCCAAGCCTGATATCTACAAGAATGTCTTCTAGCAGTATTTCAAATTCAAATAACCATTAATCAGAAAAGAGAAAAAAAAGAATATAGTTTTCAAAAATCCAGAACATCCCAAAATAAATGAGGAGTGATACATTAAAAATATGCTGAAAAGTTTTATTCTTATCCCAGCAACATTTGCTTGTTTGATAAGATCTAGTATGGCAGGCTCTTTATGTGTTTCATCAGTTTGAGATGGCAGTCCTCATGGACTATGAACCACAGCTTGTTAATTGTTACTGCCTTTCCATGGAATAATATCTCCCTGACATTCAAATTTGGATGTTTCATCAAGCCATGCTTTGGTTTGCTATAATTGCAGGTATTGCTCGAGTTAGTAATGTAATGGAGCTTTCTCATTCCATTTGTAACCCAAGGATTTGTGGAAAAAAATCTTGTGCCTTGAATGAGGTAACTCTGCTTTCACCCACACATTTGATAATTGAATGTGTGGCTTGTTAAGTGCACATGAGATATCTTGGGGGGGGGGGAGGCCATGGAGGGAGCTAGTGATGTAACAGGCCACCTGCTTAAGACCACCCAAGGCCTCTCCTGACCCACAGATACTTCATTCTCCCTCCCCTAGGGTCCCTACTGCTCAATCTCCCTGTAGGCTTTGGCAGGAGAATGTCAAACAGAAGGAACGCCTGAACTACCAAAGCCTTTCCACCATTTGACCTCTGTTCTCTGCAAATACACTAAAAGCCTGAACCAATGAAGCAGGCAAAGAAACCATGACAAAGAGGAGATCTAAGGGAATGCTTGTAACCTGAGGATTACCTGTATTATTCCTAAATGTGAACTGATTTCTATTTTTTTCAGTTTTGTGCTATTACAATATATTGTTTTGATTCACCGGTTTAATCCCAATTATATATTGGGGGGGGGGGGGTTGTATGGCATGCAGAATCGGTTAATTTATCTACAGTCTATAAGCCCTGCAAAAATAAATAAAATAAATTATGATTATCCAGTTGGTATATTAGTCTCAAGCTTCAACAACTGAAACAATAGTCATTCATATTGAATAATTTCTCTTGGATAATTCCACAGACTTACTATGTCAGTTTTTTTCTTTTTCAAAGTCCCAATTAAAAATTCATTGAGATTGTTGTTGAGGATTAATTATTTTTATATTTTAAAATATATGTATTTTGTTATAAAGAAATATATTCAGCTTTTTAATTTAAAAAAAAACTGGTAATGTATTGAACTTGAAGATTTTGTGTCTATTTATAGATTAATATCAGAGAACATATACATTACAGTACACTTCTATATGAACTCTTTCTTTGCTGAGGGTTTATTAACTTACTTGGTGTTGGTAAAAAAAACTTTATATACAAAAAGTAAGACTGGATTCAAATTTATCATATACACAGAAAGATATATGAGAAATGAGTTTTAGCACCATTTTCATTATCTGATTATTCTGAGAAAATAAAGGTCTTGTTTCCTTTCAGTGATGAAGAGTTTCAATTCAAACCCATCTAACTGGGAAATAGACAAACTGAACAGTGAGCTGAAGCTGCACAATTTGGAGCTGGATTTGGAGAAACTGAGGGAAGAATGCAATCATCTTAGGAAGGAACTGCAAAAATCTGTAAGGAAATAATTTCTAAATTACGATTTCTGTTATGAGGAAGGTTCATAAAGGGGTAAAATTAAATGTCGATATGTACAATTTCTGTCTCTGAGTTTAATGAGATCAACATGTTTAGGTTTTGGTAAACTAAATTAATGTTTACTGAGACTTCTAATTTTTTGGTTCAAAATTTCAAAAGTTCAGTGACTTTTGGTATCATTTTAAAATAATCTCAAAAACAGGCTTTGTCTCTATACCTTTAGTTCATTTTAGTCCTAATAAGATGGTTACAATTCCTGTTATTTTGGTAGGTTTAAAAATGTATTTTAGTTTACTCTTGCCCAGGTGAAATTAAACTGCACATTTTTAGAACGCCACTAGATAGTGATAAAACCAAAATACCCAAAGTAATCTAATAATTGTAGCTTGATAATTCTCTTAAAAAGAAAATATTTTGCAATCTGCTGCCTAAAATTTGCTGAACTAATTAACAACACTTATTTGTGAATCTATTTATTAGAGTAAGATTATTCATTTCAAACTTTATTTCAATTGTTTCTCAGAAGCTGGTAATCTAAGTTTCATTTTTAAGGTTTTTTTGATATATTTGTAATGCTCATCGTTTTCGGTAAACTCTTAGTTCTAAAATTAAGTGTGACTTAAGAACTGGAGTATGACACACATAGAATCACAATGATATCAAACTAAAATTTAAATCTTAACTAGTATCATAAGGAAACTTGATTGTACAATGATGTTTATTTAAGTTGTTAATGGAAAGAGCAATTTTTCTTAATACTTTGATATTTAAACCCAAGGTTCAACATATATTGTTTTAAAATTGGTTTAAATAAGCCAGAAGGTTCCAGTTATTGGAAAGATTAGAAATGAAATAATTTCACTAAATCATTCTGAAATTTAGGGTTTTGTTTTTGTTTTTGACTTAACATAATGTGCAATCCTATCCAATGTGACTTAAGAGTATGAACTACAAAACTTGCTCAAGAAATTATTGTTAAAAAATCCTAGGCTAATGTGAAATGTGAATTCAGCCATTATCTGTCAGCCTCTCTGAACTGGCATGTTTTAACTTGGCCCAAAGAATATGGTTTTAGGGAATTGTATTTAGGAACATTTGAATTAGGATTAGAGATATAAACTTATATTGTATATAGAGATATACAATAGAATAAAAAATAGAATGGAAAGATTTCTTAAAATATTGTTTCTGTAAGAAGAACTATTTTATAAAAGTGCATAATGAATTATGTGGTCAGGCAAACATGTCCTGCATGAATCTGAAATAAGAAAGTATATTTAAAATATGCTTTCAGATAATTCATTAATATTTACATAGGATAAGAAAACATTTCTCAGTTATCATATCTCAAAATATTTATCAGTATTCCAGTAAAAAACAATTATTTAAAACGTATTAAGTATTTTTCTGTCCAACTTGTAAAATATTCAGAGTGCGCTGTAGTATATGGATGTTCAAAGGTTTGTTTCTAGAGGCTACTTTCAAATTACTATGTATAACACTGCAATTTTAATTGTGGTTTTCTGTTCTTACTTCCTTATCCAAACAACGTATCTACCCTTCTTAGTCATTGGATGCTTAAAGAATATATAATTCTTAATTTGGCACCGTGAGCTTAATACATCAAATGGAAGAATCAAATATGATAAATTAATAAGTTAAATCCCAATTCATAGTCATTCAGAATATCCAAAGCCCAGAAGTCTGTTCCAATTATGGGGATTCTAACTCTTTTTTTAAAAAAAGTATATTACATGTATATTTGTTCATGGTATTTATAAGACACTTTATGGGATTTGTATTCTGAAAGGAAAGTTAAATGCAACTGCAAATTTAAAAAAAATTAAAATATTTTATTAACACTAAGCATTTTTGGTATGTTTTGAAAAGGTTAATTTTTTCTTTGTACAAGTGAGGCAGATCTTTAAAAAGCCAATAGGAGCTCTCTGTTTTGGCTTCCTTTCAGGTTGAATCCCAACGAAGTTTAATAAATGGAGAACTTATCCAACAGCAAAATATCCATAGGTATGCTTTTATTTATTTTAATGCATTTCAGCTAAATTCCTTTGATTAGCTTATTGAAGTCCAAGAAAATTAATTGTTTTGGATAAGGTTTATGTCACTCAAGTAATGCATCTCACATTTACTTAGCATATGGCTGCCTTTGCCAAACATGATAATTGATCAAAACTGCAGAACAGGCTATATAAGACACTGATCCTCAATCATTTATTGGTTTCCATGTGTTAATTTTAATTTCTGTATGGGACTATCATTAATCCAACAATTCAACTATCCAAAATAAGATTATTAATGATCTTATAACAAGTAAGTTTCTCTCTCAGAAATTTTGTTAAATTATTATGAGGAATAGGACAGATCTTTCTTCTGAAGGTATGCTTTACTTCATTTTTATAATTAGCTTTTCCCGGCCTTTGCTTTCTAATATATTGGGCACATTTGATTGGCTACGGTGTTTGGGATTTTTGATAATTGCAGTCCAATACCACATGTAAATAGCTTGAGAAATATTTGTCTAAATAATGTGCAAAATACTTTGCTAGCGAAGCAAAATAATTTCTAGTGTCTTAATTGTTAGGCTTCTGTACATTACTTGGCTCTTTATTCACTGGTGCCACAGATGCTATTTTGGAAATTGAAATAGATTGATCTAGATTTTTTTTAGAATTTGATTGTGGCACTTCTTGATTTCAGTTGTTAATTCTAAATATGACAAAACTTGCATCTAACATAGTGCTTTTATTCCTGTAAATGAAAAGCTGAAGTAGAAGCATTTTTGAATAGATAAGGAATATGGGTATGTTGGATGAAAATATAAAATTTCAAGCTGAAGAAAAGTATATTTTGGAAAGTTGTTATCAACTAACTTATCTTTTTCTTCTAAAAGCTGATAGATTGAGGCCTGTTAGGGTTTTTATGTTACAGGCAATCTTTTCCCATGATTTACTTGTAAATAAAGACAGAGCATTTTCGAAAAGCCCCAAAAATTTAGATCATAAAACAGATAGAAAGTAGT
Organism: Laticauda colubrina; assembly: GCA_015471245.1. Taxonomy (NCBI): domain Eukaryota; kingdom Metazoa; phylum Chordata; class Lepidosauria; order Squamata; family Elapidae; genus Laticauda; species Laticauda colubrina. Next base: position 23,795,011 of record BLBF01000019.1, read on the forward strand.
AATTGTCTTTTTGAGACATATTGAAAGAATATATTTACAGTATTTAAAATGTTTATAATTTATGTTTTAGTTAGGAAGTGATTTTCAAATGAATAAAAGAGATCATCGTTACTTTTGGCTTTACAGCTGAGACATATTTCACTTAAACAAATAACACACAACTTTTATATAGATCTTATGAAGTGGTATGATTCAATTTTTTTTACTACCAGTTCTGTGGGCAGGGCTTGGTGGGTGTGGCAGGGGAAGGATACTGTAAAATCGTTGTTCCCTCCCCAATCCTATGGGAAGGTTACTGCAAAATTCCATTCCCTCTCCACTCCACTAACCTGCTTTCCAGCTCCATTCCCCTGTGCAGGGCAACAAAAGAAGACCCAGATGATCAGCTGGGACTCGGGAGGCAGAGAATAGATGGGGGCAGAGCCAATCAGAGGTGGTCTTTGCAGGTTCTCCAAACTACTCAAAATGTCTGCTACCTGTTTTCCAGAACTGGTCAGAACCTGCTGAATACCACCTCTGATCTTAACATAGCTGGTAATTATGCCATCTTCTTAACATCATTACTTAAGGTGGATGTTCAGAACTGTTAGAAACATGGCAAACAATGAATTGTGCAGCAGTGTCATGCAAATGTCACAACTTACGTATTTGTGTGATGACATCACTGTACACATGTCACTTTGACATCACGAGAGTTTGCTGTTGGCATTGATAATCATGTTAGCCAGAGACAGAGGGCAAATTCTCCTATTTTCTGATGAATGGCTTTGGGAGAAATAAAAATATATGAAGAATCTAACTTTTTTTTGTATATTTTTTATTTTTTCTTATTTACAAACATATTGTGTGAACACTCTGGTACCAGGCTATCTTATATTTTAAAACAAATATGACAATATTGCTCATATTCAATATAGTTGAAAATCTTATAAATTTTCATGTTAATACATATATATTCTTTGATTTTACACCATTTTAATATCTTATTTTTATGTCAATCTCCATGTTCTAAATATCCCTCTTTTTCTACAGGTAGAATATTATTAATCATATTTGTAGTGTTTAATAGATTTATGTAATTCCAGTAATTCACCAATTTATATTGAATTATAATTATAATCTTCATATTATTATGTTTTAAAAATATCCCCTTTCTAATCACATTTTGCAAACTTAATGACAGATAAAATAATAATCATATTTATGTTTGACAAGTTATGAAATTATAGCAAATTATATAATTTTAATACAATTGTCTCTATATTCTTAACATCACTCCTTTTATTATAGATATATCAAGTCATATTTGCAGTATTTAACAATTTATATAATTATCATAACCATTCATAAATTCATATCGATTTATATTTTCCCATTATTTATCCCTTTTAGTTTTTAATTTGCCACTATTATATTTAAAGAAAAGTCCCTTTCTAGTCACATTTTAACACAAATAAAAAAATATTCATCATGTTTACATTTAACAAATTGTGCAATTCTAATAATATAATTACATCTATCTTGTGTTATATTTCATTACATTATTTTTGTGTCAATGAGGTTCCACATATTTCTTTTTCTACCATAAAATGTTAATATTCATGTTTATTACATTTAACAATTAACAATATCTTTACTAATAACGCTCATTTATGTGAAACTATAACATTTTTTCCACTTTAGCATCATCTTTTACTCTCATTAAAACTTTGATTATTCGTTTCTTAGCTTGGGTCCCATATTCCTCTCTTGAATTTTATCTCTATCATTTTTGACCATCCCTCTTAATCATTTCTCCCTTTTCTACTATATTCCATTGTCTCATTTTCAAGTTATCTACTCTTACCCTGGTCTTTCTCCCAAAAAATTCTCCCTAGATTTCTAATTCCTGTTTGACTTCCCTTAAAACACTCTCCCCTTGGTTTCTTCCATCGATCATTATTTTTATTTACTTTTTGTCATTTCTTTTTGTTGTATCATCTGTTCTGTTTTATTGGTTACTCTTCCAATTGGTTCCTCTTCTTCCTGGATCTCCTGTTTTCCAGATCTAGTTCCAGAGTTTGCATTTTATTCAAAATGTCCTCAAATCTTCTTGCCATTGTGTTTTTAAAGTCCTGAAATTCCAATGCAATTTCTTTGCAAATTCCACTCATCTTTGTTTTTATTTAATCTATTTCTTTCTATCCAATTGTCCAACAGTCCTTTATTCAAACCTGTCACTTTTCAAACCAAAAATCCAATGTCCAGGAATTTTTATATCCCAAAATTAATTGTTCTATTCTTTTAAGTAGTCCAAGGATGAAATTTTGATAAATTCCTCAACCAGTTAAATCTTGTATTGTAGCTTTCTGGGCTCTTTAATAATAAAAGTCTCTTATTTCTCAGTTTGGTTCTCTTTAAACCAGGTCTTATCAAAACTTTGGGAATCTGCAGTATCTTCCCTTAATAGCAGGTGGCACTCTTGAATCAGTTTTCACTTTTCTCTTTTTTTTCCTTTCTCATCAAATTTTATCAATATTTTCAGAAATTTATATTCCTTTTTAATTTTTTTAAAAATAAACCTCATTCAGTTTTTGTTATGCCCCTGTTGGAATCTGATTCCAGGGAGGAGGTTGAGCAGCTGACAGGGAGTGGGAGTTTGGTTTTGGTGGCTGTGGAAGAAACTGGGAAAGGGCACAATCCGGAAGACCCAGGGCCACCCTCTCTTCATCCTCGGGCACATAGGGAGGAATGGAAAAGGGAGCAACATGTTGTTATGAGAAAGAAGAGGACATGATTCCCTTTATTAGCTGCAGTTGGAAAAACAATTTTAAAAGGCCTTTTGCACACAGCACCTTGCTGGAAGCAAAGTGTGAATTATCTTTGTCAACTCTTATCAGGGTTCTGACATCCTCCCAACTGTGTGTTTCATTATCTTTTGAAGTATGCAATTCTTTATCCTGCTTGTCTCGTTCATTGCTGTTTGTCTTGGTTTTTATTTATAATTTATATGTATTTTGGATTCGGACTAAATTTCTTCCCTTTAAAAACTGTTCTTGGGAGAGTTTTTTCTCCAGCTGATGATAACTGGACATTGGGGGCTAATTTGGAGGTATTAAAGGGACTACCTACTTTTATGATTTTGTTGCTTTTGTGCCATGCCCCAGGTCATCACAGTTTTCCAACAATTTAAAAACATAAAAAAACACAATTGCATAAACGTTGAAGACATTGTACTTTGCCTGTACCTGCATGTAAAGCCACCAGTCAATGTCTATATTTTGCTGTTTTAATTCCTGTATTGTTTTCCTTGTTTATCGAGCAAATCCTTGCATTTTCTCATTTTGGCCAGATCCATTGCATTTGGGTATATTAATGCCTCCATTGTCAACAGCTAACTTGATATTTTAGTATAGTGGTCATTCTTGAGTTTATCCTATACTTGAATAAGTGCATCCCAAATTTTTTTTCCATTTTTTTTTATTTCAATCTGCATATGCACAACAATACATTAACAGTGTGGCATCAATATATCATACATTTTAGTATAGGCAAAATAATAATATCAATCATACCTCTCAATGCATATATTTCACATTAATTCATAATCCTTCAATGGTTATTTTCAATCTTTCAAAACTTTCTACCACCATATCAGTTAAGCATACCTGGTAATTCCTTTATTCAATTTTCTACCTGCTTTTATTTTTTAAAATAAAAAATTCTTATTTGGCAAGCAGTGTGGTTCCAGGTTTCACATCTCAATACAGACATGACCACAGTTACCTGTTCATTATATTTGTTTAGTTTATATTGCATCATCCTTATTATTGTTAAATATTAAGCTTATCCAATTCCAATTCAGGTTATATTAATACATTCTCATATCTTAAGCCCATGTCACACTGGCCAACGGATGCAAACAGGACGCAGCGGACAAACAAAATGTTCCATCCGTTGTTATCCGCTCTCAAAAGGGGCAAAAATTTGCATAACCGGAGCGGATAACACGGACGCGGGGAGGACGCAGGGCGGATGCAAAATGGAAGCCCAGCGGATGGAAGCGGATGAGAGCAGATGGCACATCCGCTAGGCTTCCGGGGGGCCTCAGCAAAGCGGACGCGGAACGGATGAAGCGGATGCAGAGCGGAAGCCTAACGGATGCCTGGCGTTAATTGCGCATGCGGGGAGGATGCATTGCGTCAGCCCCGCGGATATAACGGAAGCAGCTCGGAAGCAGGTCGCCATTCAGAGGAAAGACCTGCTGCCGGACGGATTGGCTGCCTTGCCAGCCCTGCCTGCATGTCTGCCTGCAAGCCTTACTGCCAGCCTCCCTGCCAGCCTTGCTGCTGCCTGCCTGCCAGCCTTGCTGCCAGCCTCCCTGCCAGCCAGCCTCCCCACAACCATGCGGAAGCACAGCAAGCCTCAGCCATCTGCTGCCAGCCCTGGCAAGAGGGACAGGGCTACCATCCCAGCCCCTGGCCCTCACTCTGGTTCTGCTGGGGCTTCTGCAACACGGGCTCGCTCTTCTGGGGCTGGCGCTTCTGCTGCTTCTGCTTCTGGAGGAGCTGATGACAAGCACTCCAGCACCAGCACCTCCACAGCACCTGCACCCTTCACCCCTGGGACTGAGCGACCAAGAGGAGTGCCAGAGACTCATTTTTGTCTTATAGCTTGTGGTTAATAAAGTCTATTTATGATTCACACACTTGCTTCATTTCTTTTTTTTAATAAAGTCTTGCTGGAAACTTTTAGAAATGGTTTAAGCCTTTGCATGCTTGTGGGATGGGTTAAGATAGCTGTGGGATGGGCAGGGATACCTGTGGGATGGGCAGGTCTAGCTTTGGGATGGGTAATAGCTGTGGGATAGATAAACCTCCAGTGCAAGCATAGTGGGACTATGGTCCACCCTCCCAAGTGCCACACCTACGGCCCTTTATTATCAATAATAATGTAATAATTATCCACACATGTCAACATAAACACAACTCTTTATTAAACGCCCTGTTCATTGTAGGCCAACCCAACATACATGGCCCAATCTCATCCGTGTGATGAGACAGGCTGAAGGAAGCATCCATTAAGCATTTACCATCCTGTCTTGCCACTCCACTGCTCCAGCTGGGGAGTTGCACCAGTGTTTCAGGAGGTTGCGCTGCTTCTTCGCCTCACGTGAGGCTCTGTTGGGGCCTTGCACATCCTGAGTGTTGATCAGGTTTTGCCCTTGCCTCCATTCCCCAGCCTCCATGTCCCCATTGCCTTGTTGACGGTCCACAAGCCTGTTCTGCAAGACTGGGTAGCGGGTGCGCATGAGATTGTGCAGGATGCAGCAAGCTTCCACGATCCTCATGGTCTCTGTGCTATGCTGCATGTTGGTGAGAAGTACCTGGAACCTGTTGGCCAGGATGCCAAAGGCGTTCTCCACCACCCGTTTTGCCCTGAACAGCCTGTAGTTGAAGATCCTCTCTTCATGGGTGAGGTATTTGGAGGTGTAGGGCTTGATGAGGTAGGTTGTGAGGGAGAAGGCGTCATCCCCCACGATGAAGTAGGGCACATCTTGTGTGTCATTGGGCAGCGGGCCTGGATCTGGGAAGCCCACCATGAGGTTGCGTTCCAGCCTCTCCTTGAGGTGACTGGTGTTGTATACCTGGGCATCTGAAGATGAGCCGTTGCCTGAAGCATCGATGAACATGAACTTGTAGTCAGCATCGACCATGGCGAAGAGGATGATGCTGAAGAAGCCCTTGTAGTTGTGATAAGTGGACCCCGACTTGGCTGGCGCTTTGCAGGCCACGTGCTTGCCATCTATGGCTCCAACGGTGTGGGGGAAGTTCCACTTCTGATACCACTGCTCTGCAACTTTCTTCCAGCCTTCTTCAGTGGAGGGGCACTGGAGGAGCTCCTCCATGTACTCTTCAATGATGGCCTGCACCACTTCTCTGACCACAAAGCTGATGGTGCTGCCTGGCACCCTCCAGCCGTACTGAATGTTCCTGTAGGTGGTCCCTGAGGTCAGGTGGCGCAGAGTGAGTGCCACCTTGAGCCCAGGTTCCAGGCTGGGCGGGAAGTTGGTGTTTGTCTTGCTCAACCTGGGTGTCAGGCGCTGCACAACTTCGTCAAACATGGCTGGAGGCATCCTCATGAAGTTCTGGAACGCCCGAGTGTCTTCGCTCCTGAGCTCCACCATCAGCTTGTTGTACAGTCCGTCCTCTGCTCTTCTGGCGAACCATCTTTGGACCCAGACTTTTTTTGGGTGCCTCCTTTTCTTCCCGTAGTAGAGTTCACAGAGCCTGTAGATGGTTTCGCGCTGTTGCAGAAGGATGGTGGCTGCCGAAAGGACTTTGTCACTATCCACGGTGGACATGACTGGATGCTGTGGAAGAGGAAGAGCCAGATGAAGGCTGCAGAGGTCTGCACCGCTGGGCTGCTGTTCTGAAAGTGAGATGCAGGCGAGTTGCTCCCCCTTTTTATAGGCAGTATAGGTTTTCCGCTAGGCATCCTCTAGGCATCCTGTAGACATCCTTAATATCCGAGATAGGTCCCCTCTGCGAACGTTTTTTCCATTTTAAACGCTTTGTTTCCGTACTGCATCCGCTAGGCATCCGTTCTGCATTCGTTCTGCGTCTGTTCCACTTCCTCCCTGCGTCCAGGCGGATGCGAGTTGCGCGGATGCGCAGCGGATGCCTAGCAGATATAGTGGATGCGTAGCAGATGCATAGCGGATGCGTAGCAGATGCATAGCGGATGCGTAGCGGATGCAGAACGGACGAATACATTACAGAATACGGACGAATACACAAATGGATACATTTTCCACGCAAAAGTTTTAGGCAGCCCAAAACTTTCGGAGCGGATGAAACGTCCATAAACGGATGCTGGACGGATAGAGAGGAAGCCAAACGGAGGTAGTGAGTACATCGCGTTTTCGAATGGATGGCAAGGTTTTTTGTCCGTTTTAAATCCTTTGCATCCCTTGGTTCAGTGTGACATGGGCTTTATTTTACAATGTTATCTAAAATTCTCACCTCATTTCTGTTGTCATTTCTTATATTTTTTCTGTCACATTTGTCATTTTATCAATCCTTATCTGTAAATATAATTGTCCCCTCTGGTTAATAATTCAAGCTAACCACCTTCATTCTACCTAATATCAATCTCCCTATCTAGTATATAATACACATATATATATATATATTTCTCATTACATTACATTACATTACAACATACTATTTTCAATATATCCTTGTGGATATATTGAACATATTATGCAACATATTACCTTGTGGAATCTCCTTCCTTCTCCTTTTTTCCCCCCACCCATTATCTCTCACTCTTTGGACAATGTACTTCCTTTTCATCCTTGTTTGTTTCCTATTCCTCCTTGTTTTCTGGTCCTTTCTCTTAATTCCCTTTTTTCCCATTCTTATTCCCCTCCATTTCTCATTCCAGTTATTAAAACTTTTCTTTCTCTGTCTTGATTTTTCTTTCGCTTTTCCTTTTTCTGTTTTTTCCCTCTCCCTTTATCCATTTTCTGAACCATTCTCCCTTTTATCATCCCATCAAATTTTGAATTCTAATTTCTTTTCACCCCTACTTAAATGATTGTTGTTCGTTTTGTTCTTCCATGTTGGCTTTTTCTTTATAGAACTCCTCCTGCTCTGGTTTATTTTGTTCTTGTGTATGCTGAGTCACCATTTCTAATTTCCGTAGTACATAATTTGCACATTTCAAGTTTAATTTTTATCATTTCCTTTATATCTTGCAAATCCAATCTTATATCAACAAATAGTTTCTTCATTATATCTTATCCTTTTTTTCCTCTTAACAGTTAAAATCCTCTTCTTTAATAGATATATTCAATTCCAGAGTCCAGTACATTATTTCAGCCAATATCTTTTGAATTTATTTTCAACAATCTATATTCTTGTGTCTTTGTTCGGATGGTTCTATAACAATAACAAAGTTTCTTTTATTTTCTTTTAAGTTCCAAAATCCAAACTCTTGAAAAGACCAGACACTTTTTAAAATGTACTGAAGTTTTCCTGTACCATCAGGTGGTGCTCAAGTCTTTTTACCTTTAACTTTCTTTATTGAATATAATACTTTTATTAAGTTCGCTAATTTCAATCATTAGCTATTTCTTTTCAACACACTCAATTTCAGCGTTTAATTGTGCTCTTTAAGTGCCCATAATTCAATAGTTATCCAGTTTAATTTTGAAACCTTTGTTGCATTAAAGTATTTTCCTTTAAATTTTCTCCTCCAAATTAATCCAATCCAAGTTTTATAAGATTCAATTTTGTTCTCACTTTCTCTGGTTGCTGCTTCTACACACTTCCCTCCAAGATAGCCCTTTATTTTAATACCGGGGTACCTCAAAAGTGATGTCCTTTGCCTGGTTCATACTCTGCTAGTTACTTCTCTGCTCCAGCATAAAACGTAGTTTCCTGGAGTGTTCTTTGTTTTCATGGTGGCCATTTTAGGACCACTGCTGCAGTTTGCCTTTGGGAGGGATTTTCTTGTCAGGAAGGGGAGTTGCGACTCCCCTTGACCCTCCAGGCAATTTCTCCCTTCTTCACCACCCCACCAGGGTGGTTCTGATCCCAATTGGGATCCTCCAATAAGTGAGCTTGGGTGAAACTGCGCACGGCTTCCTCTCCGACTCCAACAAGGAACCAACTCGAAGTCACCAAGTGCATCCCTAATTTGATGCTCTCAGCCAGTCTTTGAAAACTTGCAGATTTCCACACCGTGCAGAGCAGTTCTTCCAGGCAACCCCTTCTGACCAGGGGATGCAGCCACAGCATCACAGAACCACCAAAATTGCCTTTTGGCTAAATGTAATGTTTTTAAGAATCCATAATGTCCAGCTTGTCGAACATCATGGCAATGGCATAATACTTTAGTTCTCAAGACTTCAGGTATATACAACTTCGTCCCTCTCCATGCAATCCTATTGCGGATATCACATTGCATTCATTTTTTATATCCACGTGTCCCCTTTTAGAGCATTTGGTAGATCCTGAGCCAATAATTGCACCCTTACTGACTGTAATGTCTTCCTCTCCTGGATAATCTGCTGTACTATCAGGTCTCATCTGCTGTCATATTGTAATAACTGACAAAGCATCAACTAAAAAATCCTTTCTTGCTGGTGCGTACTTTAGGACGAAATTAAACCGACAAAAATATAAAGCCCATTGGACCTGCTTAGAAGATAATCGTCAAGGTGATTGGAGTGCTTCCAGATTCTTATGATCCATCCATACTTTGAATGGACGCTGGGACCCTTCAAGGAATTGTCTTCATGTCAATAATGCCCAATGTAGAGCATAGGCATCTTTCTCCCACACAGTCCAATTTCTCTTAGTTGGATTTAATTTCTTTGATGTATAAGCACATGGTTGCAAGCTACCTTTTTCATTCTGTTTTAAAAGAACAGCTCCCACTGCCACATCTCTGGCATCTGCCTGGATCAAATAGCAATTCTATATTTGGATACTTCAGAACTGGCTGTTGAGCAAACATCCACTTGAGGGAATTGAATGGTCATTGACATGTCTCTGACCATATGATGGATTGTCCTAGGTGAGGTTTTATGGTCTGTCTTGGTTTTGTTTTTAAGAAATCAGTTAACGGTTGGGCAAGAGCAGCAAACGGGATAAATTGCCTGTAGAAATTAGCGAACCCTGAAAAGCTTTGTAGTTGTTTCCTCATAGTAGGAGCTTGCCAGTTTAATACAGATTGTACCTTGATGGGGTCCATTTCAATTCCTTCGCTCAGGATACAATATCTAAGATAACTGCCCAAAGGACAATTGAAAGTGGTCTTCCACTCATCACCAGGATGTATATGGACTCTGTAATAGGCCTCATGTAGATCCAACTTTGTAAAGTATTTCCCTTTCACTACTGTAGCCAATAGATCTTTTATAAGTGGTAATGGATATAATGGCTCCTTACATATAGCATTCAACCCCCAAAAATCCACACATAACTTAGCCCGCCATCCTTCTTTTCCCTTAACAAAATCGGGGCTGCAATATGCGCTCTTCCCAGCTTTAATCCAATTTAGTATGATGGAATTCGCACTTTAAATAACACTGTAAGGCAGAAGCTTCCAGTGCTAACCTAGAACGGTTGGGATACCATTCTTGTTGGATGGAAAATTTGTTGTTTGACATTAAAAACCCTTGAAACCTGCTTTCTGCTCTGCATGGTAGTTTGTGTGCAAATCTGCAAGTATTCAAAGACCAGCTAAGAGCATCAAATTAGGGATGCACTTATTCAGGTATGGGATAAAATTGCTCACGTAATCTTTTTTGGAGTTCACTACTGTGTTAAAATCGCCTACCAGACATATATTTTCATACTCCATCTCTCATTTTCCTATATATTTATGCTTAAAATTCCTTCTGTTTTTTCATTCGGTGCATATATAACTATAATACTTTCTTATAATGTATTATTATTTCAAGCATTAGAATTCTGCCCAACTCATCTTCATAAGCCTGTTTAGATTGTAGCTATTTTCTAACATATATAGCTATCCCTCTTTTGTTGTTGTTGAGCCAAGGATAAATATAAATTTCCCAACTTTGCTGATGTCAAAATTTTATTATGTTTTTGTATATGTGTTTCCTGAAGACATATGATGTTTATGTTTTATTTCTGTAGTTAATATTGTTTCCTTTTTGCTGGTGAGTTAATCCATTGACATTTATAAAGATTAGCTTGATTTCTTCTTCCATCCTATTTTTGATATGTTACTTGTTGGTGTCTATTTGCTCTTACTTCTCTCTGTTATCTTGTTCTTATGACCTCTCTTGCTGTTCAGTTTCCTCTTGTTCTCTTTCTTCTTGTTCTTGTTCTTCTCTTTCCTCTAACCATTGTCCTTCCTGGCTTCTTTGCTGACTTGATCTTCCTCTGATGTTATATAAATGTTGAAGAATTCCCGTGCTTCCTCTACACTGTCTATTTTGAATTTCTTTTCCTGTCACGATATCTACATCCCTTCTGGGATGAGCCATCCGTCTTTCGATGAGGTGGATTTCCAGATCAGGGAGGAGAGATGGGGCTCTTCTCGACCTGCCAGGCAGTCAGTCCCCTTTACTTCACCACCCTTTCAGACTATGACTCCAGTTGGAGCTTGAACTTGAAATGGGGCAGTGGAGCTCATGATCCTTGCTTCCAATAGCACCAACAGCCAGAAGCCAAGAATCTAACTTCTTGATAGATGTGACAGGGTTGTGCTTTCATTTTCTTTTTCTGACCTGACAGAATACTACTTACGGTGCTATTCTGTGTAAAAAATATATACACTTGTTCTCATAAATATTACCTCTGCTGAATAACTAAGCTATCTAAATAATACTATATTTCTCTGAAAATACTACCTACCCCCAAAATAAACCCTATGATGATTAGCTTATTTGGAGTGGGTCTGACATGCCCTACCCCAAAAAAAGCTCTAGTGAAGGGATGGGCGTAGCCAGAACAGGAAGCAGCTGTTTCCTTCCCCAGTCATCTCCTGGCTGCTCAGCCCCTGAATCAAGCATACAGATCAGCTGAGCCAGCAAGGGCCAGAAGCTGCTTCTCCTTCCTTTTCTGTGGGTGCACTCTATTCCTTTCAAGCAATGTCACTTGAGAAAAGGACCACATCCCAGGATTGCAACATTGAAGGCTTAGGTAGGAGTCTATTTGGGATGTCTGATCTGTGCTGAACTTGATGAAAAGATGGCAAGCAGAAAAATCCCCCTCCCCAATTTCCTGCCATTTGCCAAAGAGGTTCCATTCAGAGCCTTCAGCATTTCAATCCTGGGATATGCTGAAGGCTCGGAATGGAGCCTTTTTGACAAATGGCAAAAAAATGGGGAGGGAGATTTTTCTGCCTGCCATCCTTTCCTCAAGCTCAGCACAGACTACCAGCTTCATGGATGGCCTCCTACAATCCTTTGGGAAGCTGGCACAAGGAGCCATTCACACTTCCCATGTCCTATTGGTACATGGGAAAAAATGAACACCCCCCCAAAAAGCAAGCCCTAGCCATTTTTTCAGGAGTCAAAAGAAAATAAGACCTGGTCTTATTTTCTGGGAATCACAGTATTTTAAAATGGAAATTTGAGTGGGACCTGGAATCATTTTATTTCTTATTAGCTGATAATCTGGCATTGCCCAGGTATTTATTTATCCCAATCCTGTATTAGACAGAAAAAAGAATTATAGCTATTGTAGAATATACAAAATATAATAGTAGAATATACAAATTATAAATGGCTTTTTTAAAAAAAGAACTAATCCCCCTTACCAAAGGGGGGCCTTTGTAGAGTACTGTGAAGCCATTACCATGGCAACTCCACTGCTGTATAGTAGAATCCATTTTAAGGCACAACAGGTTGTATCTTAACAGAATTTGAATCCAAAATGCACACTATCACTGTCAAAAGTACTGTGATTTGACACCATAGATATACTTTGTTCCTTTCCATTTCAGCAGCCCAGGCGTTCCAGAGTTATGCTGGAACATCACACCCACACCCCGAGGAATGTTAGGGGTGTCTTATCTCCACAGTATTTTGTTCCAGAGAGTAAGTCATCTATGCACCAAGTATGGTTGAAATTGCTCATGGCGTACCAGAGTTATTCTGGAACACACACACACATTCACACTCATCCATTTTTATATCGATATTTGTTTCTGAGGTACCTTTCTTAAAAATACTTTTATTGTGAGCTGCCCAAAATCAGGGAATTGGGCAGCATACAAATTTATTAATAAATATTAGAAACAGACCCATTAAAATTAGTAAAACATACCTTACACGTATGAACAAAGCCAACATTACCTCTGTTTTAGCAATAATTATACTATTTTTGTTTTTTGCAGTTGACAACATATGGTACTCCAAAATTTGCAAAAATAATGCATTTTGATGGAGATGAATCCTAATGTTGAATTTTGTTCAACCACTGCCCCTTTCAGAATGCTGTAGAAAACTACTTCTTGACAATACTTATTTCTTGGCTTTACTTCTTAGCATTAGCTGCTTGTGTAATATTCATTGCAAGACTATGGATGAATCCACAACAGAAATTGGTGTGTAAAGTATCTAGTAAATATCTAGTGCTAGTATATTTTTCTAAATAAGGAACATTATGAGGGTAGTTTAGTATATAATATTGTATGTTGAGCCCAAATAGAGATGGAATTCAGTTACAAGTCTTTTCTTCAAAACATTATTTATGCAGTTGTTTATATAGAAGTTAAGAAAATTGTATAAATCTAAAAAATGTAACAACTGAATTAATATTTTCAGTTTTCACAAATGCATTTTCCTTGTTTTCCACTTGATGGAGTAATAGGACTTGATTATAAGAAGTTATTTTATTTGTGACTTGTGTCAAAGAAAAAGTACATGGATGTGTAAAGATATATTTGGTTTCCATTCTTTTGCTATCTCACTTAATTTGTCTCATAATCTTGGCTATTTAATTAGTTGCCCAGTGTTTTTGCTTTTCTCCTCTCCCCACCAAATAGATATTTGGTATGTGATATTATCAATCCATCATCATTAGCTTTATTTTTAAAACATCTTTTCTGTTTTAATCTTTTATACAAATAAGGATGTACAGATTTTATGTTGTAAAACCAGCTGTAATTCATATCACCTGTGAAAGCAAGTCTAAGTTTTTTTTCACACCTAAAAGAACTTGTTTGAAATGTTTGTTTCAGTAAATACCCTTTGATTTAATGTGGATGTCGATATTCAACTGCTAATATGCTTGTAAAACCTGATAGGAAAGTATGTGATCAAATATGAATGTTTAGTTTTAATAATTTTTCCATGCTTTTGCAGTTGTGTATATTATGATGGTTCAAAATAATTAATTTTGATATGATTAACAAAGTATATTGCATTGCTTGTACAGTAAGAGGTGTTGTTATAAACAATAAAGTTTTTTTTTACTTTGCATACATATGTTAAGTTTACCTTTTGATAAATAGTTGTTTTGTGACTGCAATAGTATGTATTTTATTACATTGTCCAAACTCTGCTCTTAAAAGTCCGTCTGCAGATTTTGGCCAAAAAATTGCCTATTCCTTTAATTTAAAAAAAGGTAGATCTAAAAGCTAGCAGTTCAATGTACTAAATGCTATTCTAGTAGAAAAAATGTAATTGAAAGTATACAGTACTTGTTCTTTTATATAAACTGAGCCTTAATCTATCTAATCTTTCACATCAACAAAATAGGGGCATGTTTGCCAAAAATAGTTCCCAGTGATGAGTTGACCAGATGTTTTCTGAAATGTAGATACTCTGCAGATATGGTAGGCAGATATTATCATTTCCCTATTAGAAATACAAGAATTAATATCCCTTAATTTCTGGATCAGCTATGGTTAAAGCAACAGAACAGAAACCAGAAGACTGAGTTCTTGTTTCAGTTTAGGCATGAAAGCTTCTTGAGTAACTTTTGGCCAGTTACTTTCTCTAAGATAGAGTGTCAAACTCAAGGCCTGCGGGCTAAATGTGGCCCATGGGATGCTTAAATCTGGCTTGTGGGGCCAGCCTGGAAATAGTAAAGGACTGGCCCACAGTGCCTCTGCTAGCAAAAATAGGGCGCAAAGAGGTGTGTGCACCCCCACCGTGCCCCAAGGAGCCACGCATACCCCGTTTTGGCCAGCAAAGTGCTGCAGGAGGCATCTATCCCATCTCACCCCCCCCCCACACACACAACCTGGCTGGCTGTGGAAGAGAACTACAGTACTGATTAGGCCCTCAAAGAAATCCAGTTTGACATCCCTGTTCTAAGACCAATTAATCTCATAAAGTTGTTATTGTAGAAAATTGGGAGGATGGAGTACGTTCACTATCCCGGGATTATTTATAACAATAGAAAAGTGAGATAATTTTTATTTTTTTTTACTCAAAGTAACATTAGGGCAAACTTAATTTCACTGAAGGCTGCATCAGGGTTGAGTTTAACTGTGGGGGGGGGGTGTGTGTGGCCAAGGTGTGTGTGGTCAGCTCAACATCACTTATGTCAGGGGTGCCTATGGTGGCCCAGATAGAGTTGGGGGAGTCCATTGCTGAAGAGCAGAGGAAGTAGAGACCATGGAGAACAACAAACTCTTATCCTCCAGAGGAGCCTCATCATCCCTCTCAGGCCATGCGGAAAGCCCCCAGATGGTGACACAGGCTGTCCAGAGGCTGAGGCAGCAGAGGGCAAGCACCCAGCCTGGCCCTCAAGCTCCCACGCACTGCAAGCCCACAGCCCAGCTGAACCCCGCTTCCCCGAAGGCTGTGCTTATTTCCTAGATTGCTGCTGCTATTCTCATTCTCCTTGGTGAGATTGCTCAGGGTGTGTGCAGGAGGGCAAAGTGTGTGGGTCAGAGGGAGGCCCACTCCCTTCTCCTTCCAAAGAGACCCAGCTTTGTAACCAAAACATCCTCAGCAATAGGATGGAAGACCAACAGGAGATGTAAGGAGGAGGGGATAAGGATGGCGAACGGGCAGCAGGGTCACTGGTGGCCAAGTGCTAAGGCAGGACTTCTTTCAAAACCTCCCTCCCTCTCAATATAATCTTCCCTTTTTCCCTTTTCTTTTCCCTTTCTTCTTCTCTTCTTTTTCCTTCCTTGCTCTCATCCCCTTTCCTTCTTTTTCTTTTTCTTTCCTCTTCTCCTTTTGTGTCCCTTCTTGGATGCTCAAATGCAAAAGGAGAAACATTTCTCAATGCCCCCTTTCCTTGTGATCAAATGCCACTTTTGCTAGTTGTTTGTTTTGCTAGCATTCTGCCAGTGAAAATGGAGCTCAGGATCGCAACATTTTTGGCTGCGACAGTTCCTGCAGCACTCTGTCAGAGAAAACAAGCTCCATTTCCTGCTGCGATGGATTCCTACTGCACTCTGTCAGTGAAAAGAGAGCTCAGGAGGGCTACATGCATTTTCGGCTGCAACAGCCTCCTGCAGTCCTCTACCAGCAAAAATGGAGCTCTGGAGGGCTACATATGGCCCTCTCTGGCAGAGGCATCACGGGCCAGTCTTTTACTGTTTTCAAGGTGGCTCTGTAGGCCACATCTAAGCATCCCATGGGCCTTGAGTTTGACAACCCTGATCTATGAAGATACTGGTGTTACTGCCTTACGAGAAAGCTAGGAACATAAAAGTTAAGCATGTATGGTTGCATAGCAAGAAACAGGCATTTATGGTGACTGAATCATCTTTCCATACTGCAATATAGAATTTAATCTCATAGTCTGTTTGTCCCCATGACCACTGCTATTAACTGCAATAATTTTTTCAGCTACCCGCATTTTTCAATTCTTTTATTAGCTATTCGACACATTAGGTCACATTAGGTAACAATTTTGAGAAGGGATTGTATGATATCTAAAAGTAGTCAATTTTGACAGGCGGTTATTAGGGAAAGACTAAAAAAAACATTTTAAGCATTCTGATACTTAGCTGACATGAGAATTCATTAGAAATATGCTTGTATATTTTTTGTCTAGAGGTTAGGTATTGGAAGTCAAGGAAGTGACTTGCGGCCAGTCATTCTCCTCAGCCCTTGGAACAATGCAGTGCAAACCACTTCTATAAACAGTGCCTAGAAAACTGCATAGACTTGTTTATTTATTCACTTTAAGTCAAGTCTAACTCAGTCAAACAAAAAGAGAGGAAAGGCTCCTATATTTTACCGGTCCTTCTGAGTATAACCCCAGTCAATGGTAGGGAGAGTATAGGTAGCAAATTATTATTTTTTCGTTAATTTTAGAACTAAGGATTGCTCAATGAAACTATTAGTGATAGTCCAGTGTGAATAAATAAGAATGTGTGTGTGCGTGTGCATCTTAAAATGAGATTGTTAAGCAAAGGCCATCAATGCCAAATACAGAACTAATTAAAATACATTAAAAAGATGTGGATAAGCACTAGTACAGAGCCATTATTAAGACAGTATTTGGCTTGCAATGGCAATTGGACCCAAGTTGCCATTGCTTAGTAATTCTGGAAGCCTGATTGCTGTTGTTAAGTGAGGACCTCATGTGACTTTTGACTTCCTGCTAGCTTCCCCATTGACCTCACTTGTGCAAAGCTGGTTGGCTTTTGTGAGCATGTGACCATGGCTTGCTACAGTCTTGTAACTGTGTGCTGTGACCATGGGGACATTGCAGTGACTGGAACTTTGAGGACAAGTCTTAAGTATCATTTGTTCAGCTTTACTGCAATATTGAACAGTTACTGAAGAAATATTTATAAACGTAAGAATAACGTGTACATCTTTTTTGCATTCATATGCTGAAGCTGTACTTTCTCTTCATCTGTTGCCACACAGCAGTATTTTGTTAAACCAATTTATCAAAAGTATATTTTGTGTAAATTAAGGAGTCTTTTAGTCTTTTATAGCGAGATATTGCAGCCTTCCTCTTGTCTTTGAATCATCTTTTGAAGTTTATCTGCTTAAACTTTTAAAATGTGTTTTAGTGAACGCATTCAGCAGGTATACAGGGAACTGAAGAGGGAGATGTCTAATTTGCATCTGGTGACTAAAGTGCAAGCTGAGATGCTGAAGAAACTGAAATTGATTCCATCTACAACTAAGAAAGGCAAGTACATGTTTGCATAGTTAAAATCTGAAAACAATGCATAGAATTGTTGAAATTTTGATGTGCAGCTTGTTACTATATCTTAACTCAATTGTATCAATTTAGACTGATTGGAATTATCTACTTTCTTTCTATAACTGGTCAACTTCACACATAAAGGTGGTGTTGATGCAGCTTTCTATTTTATGCTGTATTCTCTTGTGATTTTCTTCCCTCAATCAGATGTTATATGTACAAGGCTGAGGTATTAGTTGTATTTGACCCTTTATTGCAACTATTTTATATTTTTTAAAACATCAGATAACTCTTCAGTTTTCAAATGTACTTTTACACACAGTTAACTTTTTAAGAATATAAAAACAAAAGCTATCATTTATTACCTTTTTACTATGGTAATTTTTAATCTTAAGCTTCATTTTATACACTATATTTCTATGGAGAAAGTGCTTTTGATAATTAGATTACAAACTTATTTTTAAATGGAAAATTCTTGATTGCTCAGGAAATTTTTTGCACTCTCAAAATTCTTTGAGTCATACTCTTTCTTCCAAGATTTAAAAGCACTTGAATAAAAATTGTCATGTTTTTATGTTAATGGAAGCCAAATTAAATATCTATATTTAATTGGCCCATGATTATGTCATAAGTGAAATAGATGAAAATTGCACTTGAAAATGAATATAAGGGAATGTACAATACCCTAACTCTGGTGTGTTAAAGGTAAAAAAGGCTATCCATAAGGTACAGGTTAAATAGGAATAAATATGGGTACTGATCAAAGAAAGAACAAGCTTCCTACAATCACATGGCAGTAAGAGATAAATTTGTAATTAGATGAACAGATATTTGCTAGGTACTGTTAATAGCATCTGAATTGTATTAAGTGTAAATGATTCACAGTAGCCCCCAAATTAAATACATTTGGTTCTTTCCACAGTGCCATCCTATACCTCTGTTCAGTGTATTGAAGATCTTGAAAGGGATGCTACCAACCTCCACTTAGTTGCTTCTGGAGCAATATGTAGAAATAGATTACTTCAAACAAGTGGTGATGTTTTTGGTAATCTTGCATCATCCTCACCATGTACTAATGCGAAATTTAGTTCTGCATGTGACTCTCCATTTCTGGAACATAACTCCTATGGAAAAAATTCTCTGGAAGATAATTCTTGGGTATTTCCAAACCCTCCAAAACCTAGTGAAACAGTATTTTGGGAAATGAAAAACAGAGTGACTCACTTAAACTTTCAAGGAAATAACTTAGATCAATATAACCAAAATTGCTTGTATAAGAGCTAAGAACAGAAGGAGGAACTTGAAAGTAGTCCTGAACAAGGTCTTGAACTTGTTAGTAGAAAATAAGAATGGAGAGGAATATAATCAACTTTCAGGCTGCATGAGATTTTCCCTATTATCTAAACTTGAAAATCAGTGAATTCAAAAAAATATGGTGAATGAATCTGTTATATTCTCAATTTTCTGATCGCACATGGGCAGATTTTATATTAAATTGTGGAATAAAACAAAAACATCATGTGGTATGAATAATATTGGTCCAAAGTATGTTACATTCAAACATTTTGACAAGCTATGAGAGGGATTTAGTTCTTGGACAAGTTTTGATTTAAGCTCAGGTAATAATATATTCAATTCTGAATATATTCAATTCCCTGGCTTTTTATTAATGTATGATATGCTGAAAAGGAATAAATAAATTATGTAGAAATTACTTTCATTCCTTTTTTCAATTTATCAACTTATCCTCATTACCCTATGATAAAAAGTTGAAATAGGAAGTTTCTAAATGCTGCAGTAAAATATTTCATCTCTTCACAAATAATATTATGTATTTATTGCTTCTTTTGGGGGGGGGGTGTTTCCTGTCCAAAATGCAATGATTGTTTTGAGGTGAAATATCCAGGCTCCTTAATACAGCTAGGAAGAACTGTAACATTCCAAATATTGTAATATTTCTATGATTCCACATTTTTGATATATTCTATACTAAAGAAGATACATTTGATCCAAAATACTGGATCCATTGGTAACCTCATTATTTAACAGCATTGAAATAATTTTACATCTTTTCTGTCTCATTTTATTACCACTAAATTTCGGTTGAACTCATATACTCTTAAATCATAGAGAGGCTTTTATCAGTATATAAGTAGGTAGATTTCTAACAATAGTTTTATGTTCCTGGTATTTTGAGATGCTGAAACAGCAGGGGAAAAGGTCAGAAAGACCTGACAATATAATGATGGACCAGCTGCAAGTTTTATTTACTTCAGTGCCCAGATCTCATCTGGTCATTCCCACATGTACAGTTCATGTATTCTGCCATTTCCCATTTGTTTCTGAATGGGTACTTGAAAAATGAATAAGAAAAGTAAAATCTATAATAGAAGAAATAATTGTATGTTCCTGAAAGATAAAACTTCTCATGTGGTTGTCTAGATGAACAGCACAACCATATCAGTGCTATCTTTCCTTTCTTCCTTTGCATTGCGTTTGATATAATTCAATACTGGTGCTTTCTATCTTATATTACTAAAGAGAATATAACCTATGGAGGCAAGTGAAAACATGGAGTTTTTTTTCCTGTGTTAATGAATGGCACACATAAATAATGTTCCTCAGATTTTTTAAAATCTTGTCTTGTTCATCCTACCTTTTCTGTGATTAATGGAAATAGTGTCATGCAGAAATTTATTCTGACCAATGAACACAGCTGACTCATAGGAGTACAATCCTCTTGTAGAGTAATAGAACAAACCCCAATATGCATATAGTAAATCTAAGCCACTGATTTCAGCTGATAGAACTGTGTAATAAAAAGAAAAAACAAACCTGTGTAATAAAAAGAAGTAGCAGTAGCCATTTCTCATGTGGCTGCATAGCTCTAATGTTTCTCAGGACTGCTTTTTTGGATTAGATTCTTGAATAAGTTACTATTATTCAACATGCCAAGCCACTTGTTTTTAATGATGTAGAGAGGATACAGCCATGTTTTTGAATAATTTACTTTTGTTTGAAAAAATTGGATGAAAATTGGTAGAAATCTTTTTTTTATTTTGAATGCTCTGAACTGTATACTAACTATACTAATTAGAATTTTAAATTTGAGCAAATTCTGATTATAACCCAATTCTGTATCTGAGTAGAAAACAAAATCTGGAGTGGTTTCATTGTTATAATTAGGAATGTATAAACTTCTTTCAATTTAGGAATGTAGCATTCTTTTCCCCTTCCAAATCAAGACATTCTTAGGATAGAAAGGCTTTAAATTGACCCTAACATTTAATTATTTCATTTATATATCTAAAATAATATCTTACTTAAAATTTATATTTTTAAAGAGATCAAAATGGAATACATTAGAAAAGGAAGTGAAGAAAAAAGAAAATAAAACTCTAGTACCAAATATAAAAGATTAGGTGAATCATTTCTAATCAGGCCTGCTGTGTTTTATGAGTTGCTCTGAGACACGGAAATGATATTTTAATCTCTTAAAACGCCTTGATATAGAAACCCTATATTAATGTGGTTTTTCTTAAATGAAAGGAAACCTAGATGGGTAATTCATAGAAAATAAATATTTTTTTAAATCTGAGAAATGGTCACTTTTTGATTCTCACTACGTTAAAAACTGAGTTTAAAGTTATGAGGTATCATGAAGCATTCATGAAATTATAAATCTGCTTACAAGGTAAATTTAATCAGAGTTTGCCTCCTAACTTACTGGTGCTAATGAAAAGATAATACATTTTCTTTCAAGTTTCATGCAAATAGCACCATTTGAAAAATTATTTTGAGCTGCCAATGTACTCTTGGAATGAGAATTTCTAGTGTTTCTGACATAAGTAATAACTAGATTTAAAGATCAGCTATTCCTTGAAACAGCAGTCCCAAATTTTCTGGCTTGGCAGATCAATGAAGGTGGAGAGGGATAGTTCCATGTGAGCAGCAGGTGTACATACAAGTGTGCGCAATTCCATTTGCACTTGCAAGAATGAGCTTAATGTGCACAACTGCATTTGCACTTGTGAGGGGGAGCTTCATGTACAAGAACGAATGTCCATCATTCATGCAAATGGAGCTTTGTGCATTGCCCAGTTCAAACAGGCCATGGCCCCATAGTGGACAGTATCCCGGGGGTTGGATATCCCTTATTGAAAAGACAACAACATTAAAAGGATAGCATCATTTTTTCCTTTTTTTAAAAGCCCTGAGGCTCAATTTTCTGTAAGCTTTCTAACTTTTTTATATTGATAATCTCCTGATGCTTATTAATTGGCTGAAATTATAGCAGAACCCGAGAGCTAACAGGTTGCATGTGCACACCAAAAAGTTCAACGTCAAAGACTAGACTTCTTTATATCCTCAAGAGATATATATGTGCGTGTATACACATCCAAAACTGCTTGCAAGGTAAAATGCAGTATGCTGTTCATGCAATCTGCCCAATTGTTTGTGGACTTTCATATAGCAAAGTTCAGAGAAAAGCAATTTTCAAGGCAGGCTTATCTGACCATATGTTTAAATGTTCTTTCAACACTTCCTTGCCCAGTTCATCCTGGCTAAAACTGATAGCAACAGGGACTTGACTTATCTCTGCTGTGCTGTTTAGAAAAGTTTGAAAAAAGCAACCAAATCAGAAGTCATAAAATAGTTGCCTAACTGTAGGAGTCAGAATGGGACTGTTTTGTTTTTCATACACAGCACACTCAGAGCAGTAATTGAGACAGCAGGTTCCAAAGGCATAACATTTTATACCTCAATATTCTTCACTGATCAATCTTTTGCTATCCTAGCTCCTTATTTCAGATACCTCAATATTCTTCACTGATCAATCTTTTGCTACCCTAGCTCCTTATTTCAGATATCTTTAAAAAAAGGGACCATCTATTTTATATATAGAAACTCAACCAGCTGATTAATTCAAAAGAATGTGAAAGCTGGAAATTTTTTGCCATGTGCATAGATTTCTTTACAAATGAAATGAGGGAATAAGTATGTAACAATGAAAAATCAGTTAACTGAGATGAGTCTCAGTTAATATGACATAAGTGGTACAATATATTTTGTGATATAATATACTTTAAGTTAGGGGGAAAAGCAAAACACTAAAATTCATGAAGCATTATTTTCATTATATTGGATGAGAAAAAAAATTCCCTGAGAATCATTTTTACCATATATATTTGAAAATGGTTGCATAAGAAGTTAAACAGAGAAACATTTTTTATTATTTGATGCTCATAGAATAGCCTTGTATAAAGGTCAACCCCACATTATAAAGTTTATTCTGTTTCTCACTTTTGTCTTGGCTTTCACATCACCTATTTTATCTGGATTCTTTGACAGGACATTCAATTCTATTTCTTTGCCTCTCAGATATAACTCAAGAAATCTTATCCTAAAACCACAATAGTCTACATTTTGAAGGTAGAATAGATGAATACCTATTGTGTTGTTATAAATACAACAGTTCTAATAGTTCTATTGTTCTAAAGTAATGTTGACATTGTCTTCACTCTTCAAGTGTTGTATTTTAAATTTGTCACAAATCCGAGATCTGCAAATGGAACAAAATTTATTTCCCTAAATACCATTTCCCTGAAAATAAAATTATCTGGAAATAATCCCAAGAGTTTTTTCCGTGTGCGCCTAATATAAGCGCAGCAGCCAAAATAAGCCCTACTTAAGAACCTGATCAGCCAGATGGCCACCTATTTTGTCTGGTTGCTCACGGTGCTGCAGCCATGAGGCAAGGCAAGATGGGAGAGTGTTGCTGCCCACATGCCCAATTAGAAAGGGCGTTGGTACTTACTTGATACGCCTGTTCTCTTTGAGCTGTGAGGAGCATCCAGTAGTGGGAGGTGCTTAGTCTCCGCATTCACAGGCTGAGCTTGATTTGTGGAACGCTCCTCCTCCTCCACGTGACTCCTCAGCGTTCCCCAGTTTTGGCGAAGACGAGGGAAAAAAGCGCTCTCATCCTCACATACAAAAAAGTTCATTGGCCGAAACAGGACCCCACCAGACGGAAAAAAAGGATGGAGCTGGATGCTCTTCACAGCTCAAAGAGAACAGGCGTATCAGGTAAGTACCAATGCCTTTTCTCCTATGAGCTGCTCAGAGCATCCAGTAGTGGGACATACCAAAGCTTGGCCTGTCCTATGGGAGGGACGCTGTCTGGTCTGGAATCTCCTCCTGATCTTTGTGGACCCGTTGCAGAACTCTTCTGCCAAAGGAAGCCTCAGCAGAAGCAAACGCATCAATTTTGTAATGTCTAATGGAGGGCGATGGGGAAGCCCAAGCCGCGGCCCGACAGATTTCAGTTATTGATGCCTGTGTGGCCCATGCTGCTGAAGTTGCTGCACTCCTTGTTGAATGAGCTGTTATACCGTTAGGCACCTGCAGAGATTGGGTCTGGTGTGTTTTTGCTATTGCCGCCTGTATCCAACGGCCTATCGTAGATGGTGAAACCTTGCAACCCTGAAAATTTGGCTGAAAGGACACGAATAAAGCCTCTGATTTCCTGAAAGCTGCTATACGCTTGATATAGATTCGCAGGGCACGCCTCACATCAAGCTTATACCATTGTCTTTCCATCCCCTGTGATGGTCTGGGACAAAAATTTGGAAGAATAAGCACTTGAGCTCTATGAAAAACCGAATTGACCTTGGGCATAAATGTGAGATCGGGACGAAGGATCACACGATCAGCATGAAAAACACAGAGATCTTGTCTGACAGACAGGGCTGCAATTTCCGAGATACGATGAGTGGAAGTGATTGTACGTGAGAAATTGGAGACTTGACGATTTCAAAGGTTCGAAAGGACCTTTAGTGAGAGCGACAAGGACCTTGTTAAGGTCCCAGGTGGGATAACGGTGCACTGCTGGAGGGCGTAAGTTGGTGGCTCCTCGAAGGAAGGATCTTATGTGTGGGTGATGTGAAAGAGAACTGAGACCCTTGTGACCGAGAACTGATACCAAGGCTGCCACCTACCTTTTTAACGTATTAGGTGACAACCCCTTATCAAGTCCCTCCTGTAAAAACTCTAGAACCTGGGCAACAGAGGGAGAGGCAGGATCAATTTGAAGTTTACTACACCATTTGCAGAAAGTTGACCATGTGACGTTGTAAATGCGAATTGTTGAGGGGCGTCTGGCGGCTAAAATAGTGTCAATAACTCTGTTGGAGAGCTTTTCGCTCTTCAAACCACTCCGCTTAACCTCCAGACGGTCAATTGTAACCATTGAGGATCCGGATGTTGAAGAGGCCTCTGAGTTAATGAGATTCTGTCTGACGGGATTCTCCGGGGGGGGGCTACTGAGAGACTGTGGAGGTCCGCGAAGCATGGCCGTCTGGGCCAATAATCTTGTAGGGATAGTAATGTCTATGACTGCCTGATGGGTGGAAGGAGATAAAATCAAAATATCATCAAGATAACACTGGAGGCGTACTGGGATGTTCCTGAGGTGGGCAGCTATTGCTGCGAGGACCTTGGTGAAGGTCCTGGGGGCAGAGGCCAATCCAAATGGAAGGGCCACATATTCAAAGTGGTGGTTATTGTAGCAAAATCTCAGAAACCTATAATGGGAGGGCCGAATAGCAATGTGCAGGTACGCCTCCGTCAAGTCTATGCACGTGAGCACGTCCCCTTTCCTGATGCCCTGCAATATTGATTGGAGGGTATGCATTTTAAATTTGCGATATACTAAGAAACGGTTGAGACGTTTCAAATCTAGTATCGCTCTCCACCCCCCTGAATTTTTTGGCACAACAAAAAGATGTGAATAAAAACCCTGCCCTTGTTGGCTGGTCGCTACTGGTTGGATGGCTTGTATATCCAGTAGGTGTTGGATAGCGGAATCCATGAGATTACGCTTCACCGGGTCCCTGGAAGGAGGGTATGACATGAAGGAATTTGGGGGAGTGGATCTAAACTCCAGCGCAAGTCCAAATCTAACTGTATCTCTGACCCAGGCATCAGAGGTAGAGTAGTCCCATTGGTCAGCGAATAATTTAAGACGACCGCCAATGGGAATTGGGTCCCGGGAGTCATCTTGGTCGCCGGAAGGACCTGTTCCCTGTTCCCCGAAAGGATCTTTTGGATTGACCACCCCTTCTACTTCTATCCACTGAGTCGGACTTATCTGGTTGTTGTCCTGGTCTAACTGCTGGGGGTCTGGAAGAGAAGGATCCCTGATAGAAAGATCAAGAGGATCCCCTCCGAAAGGACTGGGGGCTTCTGAAATCTGACTTCCCTTTCTGAAAAAGGGAAGGGAGAATTTTCTTCTTGTTGCGTGTTTCAATTAGTAGTGGATCTAGGGAAGGACCAAACAATCTATCTCCCGCAATGGGGGATGATGCCAGCTTGGATTTGTGTTTGAAGTCGGCTTGCCAGTATCTTAACCATAGCAAGCGACGCGCTCTGATATGCGAGGTAATGGCCCTTGCTGAAAATTTGACTGCGTGATAGGTAGCATTGGCAGAGAATTCAGCAGCTGCCATAAGTTTGGCGATGTCTTGGTGTGTCCTGATGTTAGAAGAAGGAACATGTTGTTTCAAAAGACGAAGCCATCTAAGAGACAACGGAGGCGTGAAGAAGGAGACGGCCGTGGCTGATCTGATTGCCCACGCATCAGACTGATGAGCTCTGCGTAGGGCTAGCTCGACCCATTTTTCCTCCAGCTTTAAGGCCTCCGGTGCCTCACTGGGAATAGAGGAGGATGCTAAAGCCACTATGGGCTCATCTACCTCAGGAGTCCCCAGTAACTTTGCAAAATCAGGGTCCAAGTTGAAGAATTTCCTATCATGTCTAGTTGGGGAGGTGTATACTGCTGCAGAAGCCCACTGCTTCTGCACCAGGTTTGAAAATATGGGTGGGACTGGAATTACCTCTACTTCAACTACCGGTTGGTTGAAGATCATGTCCTCTGGTCCCTTCCCTGAAGGGTCAGGTGTGTCAGAAGGTTTTGGCTTGTTTAGACCTGCAGTGTTCTTTGCCTTAAACAAGAGATTTGAAAAGCTGTGGCCGAAATAAGCCTGTAAAAGCAGGCTGGTCAGGAACAAGACCTTCATCCTCAGACATTTCCCCTTCTAAGGGGTCTGCCTCTGACAGGGGCTCGCTATCGTGAATTGATCCCACTTCAGACTCGGCCATTTGAAAGATCTGATCTACTTCCTCCTCCTCCTCCGGCTCTTGGAGAGGGGTCTCCCCCTGTAAGCGTATCTGGGACTGGTGTTGTTCCAACCTGGTCAGTGACCTCAGTGGTTGGGGCTCTTGGTCAGTAGCTATAGGGTAAGGTCTGGACATTACCGCGTGTTGAAGCCCCGCTGCAATCCCTTGGCAAATAGCCATCTCCATCCAGGCTTTCATCCTCTCTGGGACCTCCTCAATGAAGCTGTCACCCTGGCGAAAACCAGCGGCTGTCGGAGTGAATGTGGCTTCAGGGGCCCATCTGGTTGGTGTTCCAGACACTTGGGCCTGTTGTCCTTGTGGAGTTAAGCTGTGCCTGGATGAAAGGGAGAGATCTTGAGGAGGAGAGTGTGAAGAAACTGATGGACTGGAAGAGGGGGCACCCTGAGATACAGCGTGGACCCCTCGAGAATGCCTGTCTATTTGCTTTTTTAAATTTTGTAAATTATGGCGCCTTAAGGCATCCCTTTCTGAGGCTTTAGAATTTCCACTATGTTTAGATTTGGCTTTTGCCTTCAAGCAAGGTGCCTGAGAGGTGCTACCATCTGCCATTTTGATTAAAATTAGAATAACAGTAGTTGAATATAATCTGTGTACAAGGCGGTTGGCACGCCCAGGGTCCGATCTGAGTCAAAAACGGTTGCCCTGATAAAGTTCTTATTGCCCCCTTTTATTTTATTTAATCTTTTTGTTTTACTGGTGTCTATATACATATAATAAGTCGTATCTCAGTAATAATATTTTATTGAAATTAAAATATTATACTGTTAAGTAGCTTGTTACCATGAGTGTTTATTATGATTGTAATAATTACTATAACATTATTGCTATAATTGCTTTGTAATTGCTCCTATGAATAGTGATATATGTATATTCCAATATTAATAATAGAACAACCAATATTAATGAGTAGTCCAATTAGCAAAATAGCGAATGCCTAAGGCCCAGATTGATGATTGTAAGGGCCTTCAGCAGCTTCCCTGCATAGGCAGACACTGGCCTAGGTGCTTGCTGCTGTGCCACTGAGAATAAAGCTGTGAGGGTTTAGCCAACAATTTTTAAAAGGCAAATTAATTATCCTCGAGTGCAGGTAGCCAAAACGAGGGTAAGACAGCTCTCAGAATCTTGAAGGGATTCTGCTGCTTTGAGCAGAAAATACCTCACACAGCTCACAAAGGATAAATAGGGCATGCAGCCACGAGGTGGCACTCAAGATGGCCTCCAACAGTTAAAGTCTTTTTGCGCGCTTCTCAGCAGCAACTTCCTGCCTGCAAACCAAGCCAGAGCTCAAACGAAGCCTGAGCTCTCAAATAACAGAACGGCAGAGAAGAAAAGGGAATTAATCCTAATTAACTTCCCCACTGAAGAAATGGCGTTCGGGGGGGTGGGGGGGTAAGGGTGATACGACTTTTTAAAATGAATATCAAGCCTCTCGCAAGCAAATGGAATAAAGACACAGCAGCAATCAAACTGGCAGAGATAAGAAAATTTTGGCTGTGGGGAGGTGGAGCAGAGCAGCTCCAAAAGCCTCCCATCACCTTTTTTTTTTGGGGGGGGGCGTGAACAGCGCTTACTTTAAGCTGGGCTCTCAGACTGATAAGGATTGAAGGCTAAAGACAAAGGAAAAAACCAAAGGAAAACTGAATTGCAATCAAACCTGCTAATATTCCTGTTTCAGTCAAGGAAGTATCCAAAGCATTGCCTGTCTTCCACGAGGCTGAGCAAAAACTGGGGAATGCTGAGGAGTCACTTGGTGGAGGAGGAGTGTTCCACAAATCAAGCTCAGCCTCTGAATGCAGAGACTAAGCACCTCCCACTACTGGATGCTCTGAGCAGCTCATAGGAGAAACCTGTTTTCCATGAACACAAATGCCTCAATAATAAGAGCACTAGAGCCTTAAAAGCAAAGCAGTTTGGTATTCAACATCCCATTACTTCATGTGTAACTTAATCAGCCAACTTATAGTCAGTAAGGAGCAGGCTGAGCTCTGTTATTCTGTCCAATATTACATATTTTCTTGGTAAGAGATATTTACTGATGCATGTTACAGAAAGATTAGCAGAATGACTTATTTTCATATTTAACAAGCAATTTATATAGATAGCCCTCAACGTATGACAGCAATTGAGCCCAAAATGTTTGTTCCTAGTGAGACAGTTTGCTTTATTTTACTATCTTTTTTTGCCACAGTTGTTAAGTGTAGCACTATAGTTGTTAAATTAGTAACATGGTTGTTAAGTGAATTTGACTTTCCCATTGACTGCTTGTTGTAAGGTTGCAAAAGATGATAACGTGCATGACACTGGGACACTGCAACTGTCATAAATGTGAGCCAATTGCCAAGTATATGAATTTTGATTTGTAACCATGGAGATGCTGCAATGGTTATATGAAAAACAGTCATAAGTCATTTTTCAGGGCTGAAAAGTTATAGTTATAACTTTGAACAGTCACTAAACTAACTTATAAATCAACAGCTATCTGCATTCTATTGTTTTTTGAACCATTCATTTCCCTTCCTAAAAGCTTTCCAACAGCCTTCTTAAATTTAGTGATTATTAGATGGGTTGGGATTTCAAAATGAGGATTATATTTTCATGTATCTAACACTCATCAGGTGGCAATCTGTAGGAACTCTTCTCAAGCAATTCTATTTTTAAAATTTTGTGTGGAATTTCTCTAAAAGATTCTCATTCAGTTCAGATATATTATTCTTTGGAGGACATTCACATGACAAACCAAACCCTAATAGGTAGTTAGAGAGTGAAGAAATCTTGCAAAGGACCTCTTCTCTGTTATTAATCACGTGCAACCAAATATTTCACTTGTGACAGAATCAAAAGTGGAATGCCATTAACATTAAAAAAGAACTATTGGAATCGGCACACAATCTTCCCTTTCCAAATAACTCTATTCTGTCGTATTTTAAATATTGTAAAATTTATATTGTCCAAATAAATAAGAACAAAAGATGTAGATTTATTTTGCGATGTCCTGAAAAATAGGTATATACAGTGATTGAATGTGCTGCATGTTTAAATGAACTGAGGAATTACTTCTGATTTACTAAATTGAATAGCCAGATTTGATTAGCATAGGTATGTTCTTCAGGTTTTCTGTATTTTAGTTTCATTTATTTTGAGAGATTTAGACTAAAGAAATCAGAAAGAAGTTGCTGTGCTTACGTAAGTTCAAGTTTCAAATGTCAGCCATACAACTTGCCTAGGTGCTCGTAGAATGCTTCTGATGAGGAACACCTTGTGCTGCCCTGTGTTCTTCCCTGGTTTTCAAATATTCAGCCTTGCATTCTTCATAAAATGCTGGATCACTATAGCTAAAAACATAGGCAAAATATGTGCATTAATTTATCCATTCAATTACATGGAAAAGTTAGAGCTAGAAGGAATAGTGCTGGGAACCCTCTTAACGTCAACTATTTAAAGCAGGGGAATCAAACTAGATTTCATTGAGGGCTGCATCAAGGTTGTGTTTGATCTCGGAGGGCCAGGGGTTTGTTTGGCCAGGGATGGGTGTAGTCATAATGGGCTTGGGCATGGGGGCCATTTGACACACGCTCAAGGTGCATTTTTTCTCCTTCTTTCCACAGTTCTGTATTATAAATATTTCCTTATCTCTTTTACCAGATATTACTGGCAAACGTTTATTAATTATTCTTCATAATCCACTAAACCTTTTATTTCTAAATTTGTATCCTATTGTTTAATAGTAAATTGCTTTTTCAGGCAATACAATATAATATTGTATTTTTATTATTCAATTAATTAAAAAATACTATAGCATAAATAACATGATAATTGTCCAAGCAAGACCTAACAGCAGAAGTAAATAGCATCTCCACAGTAACTTGATTGTGATTAGAGTGCTGGGCAACTGATTCACAATTACAATAGTTGCATTATCCTGTAGACACATGATAGCCATTTGTGACTTTCATTGCTGATAAAATCAATGGGGAAGCTGGCAGGAGTTTACAAATAGTCATGTAACAATTGCAATTGAAAGGGCCACAACTGCTGTCCTAAGTTTTTGCAGTCATATGATGTTGTGCTTTACATTCATAAGTTAGCCCTTAGTTGTTGGTCCTAATTATCACAATTAAGCATTTGTATTCTATCCAAGATGGAATTCTCAATTATTTAACAATATACCAGCCTGTAACGAATTTCTGGTAAACAGTATAAGTTTCAAATTACAGAACCTGATACATTTAATTAAATTTACATTTTCTCTTTGGTCTACCTTTTCTTTTTTGTTGTAATACTTGATTTAATCCTCCATAGTCGTACAGAACATTCATGAAACTGAATTTCCATATTGACAATCTTAATGCAATTTTAAAAAATGTTTAAACAGTTTAATTTTGGTGTGTTTTTTTAAATGGAAGAATCTCTGTCCAATATTTTCTCCCCCCCCCCAAGACAAAATCTTATTTATGTAAACATTTTTTCATTTTTCCTTACAACACAGGATTTTTTTCAGTTATCTGTTTGATTTTGTTTAACATTCCCTTAATGCTCAGTCAAGTCAAATCATTCTGAATATAGAGACACCACACATAAGTGTCTTTCATATATCATGAACTTTTTGAATAAATCTAACAATTCTGCAGCTTTCAAATATATGCAATAAATAAGTGGTTTTGGTCTTAGGAGAATGAAGCTGCCATTTGTTTCCCTAATGTGTTAGGCAGACAACTCCCATTATCATAGACCACCATAATCCAATTATCTGGAGATGTTGAGAGTTGGAATTTAACTTGACTGGACAACGGTTGTGATACAGATATTCCTCCTCAAAATATCCATCATGAAGCGTTGTATTCTTTTATGAAGAATCTGCTACACTGATGGCAACAAAAAGACCAAATGGGGGGAAATAATCAGAAACAAATAAATAAAAAACAGTGCTAGTTATCTCGTGTTCTGATTTGATAGATTTTCCCAATTTAAAGCCTTCTTAGATTTAGATTAGATTCAGCTAGCCAATACAATGTTAATATCGAAGAATTAAGGCAACATCTGTATCATACTATTTTAAAAAACCACAAACCAGCAATGGATGCTTTGAAGGGTGGAGACTTCCCATTCAGTGCTTTATACTTACTAGCCAGTGAGACATTCTTTCAGCAGTTTGTTTTCCTTTTGGCATTTTATCACCATAAGAAAACCTGTGTCTTTGCAACATTTGGTAAAGTCTGAAAAAAATCAAAGAGATGCAAAGTGGTTATGCTTCAGCAAAGGAACAGGTTAATATATCCTCATAAGAATGATTCTTATTTTTGTGATTGGTGCTTAAAATTATTCATTCACAGTAGAAGTTCCTACTTATTATTACTTTATAATATCATACATTAAAGAATGTGCGATAACATGGGCTAAGAATTTTTGTTATACTATATAGATGAATCAGTGGAAAATGTTATTAAAAGATTGAAATTTACATTGTTATATTAAAATGAATTTTTATAAAATGGTGCATCATTGGTATATGACTTCAAGAGAAATTATCCAGAAGGTATAAAGGCATTTCAAATGTATGCTCAAAATATGAACAGTGTCCATCATGTCTGGTGCACGGTAAAAAATCTTTAAAAATGGATTCAATTATATCTATTGATAGATAGTTTTAAATAAATAATTAATTGAATCTAGAACATTTCTTTTAGGATTAATGGGTAAACAGAAAAGAGTCTTATAAGATTATTTCAATTTATGATTACTGTAATGAGATTACTATATGCACTAAGTTGGAAATATTTGATATTACTGATTATAGAGGAATGCTTGGTGAAATTGACAGAATTTGCTATTTTTTTTTTTTCTTTGATTAGAGAAAGATCATTACTGGCATTCATCACTGATTGGAAACCCTGTATGGGCCTTTTGTGTGAGAAAGATAAGGATTTTGTGATTTACAGTTTTAATGATTAGGAAATAAGTTATAAAAAGAATAGAGTTATGATGCAATTATGAAAATGGTTTGACTGAAGTTATATGCATATCTGCTGATATTGGAAGCAATTTCTTTAGATATTTCATGCTTTCTGTCTTTTTGCTTTTGTTTTACTTTTTCTATTTTTTTTCTTTTTCACATTCATCCTGTTATATTTTATATGACTAGCACATTTTGTAAAAGACTGTAAACTGCCTAGAATCGCCTTTACAAGATGTATGGCATAGAATTTTAATAAATAAATAACTGATTTTTTTTTTCTTTCTTTGAATGTATTTGATAAATAAAATTCATCAATAAAAATTATTAGAAAAAATATTCATTTAGAATATTTTTCTGAATGAAAATTTGGTGAATTTTGGTTTCTGAAAAGTTTAACTAAAAATGTTACTCATTTTTAAAAAGCAATATAGTAAGATTTCATATTTGGATTGAATCTCTTTAATGCTGAGATTAGAGGCAAACAAGATATAATTGGAAGTTTCTGCCAATTTCTGCCAGTAAAAAACTAGGTATGCTAATTTTTTTAAACTAAGCCAGACTTCAGAGTCCTCCAATGCAACCATGTTTTGTCGGAATTATCCCTGCCCGTTGACATGATGTCATAATACGTAGTTGTATCCTGTTCTGGCACTAAGTACTAAAATTACTTACATGGAAGGAAAGAAAGAAAAGAGGAGTGAATCATAGCTATGAAATAACTGTAAGCCCTGTTTTTATGGTACTTTAGTGGTTACAGTTAAAGAAACTAGGGGTAAAAAAAAAACTTCTAATATCGGCACTATTAGCATCCTTCATCTACAATCAGTAGCAAACATGGACTTCCGTTATCCTATCACTCACCAGTATCTGAAATCTGCCAATTTTCCCTCTGGCAGGTTATATAAACAGTAGGAAATAAACAATTCAATGGTTCACATAGCAGATTCGATCTAATTAAAAAACTATCCAATCCAACTTTCTGCAATCTGCTTCTCCCACTACTGATGGTAGGCATATTATCTCTGAACCTGAAAATAATATAGGCTCAGTTCATATTTCACACTGGTCATAAACATAATTTCTTTTACTAAATAGAAAGCATAAAGTTGGTATTTATGGTTTAGCGTTATCTATGAATTTATCTATGGTTTGTGCTGGCTTAGAGTGGGAGCTGATTCTTGCTTTTATCAATTAAAGGTCCTGCCCCAGGTGAGAAATCCACAGCCACTGGCAGTGCCGCCATCCTCTCTTTCCCTCCCCTCTTCCCTTCCTGGGTGTAAAGAGAGGGAGGAAGGGAAGAAGGAAGTAGACAGGAATGAGGGAGGGAGGCAGGGAAGAAAGGTGAGGGGGAGGGAGGAAAGAAGGAAGGAAGGAGATGGAAATGAGAAGGAGGAAAGCAGGGAAGGAAGGGGGAGTGGGGAGGAGGAAGGAAGGAAGAAAAAGAAAAAAGAGAATGAGAAGGAGCGAGGCAGGAAAGGAAGAGGGGGAGGGGAGAGAGGAAGCAAAGAAGGGAGGGAAATAAGAGGGTGGGTCTGAGGGAAGTCCTGCCTTGCACTTGGCCATCAGCAGCCCTGCTGGCACTTTTGCCATCCCTTTACCCCCTCCTCCTGGCCTCTCCTGGCGGTCTCCCATCCTATTGCTAAGGATGCTTTGCTTACAAAGCCGGGTTTCCTTGCATGGAGAGGGAGTGGTCCTCCTTCTGACCCATGCACTTTGCCCTCCTTTGGCCAAGGAGAGTAAGCAGCCTTGAGAAGTAGCAGCCTTGAGACAATAAGCGTGTTCGGGCATCTCCTTGGGGATGAGGGGCTGGATCCCCAATTCCAGCCTTGCGTAGGCCTCGACAGGAGGCAGAGGACCATGCCGCTGTGTGTGGATACACAGAGGAGAAAGTTTGCAGTAAGTAGTTTCCTCCAAGTCCAACTTCTGCCTTGAACTCCTTGGAAAGGAGGAGGGAATGGTAGGGGAGCTGTGTGTGGGAAGGCTGACCTTAATAGCCAACATCCTTACCACACACAATTAGAAATGGGGATTCCCTTTTGAGAAAGTCAGTCTCCCTCGTGCAAGATCAGGAGCACTGTTCTCCTGCCTTTTCTAGCTCTCCAGAGATCTATCAAGGCAAAGTTGGGCTCAGAGGAAACTGCTTCCTGCAGACTTTCTCGTCTGCGCTTCCACACACAGCAACATTGTCATCCACCTCCTGCTTTGCTGGAAGGAGGCACCAGAAAGGGAACACCAACGATATTTGGGAATAGGAGAAGAATGTCTCCTTTGTCATGCTGTGCACAAGCATACATGTGCACACACAAACACACCATTCTAAGCTTGGAGACTTTTATCCACATCTGAGCTTGCAATTGCCAATCAAGCTTGAGCTTGGGGAAAAGGCCCTCTCCTTCCTCTGTGGATAAAAGTGCCCAAACTTGGAATGCTGTGTATGTGTGTTTGTGCACGCATGTGCTTGGCTGCCAGCAGTTTGGGGAAATAAGGAACTTGTGTTGCACGAAATTATGCGCACATCGAGTTAGCCAGTACAATTTGTTCCGTCCTACCTAGTCATCCCAAGTCAGCCACGCTCAATAAGCAACATCAAGCTGATCACACCCACACAGCCATGCCCATCTGGCTGTTGTGAGTTGTCAGTCTTATATGCAACTGGCCGCCCTCTATGAAATTAAGTTTGACATCCCTGGATTAGAAGAAGGAAGATTAAACTTCTAATATAAAAGCAGTTTTATACATCTGTTTTTCAAACAAGGATCTTTGCCCTGTAAGATCTGTATTATAACATAAATGTTTACAACAACTTCTTAGTGAAGCATGCACAAGCACACAGAAACATTAAAACAAAATTATTTCAAGTATTTTTTTGCATCAGTTAATTTCATTGACCAAGCTCTACTAAAAGAATAAACAATAAAAATATTAATAATAATATAAATATTAATTTCAGTAATGAAATTATGGAATTTCCCACAGACCTACTGGTCTCCTAGTCAATTAAAATATTATTTATCCAAGAATATAAATCTGCCTATGCATGTTTCATTTCATTAAAAAGAACCAACTTTTTTTTTAACAGTAAAAAACTTAATGTAAAAACAGAATTACTATGGAAAAATACAAATCACAAACCAAATATAAGTAAACTTTAGAGTTTTCTTGTGCTATCTTCCACTGAAAAGCACAACAGCAAATAAATTCTTTTCAAGAACTACTGATAGCATATTAGCAACTTACACAGTATTTAATCCATATAGTGATTTCAAATTTGCTGAATTTAAGCACCCTTAGCCATCTTGGAGGAAAGGATAATGACGTACTTACCTACTCACCCCTTCCATTCCTTACTGAACAGATCTTAAATATTATTAGCTCTTTGATATCAGGTGAATTTTACATTTTATTTGTAATAAATAGAAGTTTCCAAATGTTGTTGAAATTTAGTGGGATTAAAGTCTTTTAAAATATCAATCATATTGGTATTTCACCACATTTTGCCAACAACAATAACCACAAACAGCTGCAGGTATTTTAATGCTTTCCTATAATAGCTTATCATAATTTTTTTAAAAAAGTCTCAAAGTGCCCAAATCATGAATCCAGGCTAAATTATATTCTGTTCAATTTCCAATTTGAGTCAAAGTGAAATTCATTTGCACAGGCCCAGAAAATAACTCCTAGTACGGGAAGTATTTCATTTCCTCATTTAAAGATGCAATCTGATCTGCAATGTTAGCCCTTCCTCGCCTACTGCCTCAAGCTTTTGTAAGTTTGTTTAGCAACAGGGTTGTAATTAGGATTTACTTATCATACTATGTAACAATTTCACACAGTTCATACTTGACTTTCTTTTCAATATTATCAAACTATTTATGAAATCGTATTCCTTTCTAACAAATTCAAGACTGAAAACTTTCTCTTTCATACTGCTTTCAGCAAATCACACCCTGTGTGATAACACTGTTAGCCTTTGCATAGTATTCTGTATTGCTGTTTCTGATGCCCAGAATCATATACCGTATATACTCGCATATAAGCCGATCTCGCATATAAGCCGACCCTTAAAAAACTGCCCCAAAATGAGGAATTTTGCAAAAACTTGCATATAGAGGGAAAAATACAGAGGGAAAAGTCGGCAGGGCAAAAGTTGCGGCTCATCGTCCATCCAGGGAGAAAGGCTGCAAAGGTCCAGGCAAGGGCTGCAAAGGAGGGCTGCAAAGGTCCAGGCGAGGGCTGCAAAGGTCCAGGTGAGGGCTGCAAAGGGCCAGCTGACAGAGAGTGCAAGAGCCAAGACTCATCGCGCGAAACCGCCATGCTAAGTCGCTGCTCCGGCGCAAATCGAGGCACGGCCACCTATAAATCAGATTTATGCGCGTAGAAGCCAGCCCCCAAATTTGGGGGAAAAAAAAAGTGTTCTAAAGTCGGCTTATATGCGAGTATATATGGTAGTCTATTTGTTCTGCAGTCAGAAAGCCAGTGAAACTTCACACTTTGCAGTAAATAAAACATATATTCTGTCACACATATACTTTGATGGAAATCCTAAAAATGAATGGCTCTCATATAGCAGACACATCAGCACTCCTATTATGCAGATGTGTACAAAAAGTGTTTCATCACACATCAGGTTACATTCTTCTTTTAGTCTTATTTTTTTTAAAGAGAAATTCTTTGTTTGGCTTTCCAAACATTTCCCTTTTTAATTGTCTCCTCAAGCCTCCCAGTTTTAGTTTTCATTTTTTCCCCTTTGTTGTAATGTTCATTGTTCCATTTGTTCATCAAAGCTGGCTTCTTCTTTAGTTGACTTCTCCCCTTCTGGCACTCCTTGTTGTTCTTTGTTCTCCAGAATCGCCATTTCTATTAGTTGTAAGGCAATACAGCACTTTTCATTTCCTTCCTGTAATATTATGTTTCTTAGTTCCATTTTTATTTCCATGAAAAAAATCTGCCATTTTTATATACTTCTTTTAGATTTTTCCCCTTTCTTTAATATTTAAATCCAAATCAACTGTCCAGTAATTTAATTCAACCAGCATCTTTGATGTTATTTTCAACTATCAGCTTCTATTAATTCCTCTTTGGGTTTTCTCCACTGTCAAATAATCCAATATCCATAAGTTTAGAGTTGTGGCAAAATCACCAGACAATCCCAAAGTAATTTTCCTACTTCTTTCTTTTATCTTAATATTTTGTATGTTCACTTTTCACTGTTTATATTTTATTGTAACAAAAGTTCTTTTTTGTATCAAGTTCCATTTTTGAAAGAATCAAGCACTTTTTAAAGAGTCACTGAAATTTTTCCTTTACCATTAAGTGGCACTATCTGTTATGTCCAAGTTCCACCCTTTCTTTCCACTTTCTTTTCCCTATTTAGGGCTTTTACGTTTCAACAATCCAATAAATCCAATTATCAGTTACTATTTGATTCAAGTTCAGCTTTTGATTTGGAGGCTAAAACATATAAAGAATGGTTGCTGGAACTGGGTATGTCTAGTCTGATGAAAAGAAGGACTAAGGGGAACATGATAGCAATCTCCCAATATCTTAGGGGTTGCCACATAGAAGAGGGAGTCAAGCTATTCTCCAAAGCATCAGAGGGTAGGACAAGAAGCAATGGGTGAAAATTAATCAAGGAAAGAAGCAACTTAGAACTAAGCAGAAATTTCCTGACAGAACAATTAATCAGTGGAACAACTTGCCTTCAAAGGTTATGAAAGCTCCAACATTGGAAGTTTTTAAGAAGAGTTTGGATAACAATTTGTCTGAAGTGGTGTAGTAGGGTTTTCTGCCTAAGCTGGACGTTGGACTACAAGACCTCCAAGGTCTCTTCCAATTCTATTATTCTATTCTAAACATATACATAGCCCAACTCGCTTGGAGGTACCCAAGCACATTCTGGGGTGAAATATACAGAGTTTTTGGGTGAATCACAAAGACAGATGTTTTCATCATTTCAAATGAATATGCTGCCTATAATTAGCAGAAAAAAATGTTGGCATTTTCAAGTTTAACATTTGATCCAGAGAGCAATTAAGATTTCTGCTTCCCATTGGTAGTTGTTTAAGTAGCGCAATAGCCCTGATAACAGTTTTTCTTTCTTTTGTAATCATTCATCCTGAAAGCTGTGAAGCAAAAACACATATGTGCAGACCCAAACAAAATAAAATAAGAGGCTGAGACAATGGGAGGTCTCTCTCACTTGTTAAGTCACCAGCTTCAGCTGGTTAAAGGTGTGATAGCCTAGTGAAGGAAGACTGAACTGACTACAGAGGGAGCATAGCCCAAAAAGACTCATTGCAAATTGTGGTGGATGTGCCACAGGAAGAATGATCACAATGTGATAAAAATGCTTCCAGCTACAAAGCTCTGTGATGTTAATGCTAAAAAAAAAATGAAAAGAAAGGAAGGGAAAAGGAAGCAGGCTCAAGAATATTAGAATTCTATCAAGGGATATATAATTATCATGTAATTACTATGGGCTCCTGTAACCTCAATCCTTTTGTGTGTGTGTGTGTGTGTGTGTATCCCTCTCCTAGAAGAACAGACTGTAATTCAGACCATTTGTTTTCAAATGTTTATTAGAAGCTTTCAAGGAATTTGAAAAACATGGCAGTGTTCATTTTTATTAAACACTTTTGATCATTCAAGAAATTTTCTTCCCCCACCTTGGATATCTGCCTCCAGAACATTCAGTACAGCTTCTCGATTAATTTTTAAAAAGGGAAATGCTGACATGTGGAGTTGAAGGGCAAAATGTGAGTTGACACATGCTTGGATGTGCATACAACACCTGTGAAGAACCCTGAAGCCAAGCATTTCCTTTCTCAGTACTTGTGGCAGCTGTGCAAGCCCAGAAAAAGTTATAGCTGCTTCAAGGTGTTCCCAACAAGTACTATGTCCAAATCTTATGTGATCATTTGAATCTGGATCTCTGCCCAACCTAATTAAAAAAGACTCAATTCTCACAAAACCTAACTTGCAGAAAACACTCTTCCCTCTGGTTTCCTTTCGTACCTATTTCTATATTTAGATGTTACCCTGAGGATGGTCAAAAACGAGCTACACTAATAAAAACAAGTTTTAGAAAGACAGCCTACAGATAAACAATGTGTTTAATGTTTTTACAGTGTTATCCATAATGTAAAAAATAAAGCAATAATTGCAAGGCTGTAGACATCTGAATGATCAGAATGTTAAGTGAGGAACTGTAGGTCTTCAGATCCAGTCTCACACTTAAAGAGGAGAAAAAACAAGCCATCCAAAAATCTATTGTTAATTTATTTGAGCCTGCTTAAAATTAATAATCATTTGACTTGTAGCAAAAAATAACAAAAACAATTTATTGTGGTTAAAAAATTGCAGTATGCAAATGAGAAAAATATGTCTGTGAGGCTACATTGCTATATAGCTTTAAGTCATCATTCAAAAGTCTGGAGATGGTTTTCTTTTAAATGCAACTACATTTCTCACTTTTATTGCTACAAAAGTATATTCATAAGTATAGTACTAGTAACCATAGTACTAGTAATGGGAATTTAAACAAAACACACACATGAAAATTCCAAGACGTTCAGAACAAAGCAAATTGCATTCTTTAAATTAATATATTTCTTTCAAATTGGATCAGCCAGTAAACATATTTGGCTTTAACTTGTAATTCTGGGAATTGCATTAACAGTTTCTTTAAACTAGAAATAGTTTTCATTTAGTGACAATGACTGACAATCCAGTCATTAAATGAAGTGGTTGTTCAATGAAACCATGACTGTGCTTCCAATGTTACTTGAACTTTCTTATACTTTTCTGATCTGCAAATGTTATAAATGTGAGGATTAGTCACAAATTTACTTTTTTATCACTGTTGTAACTCTGAGCAGTTGCTAAATGAGTCAGTTGCTAAAGAGGGATTACCTACATCTATTTCATATATTACATCCATCCATCTATCTTTGTACCTGGACAGATGGAGGGACAGACAACATGCATTCATGCAGCCATCCAGATGCTGGCCATATATTTTTAAAAATACTTTAAATATTCAACAAATTAAAAAGCTCTTATGTTTTACTATAAGGAAATCATTTCCATTCCACATCTGTTTCTCAATTAGCCACTGCATATTATTTGGATATAAAACATTACATCCCTTGTATTTTCAAATTACAATTTTTATCTTACTTATACCAAGATTCGTTTCTAAAAAAAAACTGTATGTCATATTTCAACATTCACTCGATATAATCTTTAGCATACACAGTTGTGTTATGCTGCCCATTTGTAATAAACTGGACACTGAGTTACAATGGCTATTGAGACTGGAACTATTCTAAATGATGTAGTTTGTAAAATGCAATAAATACCACATCCTCAAATCACAATGATGGCAATACTGGTCTCAGTTGCTGTTATAAACTTAGGATTGTGTGAGTCATTATGTAGGAAGAGATAGGAGTCCCAAGCAAGGAGTCATAAGCAGAAGTTACATAGCATGGATGTGTTAATGAGTACTGCACATGTTCTGTTAAGAGATCTGGGGAGGGTTCATGGAGGTCGTATGTGAGAATGGGAAGCCAAGGCTATACAAAGGCAGGAGGCTTCTGAAGATGATATTGTGGAGTATGAGATTCCTGGATTCCTTGAGAGAAAAATGTGATGGGATGACTTACAACTTTCCCTGGCAGTTTCTTCTTTGACTCTGCTTGCAGGAAGCTGGCAGGGAAAGACATGGTGATAATATGTCCATCATTTACTGTGACATAATTGTAATCCAGGCATTCAAGCATCTAGATCACAATCATGTGACCAAAAGGGTGCTGCAATGCCCAAAACTTCCTGAAACTTTGAATATTCACTGAACAAATGGATATAAACTGACAACTATTTGTATATATAATTCAAACAATCAGATCCAA
The DNA here is from genome assembly GCA_015471245.1 of Laticauda colubrina. NCBI lineage: Eukaryota > Metazoa > Chordata > Lepidosauria > Squamata > Elapidae > Laticauda > Laticauda colubrina. The sequence goes on from BLBF01000019.1 coordinate 23,836,674, forward strand.
ATTTATCTTTTCTGGATTAGACTATGACAGTACTTTTAGATAATTTAACTTTTCTTTCCAGATAGGAACCTATTGCCCAAAAATCCTTTTCATTCATTTGGGGACTGAACCAAATGAGAAGAATATGCATATTCCAATCTAGAAATACCATAGCTACAGATTCAACTTAACAGAACTCTCCTGATTTTGACATAATTGGCAGATGAATAGGATGTTTCCAGGGGTGGGATACTACCGGTTTGGGCCAGTTCTATACAACCTGCAGCTGCAACGAGCAGCTGACACCGAACTGGTTCAATATTTGGCCCACCTGTCTGCCCGGCTCTAGACTGTCCTTTATTCCCTGCTTTTCCCTCCTCAGCTGCTTTGCGCAACATAGCTGAGGTTGAAAAAGCAGGAAGCAAGAGGATTTTCAAGCGCTGCGCACCCGAGTGCAGCACTTGTCAGCTGCACAGCTGATGATTCCTTGCAAACTCTGCACACTGCACAGCTCGGAGAATCAGCAAAGTTGTTATTTTTCCTTTTTTTCCCCTGACCATCAGCTGTTCAGCTCTGCTGGGAGATTTAGATTAGCTAAAAAGTAAGAAATCCTTGGATTTTTTTTTTTTTTTTGCTTTCTAGCTAATCTAAAAAGCAGAGCCGAATCTTCCTTAGGACTGAAGTTTTCAGTGCAGACTCAGGTAGCCGATTGCAGATAGATAGATCTCTAAATTAATCTGTGATTCTGTGAACAACTCAATCTGTCTGCCTGCTTTGCCTACTTTTGGGTAAAAGTTGCTCTTTTATTAATTAAAAAAAATCAATATTTACATAAATATAGTATTTACATACAAGCCATGCCCACCCAGTCACATGTCCACCAAGCCACACCCACAAATTAGGCCACACCCACAGAACCGGATATTAAGAAATTTTAATCCCACCCCTGGATGTTTCTATAAGATCCACACACATCACTGTTTCTTCATAAATTGATTTATCCAATTTATGCCTTATATTAAAATAAGCTTATGTGGTAAGAAGCTATTGTAAAGGAGGGATTCTAATATTAACCTTTAATTGCTTAGTATAAGGCATTTATATAGTACTTCGCAGAGAAACTATTTCAAAATAATTTGCTACTATTATTTCATCATCTCTGCAATAATCTGTATCATATATCATGGGAAAGGGGAAATAATGTACCAGTATTTCCCCTTTCCCATGATATATGATACAGATTATTTTTATAAGGGAAATAGATTCTATCTAGAATCAGAAGTTAACTGAATGGAACTACTGACAACATTGAATCTATATGAATACTAGTAGACTGACAATGCTTTATATTTATTTACTGGTCAGACAAAAACTGATTGGATTACAGTTATTTTCAAACTTTACCTCACAAATAGACAGACATGACTGGCACATTGTTTCTTGATATCTGAGTACTCAAATGCAGAGTACTCTGATATCTGAGTACTCAGATGCAGATTGGTATCTTGGATATATATTAAATTGGATTGAGAAAAACTAGAAGGCAGAAAAAATAGTATATATGTGAAAGCCATCAAGTAGGCTTTAAGAAAAGAAAAACACAGAAACATAAAACCATAACCTTACCAAACCAAATTCCTTCAATTTGCCAACATCATGTCACCACCTTCACCCTCTGCAAATCAAGGCCACTTCCCCTCCCCCCAAAATATGTTCTTTTATGCTGAGATATTGTCTATCCTCTTTATGTTTTTAAAATGGCATAAAATATTTTTAAAACTAAAGCCAAATATACGAGTTTTCCTGTGTGTAATTTATAAATATGAGCATTCTGAGAATTAATCATTCTATGGCATGACACAAACAGACATTATAGTTTTAACTGTCTTACAATTTATCATTCAACAATCAATTCAGTCAAAATTATTATCATGAATGGGTTAATTTTCTAATATCTATTTCTACATTTCAGGCTGGTCAAAGATCAAAATAAGCTGTATATTAAAACTGAAATGTTGAACATGTGACACTCCAGAATATCAATTTGCATGTGTGTGTATGTGTGTGTGTACTTTTCTTACATTCAATAAAATCCAACTATTACCTATAATCAAAGCATCACTGATAATAATCTTAGAAGGTACTCTGCAGTTTATATGAAGGGTTTACAATTTTACTATTTAAGAACTGGTCCTATGGAGGTGTTATCTCACCATTTATATTTTCTTCAACACTTATGATATTGCTATCACACTCTTAAAATAGGAAAACATCTACCATGAACCAGAACAAGCTTAGTTATATTCTCGCACTATGACGTGTGTGTCTCTCTGTGTGTGTATATGTGTGTGTGTAAATAATATCATTACCAGCTTGAATCAATCCATTGCAGGATGAAAGTCTTATCCCTGAAGGTTAGGGATTGTAATATACCACACTGATCAAGTATGGTTTGGCAGATTGGTACTTCTTAACTTCCCATTCTAGGGCTGAAAAGCTAGGGCTAACCAAAGTTACCTAGCCAGTTTCTGTGCTTAAAGAGTACTGGAAACTAGATCTCCTATTTCCAGCCCAGCTGCTTAACTACTATAAGTATACCTCTCTTTTTCCTGTCACAAACACACACGCACACGCACACACAAGTATTTTTAAGCTACCATTCAATTGAATCACAGGCACTGAAAAATATTTAGGTATTGTACAATATGTTGGTTATTTGAATCATCTGATTGGGAAGACATCCAAAAGATGTTGAATTATTTAAAAAAAACACCAATAAACATGCTCATTTTTAAAAACATGTTTTAATACATAGTAATCATTAGATTATTTTGAATGTTATATATTTACAAATAATACATTTATGTATATATGTCATGATGCAAATTGAAAGTACAGCGAACATGAAAAGACTGTTCCACATTTTAGTGCATAAGCTATTTGTTATTTCTGACACAGTACAAAAGGCAGCTTCTCTGTAGATTGATCATGGTTCAGTTAACATCACTGAATATCTAATACCTCCAACTCAATTAATTCTCACCTTATTAAGATCAGACTGATATTCAAACTAAATCAGGTCTCCAGTCAAGTAGAAATCAATATTTCTTATTTTACTTTTAAATTATAGCAACAAAAAATATATACACATCATCAATGTGCCAGGAATGGCTTTCCTAGCCTGGCCCACTATGGCATGCATAACAGAACTGATTAAAGAATTATTCTAATTTGAATAGGAACATATAGCAAAACAAGATCAATCAAAATATGGTAAAGTAGACAGAAGTAATTATGAGGCCAGCAAAAGACTGATATAGCATAAAGTTTTATTCTCTACTAATAATTGTGTACTAAATAATGAACCTTTCTTTGTAAGATCTCTGTAGCAAATTGAATACATTTATCTTCACATACCCATTCAAAATTTGGAAAAACATATTGACACAGCGTGGAATGTTTTAAGAAGATAGGAGACAGAATAAAATCTTACTAGAAGGAAGTTGTATTGTGATAGCAATATACTACACCATCAAATAAAAGTGAGTTCACCATTCAAACAATACGAGAAAATTGAGTAGGTTGCAGGTTGTCTCATTTCAAGACAAGATTTAAGGACATAAAATTCACTTATCTCACTGGAGCTAAAGTGACAAGGACGGGAAAAAATCCTAGGGTTGCTTTAAAATACAGGATATCAAAGTTGTGTTTCTGAAACACCAAGTGTGCAATTTCAGGCATTCCTCAACTTATGACAGTTGGGACACGATTACCATTAGTAAGAGCAAGGCGGTTTTTAAAAGTCCCATCTGATTTTACAACCTTTTTTGCAAAGTTGTTGATTGAAACTTTGCAGTTATTAAGTGAACCATTTGGTTGTTAAATTCAGCTTTCCCCATTAACTTTGCTGGTTGGAGGACCCATTGACTTTTGCTAGGAAGGTTTCAAATGGCAATTATAGGACCCTGGGATACTGCAACATTCATAACTACATGCCTGTTGCCAAGCACCAGAATTCTGATTACATGACAGTGGGAATGCTGCAATAATTGTAAGAGAAGATGAACTGTAGATAATTCTTTATACAAGATAAAAACTTTAATGTCTTAAATATTCAGTTAGGTAATGATAGCAATTTCAAATTCATTACAGAAGACAATGATGCTAGGAATGGTTAGTGGAGCAAGAAGAGGCAAACAAAGAACACACTTAATAACTTCAAATCTGATACAAAGTTGAACTTCAATAACTGAAAGTAACTGTACTTGACAGGATGGTATGGACTTGCCAGTGTAGTTGCCAAGTATTGGACATGACTAAATGATTAAAACCACAACAAATGATAGCAGTATATAATAGAACACACAATATCTAAATCTGTAGTAATAGCAACTATACACCATCCACAGAATTCCAAAATCAATTAAAATTGATATATACAAATATTTTGTATATTCAAACAACACAATGAAGAAAAACTGGGTAGGTTCTTTTGTACAGAAACAAACCGTTACAAGATTTGCTACAATATACTACAAGCACTGGCATTTTTTCATCGCCTTCTGTGACAAAAGAAGAGAGTATAAGCTGGTCCTAACAGCATTACTCTACTATGAAACTGTTTTTCTTGACTCCCTTTCACCAGAATCTTACTTTAGCTTTATCAAAGTAAACTGAAGATTTTTCTGAGAATTCAAACAATTGCACCTGTTTTCAAAAAATCTCTCACAAATTATACCCAGCTATATCTTAAAAATATAAAGGGCTTGGCACTTCAATGCTCTACCACAAGGTGGCAAGTATGATATGAAATATTGGGTGACATATTATTCTAAGAATCTCATTTCATTTTAAGCTGAAAATTTACTACAGCTTGTCTTGGAAATGTTCCTAGCTTAAGGGCCCGTCACATAGGCCGACGGATGCAAAAAGTATGTAAAAAGGACACAGCGGATGAGAAAATTTTCCATCCGTTGTTATCCACTCTCAAAAGTGCCCCAAATTTGCATAAACAGAGCAGACAACAAGGGAAAGGAACAGACGTGGGGAGGATGTAGCAGGGATGTAAAGCGGATGCTCCACGGAAGCCTAGCGGATGGAAGCGGATGGCACATCCACAGGGCTTCTGGGGGAGCGCAGCGGAAGAAGCGGATGCAGAGCGGATGACGCGGATGCATCACGGACACCTAGCGGATGCAAAGCGTTCACTGCGCATGCGGGGAGGATGCATTGCGTCAGCCCCGCGGATATAAAAGGATGCAGCTCACAAGCAGGTCACCATTCAGAGGAAAGACCTGCTGCCAGACACATCTCCAGCCAACAACCATGGGGAAGAAGAGGAAGCCTGTGCCATCTTCTGCCAGCCCTGACAAGAAGGACAGGGCCACCACCCCACCCCCTGGCCCTGACTCTACTTCTGCTGGGGCTTCTGCTGCTCGAGCTGACTCTGCTGCTGTTGGGGCTTCTGCTGGTGCTTACTCTGCTGGTGCTGCTCCTGGTGCTGGGGCTTCTGCTGGTGCTAACTCTGCTGGCGCTGCTCCTGGTGCTTACTCTGCTGGTGCTGCTCCTGGTGCTTACTCTGCTGCTGCTGATCCTGGTCCTGCTGGTGCTGCTTTTGCTGCTGCTGTTGTTGTTGCTGCTGGTGGTGGTGTTGGTGTGGTGGAGTAGCCCCTAGAACCTAGAAGCCCCTCTGATGAGGGCCCAGAAGGCCCTGCCAGAGGGAGGAAGAGGCATACGTGAGATAGGGAGAGGAGGCAATACTCCATCAAAGAGGAACATGAGGATGAGGTGCTCGAATGGCTGAGGGAGAACGAGTACCTATGGCGGAAAGGACACAGGCTCTATCGAGACACCAAGAGGAAGCAGGCGGCTTGGAGAGAGAAGGCGGAGAGCCTGGGCTACACTTCGGAGGTCCTCCTCGGGTGGTGGAAGCACATGCACGCCTGGTACGGGAAGCTGCACCTGAAGAAGTCTGGCCAGGCTGCGGTCAAGCTGATGGACCGGGAGACCTACACGATGGCCAAGTGCAGCTTCTTGGAGGGTGAGATCCGCCACCCAGGAGCAGCCCCTCTGACAACCATCTCTCTCAGGCAGCCCACAGAGAGCCAGTCCTCTTCTGGCCAAGAGTCAGCTCCTGTGTCCAGGCAGGTATCTGTGGAGCGTCCCACGACGGAGACCCCCCCCGACAGCTGCACTCCCCGTGGCGGAGCGCATGGAGGACCACCTGATGCAGTGGGAGCAAGGAGAGGGCACTTCCACCAGAGACCAACTCACACCCACACCCAGCTCCACCTCCACAGAAAGCAGGCAGACAGCCAGACCGGAGGGGCAGAGCCACACTGTCCTGCTGGAGATCAGGGACACCATCAAAAGCAGCGTAGATCTCCACTCTCAGCTGGTACACAACGACATACCATCCTCAAACCGCAAGCCCTTCCTCACCTATGTCAACCAGACCCTAATGGACATGTCCGAATCACAGTACCAGGTGATAAAGGAGAGGATCACAGGTCTTCTGCACAACCCTCCATGCCCTGCTGAACCTGCTCCGACCCAGTCCAGGTCTGCTCCTCTACCCCAGGTGATGTCACAGCCCTTCCAAGTCTTTCCACAGGCCCTCACCTACCAAGGCTACGGCTACCAGGAGTTCCAGCAGCACAGGCAGCCCTTCCCAGTCCAGGCACAGGTTCATCGAACACCACCGATGCCAGAGATGCCACCGATGCCACCCACACCACAGATGCCACCCATGCCACAGATGCCACCCACGCCTCACCTCGCTCAGCTGCAGACCAGACAGCCCCACTACACTCCTCCTTCCTCCACCCCACAGCCAAGCCCGGCCTCAGAACATCTGTCATCGGTCTTGGGACTGACACCCCAAGTCATGGAGGAAGGGGCTCTCAACATCACAGGACTGAGACAGCTCTCTGAGAGCTTCCTCCACACACCATCCCCTGTTGTCCTTTCGGGACCAGGGACCAGGCACCCCAATGGCGCCTCAAACCAGCACTTCAGCAACAGCCACCTCCACAGCACCTGGACCCTTCACCCCTGAGACTATGGGCATGACTCAGAGTGACTGAGAAGAGTGCCAGAGACTGGGTTGCTACCTGTTGACTTTATCTTTGCTTGGGACACTTTACTTGAGTCATTTTTCTTTTACAGTTTGTTATTAATAAAGTTTATCTTTGCTTCACACACTTGGTTCAGTTCTTTTAGTCAATAAAGTCTTGGTGGAAACTTTTAGAAATGGTTTAAGCCTTTGCATGCTTGTGGGATGGGCAGGGATACCTGTGGGATGGGCAGGGATACTTGTGGGATGGGTAATAGCTGTGGGATGGGTTAGGATAGCAGTGGGATAGATAAACCTCCAGTGCAAGCATAGTGGGACTGTATGGTCCACCCTCCCAGGTGCCACACCTATGGCCTTTTATTATCAATAACAATTTAATCTTTCATCAATGATGAATTTCAACATAAACACAACTCTTTATTAAATGCCCTGTTTATTGTAGGGCCACTCAACATACATGGCACAATCTCATCAGTGTGATGAGACAGGCTGAAGGAAGCATCCATTAAGCATCTACCATCCTGTCTTGCCGCTCCACTGCTCCAGCTGGGGAGTTGCACCAGTGTTTCAGGAGGTTGTGCTGCTTCTTCCCTTCACGTGAAGCTCTGTTGGGGCCTTGCACATCCACAGTATCTATCAGGTTTCGCCCTTGCCTCCATTCACCAGGCTCCATGTCCCCATTGCCTAGTTGGTGTTCCATGAGCCTGTTCTGCAACACTGGGTAGCGGGTGCGCATGAGATTGTGCAGGAAGCAGCAAGCTTCCACGATTTTCCTCACGGTCTCTGGGCGATGCTGCATGGTGGTGAGAAGTACCTGGAACCTGTTGGCCAGGATGCCAAAGGCGTTCTCCACCACCCGCCTTGCCCTGGACAGCCTGTAGCTGAAGATCTTCTCTTCACGGGTGAGGCATCTGGAAGTGTAGGGCTTCATGAGGTAGATTCTGAGGGAGAAGGCGTCATCCTCCATGATGAAGTCGGGCACAACTTGTGTGTCGCTGGGCAGGGGGTCTGGATCTGGGAAGCCCATGATGAGGTTGCATTCCAGCCCCTCCTTGAGGTGACTGGTGTTGTATACCTGGGCATCTGAAGATGACCCATTGCCTGAAGCATCGATGTACATGAACTTGTCAGCATCGACCATGGCGAAGAGGATGATGCTGAAGAAGCCCTTGTAGTTGTGATAAGTGAAGCCTGAGTTGGCTGGAGCTTTGCAGGCCACGTGCTTCCCCTCTATGGCTCCAATGGTGTGGGGGAAGTTCCACTTCTGATACCACTGCTCTGCAACTTTCTTCCATCCTTCTTCAGTGGAGGGGCACTGGAGGAGCTCCTCCAGGTATTCTTCGATGATGGCCTGCACCACTTCTCTGACCACAATGCTGATAGTGTTGTGTGGCACCCTCCAGCCGTACTGCATGCTCCTGTATGTGGTCCCGGAGGCCAGGTGGCGCAGAGTCAGTGCCACCTTCAGCCCAGGGTCCAGGGTGGGCCGGAAGTTGGTGTTTGCCTTGGTCAACCTGGGTCTCAGCCACTCCACAACTTTGTCAAACATGCCTGGCAGCATCCTCATGAAGTTCTGGAATGCACAATTTCCTCCCCCTTTTTATAGGAAATGTCGGTTTTCCGCTAGGTGTCTTTCCACATACTCTAGACATCCTGCAGACATCCTAAATATCCGAGATACGTCCCCTATACGAACGTTTTTTCCGTTTTAATGCTTTGTAAGCGAGCTGCATCTGCTTTCATCCTTTCTACGTCCGTGCTACTAACGCTGCATGTCCATTCCGCGTCTGTTTCACTTCCTCCCTGTGTCCGTTTTCCACTGGAGCGGATGTGAGTTACGCGGATGCGCAGCAGATGCCCAGCGGTTATAGTGGATGCGTAACGGATGACGACGGATGTATAATGTTCCCCGTATGCTTAGCGGATGTAGAATGGACACGTTGGATACTTTTTCCACTCAAAAAGTTTTTTGCAGCTCAAAACTTTTTGAGCGGATGAAATGTCAGTAGACGGATGCTGGACAGATAGAACGGATGCATCGCGTTAACCAACGGATGGCAAGTGTTTCTCTCCGTTTTACATCCTCTTTCCATCCATTGGTGCTGTGTGACAGGGGCTTTACTTCATTTGCTTTTCTGCATATCCAAAGGATACACAGTATATACATTCCTTTCATACCTTCCTTTTTAGTAGGCTAAACAGACCTACTGGGGCAATTGTCCTCAAATACATCACATGCAAACTATTTCCTCATATCCCATGACCAGATCTGGTATTCAGCTGGTTTGGACTGGTTCCGGATCAGTAGCAGAAATTTTGATTGGTTCAAAGAACCACCAAATACCACCTCTGGATGTCCCCGCTCCTTCCAGGAGTCCCCACATGCCCCATTTTGGCTCCCAGATAAGTGCAGGGAGGCTTATTAGGTCCAAAATTAGGCGTGGGGGTGCGGTGTGGCCCCCTGTGGCCAATTTTTGCTCCGAGGAGGCTGCAGGAGGCCTATTAGGCCCAAAACAGAATGCAGGCACAGCACCCCCCCCCCCAAGGCATGCTTTTGCTCCTGGAGGTACAGAAGGCCGAGTGCTGCCTGTCACACCTCCTGGCCACACCCACCATGGCCACACTCACCCACACAGTCATTAGAGCAGAGAATTGGTTGTTAAATTATTTGAATCCCACCATTGCCTATCACCTATAATAAAAAGAAGGCTTTATCAGGAAGCAAATTTAAGTTATATGGAAAATATAGGCTCTTTAGCTATCCAGTCTTCTTTTTTCAAAAGAACAATTATCTCTGGGAAAATATATATATATATTTAAGTTTTGTTTCTTACCTTTGTATAAAAAAATTCTCGACATTGAGCATTAGAACACTAGACTTGGAAAAAGGATGAACTATGTAACATGCAAAAAAAATTATTCAACTTTCATCCATCAGCACCCTTACTGCTACATTAACCGATGTCAAACTCCAGCATAATATAGCCTCAGTCTAAATTTTTCCATATCCTTTAACATAACCAGTTCTCTTTGGAAAAAAAGTAACTAGACAATGACAGGTGTGATATAGAGACTTAATTGCAGACAGTTCATTGCAGTAAGATATAGGAATGGCATGTGCTGATCTACAATTGGGACAAAATATAACAGAATAAAATAAAATCCAGTTTTCAGAAAGGTTAAACAAAATGCATGCTTGGTGTGAAATTTACTTCTCACCACAAGATGGGGATAAAGGAGATTAAACTTTGTTATTGCATCTGCTTTTAAGATGTTTTTGTGCTTCAAAGTCCTGGCCAAACAGTCATTTTTGACTGAACGAAGAATTCTACCTTGATTCCTTTTTTTCCCCCATGAGCATATATTTTCTGCTCAAATACAAAAATGAAAGGCATTTCTTTACTCTTGTCCTTAGTTGAAATGGATAGCAGCCTAAGCTTAATAGGGCTTCTGGGAATTTAAAGAAAAAAGATAACTTCATTTTTTCACATGTTATTGAACACAGATCAGGAATTACCCAAAAGACAAGAAGATAATTTAAATTCACAAAGAAAGTATGAAATTTATTTTTTCATTGACTGTACATGTAAATTCTCCAGAGTGTCCACAACATATATTTAATATAAAACATATAAAATCATTCCAATATTTACTCATGCTTCAGGAAATCTGGAAAATGGTAGTCACTAAAATGTCCTACTCTGTGTCATACTATCTATAATTTGTTCAATCTCCTAAAATTGATGTGAATATCAAACTAAATCTCTATACCTTATCTGTAGGAAAAGACTGTGAGTGGACTGAGGACATGCTGGATTTTTAATTATTCTATTGTAATAAATCAGATTATGGAAAAAGAGTGTGTTTCTGTAGATTAGATATAATTCTATCAGGCAAATTCTGTCAAATAATTGGGATAATATACTTTTTTGAATGTCTATCCAGGACACATCCCCAAAGCTAAGATTGACTTGAAAAAACAACACAACTGTTTGCTGGTCACAGCATACAAGGCTGAACAAAGTCTTCAGAGATTACGTGATTTGGAGTACAAGATCCATGACCATATTTTTAAAAATATTATAATTTAATTTAGCTTTTAAGCATAAATAACAAATAAACAGACCTTCCAACTCTGTTATTCTTAAAAAGAAATTTATATGGCTGCCTATCTTAAGCAACTCTGGCAGCTCACAACTAATTGAAATTGGACTCATATCTACCGTATATACTCACATATAAGCTGACTTTAAAATGCAATATTTTTTTTTTTCAAATTTGGGGGTCGGCTTATATGCGCATAAATCTGATCTCACACAACGACATGATGCCACTTCTCAGATCATGCAATATCATCGATATTACCATTCAATCATACATACCTACAGCACATTTTTTTTACTCTGGCAGCCTCCATTTTGCTTTTTCTACCACCGGATCATAACACACTCTGATTGGTTAGTCATTCACATGACTGCTTTCGTGTTTGCGATCGTCACATGCAACTTTGTGTCCAGTTTCTTTGCATTTGTAGTCGTAAAATTCATTAAAATATACCCATGCCTGATGTTAAAAGATTTGGGGGTTGGCTTATATGTGAGTTTTTGCAAAATTCCTCATTTTGGGGCACTTTTTTAAGGGTCGGCTTATATGCGAGATCGGCTTATATGCGAGTATATATGGTAAATCTTATAGAATATCACTTTTTATTACGAAATTTGTATTTTTTTAAAGTAATGATAGTATTTCATCAATACAATTTATGTGTTCCATTTTTTACCCATGAGCATTGTTTGTAAAGAAAGTATATTTTGGGACAAATTGTGCATGTTCTTTTGGCTTATTAAGAAAACAAGAAAATCTATAACAAGGTAAGTTCTCATTAAACTTCTATCTGTTTTCCTCTAGCTACAAAAGCTGAGGAAATTATTCAGGTTTAATTTAATATAAGTGCTGTCAGATTTTTTGTATTAGGCTAGACTTGAAACAATGAGGTAAGTAAACAAGAATTAAGGAACTTCTGATAGCTAGATTAGAACTTTAGTACTTCAATATGTATTAAGTTATAAAATTTAAAAGCCATTCAATATGAAGGCCCTGTCACACTGGCCGACAGATGCAAAACGTTGTAAAACGGACACAGCGGACGAGAAAAATGTTCCATCCGTTGTTATCCACTCTCAAAAGGGGCAAAAATTTGCATAACCAGAGCGGACAACACGGAAAGGAACGGACGGCGGAAGGATGTAGGGCGGATGGAAAGTGGATGCTCCACGGAAGCCTAGCGGATGGAAATGGATGGGAGCGGATGGCACATCCGCAAGGCTTCCGGGGGAGCGCAGCAAAGCGGACGCGGAATGGAAAGAGCGGATGCCGAGTGGATGTCGAGCGGATGAAGCGGATGCACAGCGGATGCCGAGCGGATGAAGCGGATGCAGAGCGGAAGCCTAGCGGATGCCTAGCGTTCACTGCGCATGCGGGGAGGATGCATTGCGTCAGCCCCGTGGATATAAAGGGAAGCAGCTCCCAAGCAGGTCACCATTCTGAGGAAAGACCTGCTTCCAGACACAGCTTGCCAGCCAGCCAGCCAGCAACCCAACAACCATGGGGAAGTAACGGAAGCCTCTGCCATCTGCTGCCAGCCCTGGCAAGAGGGACAGGGCCACCCTCCCACCCCCTGGCCCTGACTCTGCTTCTGCTGGGGCTTCTGCTGCCTGGCCTCGATCTTCTGGTGCTGGGGCTTCTGCTGATGCTGCTTCTGGAGATGGTGCTTCTGCTGGTGCTTACTCTGCTGATGCTGGTTCTGGTGGTGGTGCTTCTGCTGATGCTGCTCCTGGTGGTGGTGCTTCTCTTGATGCTTGCTCTGCTGGCACTGCTACTGGTGCTGGTGCTTCTGCTGGTGCTTACTCTGCTGGCACTGCTACTGGTACTGGTGCTTCTGCTGGTGCTTACTCTGCTGGCAGTGCTCCTGATGCTGGGGCTTCTGCTGGGGCTTACTCTGCTGGCGCTGCTCCTGGTCCTGATGGTGCTCCTGGTCCTGCTGGTCCTGCTTTTGCTGCTACTGTTGTTGCTGCTGTTGCTGGTGCTGTGGAGGAGCAGCCCCGACAACCTCAGAGCCCCTCTGATGAGGGCCCATATGGCCCTGCCAAAGGGAGGAAGAGGCAGACGGGTGAACGGGAGAGGAGGCAATACAACATAGAAGAGGAACATGAGGAGGAGGTGCTGGAGTGGCTGAGGGAGAACAAGTATCTATGGCAGAAGGGAAACAGGCTCTATCGTGACACCAAATGGAAGCAGGCTGCTTGGAGAGAGAAGGCGGAGAGCCTGGGCTACACTTCGGAGGTGTTCTTCGGCTGGTGGAAGCACATGCACGCCTGGTACGGGAAGCTGCACTTGAAGAAGTCTGGCCAGGCTGCGGTCAAGCTGACGGACCGGGAGACCTACGTGATGGCCAAGTACAGCTTCTTGGAGGGTGAGATCCGCCACAGAGGAGCAGCCCCTCTCACAACCCTCTCTCTCAGGCAGCCTGCTGAGAGCCAGTCCTCTTCTGGTAAAGAGTCAGCTCCTGTCCCCAGGCAGGTATCTGTGGAGCGTGCCATGATGGAGACCCCCCCCAACAGCTGCACTACCCGTGGCGGAGCAAATGGAGGACCCCCTGACGCAATGGGAGAAAGGAGAGGGCACTTCCACCACAGCTCAACCCGCATCCACCCCAGCTCCACCTCCACAGAAAGGCAGAGAGGCAAAACGGAGGGGCAGAGCCACACTGTCCTCCTGGAGATAAGAGACACCATCAGGAGCAGCTTAGATCTCCTATCTCAGCTGGTACACACGGACGCCCCATCCTCCAACCGCAAGCCCTTCCTCACCTATGTCAACCAGACCCTCATGAACATGGCGGAACCCCAGTACCAGGTGGTGAAGGACAGGATCACCAATCTTCTTCACAAGCCTCCAGACCAAGATGAACCTGCTCCCACCCAGCCCAGGCCTGCTCCTCCACCCCAGGTAATGTCACTGCCCTTCCACAGGCCCTACCCTACCAAGGCTACATCTACCAAGAGCTCCAGCAGCAAAGGCAGCCCTTCCCAGTCCAGGCACAGGTACATCGTATGCCACCGAAGCCACTGATGCCACCAATGCCACCCACGCCACAGATGCCACCCACACCAACGATGCCGACACCAGTCCTCACCCAGCTGCAGACCAGACAGCCCCAATACACTGCTCCTTCCTCCACCCTACAGCCAAGCCCGGCCTCAGAACATCTGTCATCGGTATTGGGGCTGACACCCCATGTCATGGAGGAAGGGGCTCTCATCATCACGGGGCTGAGCCAGCTGTCGGAGAGCTTCCTCAACAAACCATCCCCTGTTGTCCTCTCGGGGCCAGGCACCCCAGTGGTGCTTCAGACCAGCACTCCAGCAGCACCCACCTCCACAGCACCTGGACCCTTCACCCCTGAGACTGGGCAGGCCTCAGAGTGACCAAGAAGAGTGCCAGAGACTGGGTGGCTACCTGTTGACTTTATTTTTGCTTTGGACATTTGACTTGGGTCATTTTTCTTTTACAGCTTGTTATTAATAAAGATTATCTTTGCTTCACACACTTGCTTCATTTATTTTAGTAAATAAAATATTGGTGAAAACTTCAGAAATGGTTTAAGCCTTTGCATGCTTTTGGGATGGGTTAAGATAGCAGTGGGATGGGCAGGGATACCTTTGGGATGGGTAATAGCTGTGGGATGGGCAGGGATACCTTTGGGGTGGGTAATAGCTGTGGGATGGGCAGGGATACTTTTGGGATGGGTAATAGCTGTGCGATGGGCAGGGATACCTTTGGGATGGGTAATAGCTGTGGGATAGATAAATCTTCAGTGCAAGCATAGTGGGACTGTATGGTCCACCCTCCCAGCTGCCACACCTATGGCCCTTTATTATCAGTAACAATGTAATCATTCATCCACACATGTCAACATAAACACAACTCTTTATTAAATGCCCTGTTCATTGTAGGCCCACCCAACATACATGGCCCAATCTCATCCATGTGATGAGACAGGCTGAAGGAAGCATCCATTAATCATCTATCATCCTGTCTTGCCACTCCACTGCTCCAGCTGGGGAGTTGCACCAGTGTTTCAGGAGGTTGCGCTGCTTCTTCCCTTCACGTGAGGCTCTGTTGGGGCCTTGCACATCCTGAGTGTCTATCAGGTTTCGCCCTTGCCTCCATTCTCCAGGCTCCATGTCCCCATTGCCTTGTTGGTGGTCCAGAAGCCTGTTCTGCGAGACTGGGTAGCGGGTGCACATAAGATTGTGCAGGATGCAGCAAGCTTCCACAATCGTCCTCACGGTCTGTGGGCGATGCTGCATGGTGGTGAGAAGTACCTGGAACCTGTTGGCCAGGATACCAAAGGCGTTCTCCACCACCCGCCTAGCCCTGGACAGCCTGTAGTTGAAGATCCTCTCTTCACGGGTGAGGAGTTTGGAAGTGTAGGGCTTCATGAGGTAGGTTCTGAGGGAGAAGGCGTCATCCCCCACAATGACATCTTACGTGTCGTTGGGCAGGGGGTCTGGATCTGGGAAGCCCATGATGAGGTTGCATTCCAGCCCCTCCTTGAGGTCACTGGCGTTGTATACCTGGGCATCTGAAGATGACCCGTTGCCTGAAGCATCGATGTACATGAACTTGTAGTCAGCATCGACCATGGCGAAGAGGATGATGCTGAAGAAGCCCTTGTAGTTGAAATAAGGACCCCGACTTGGCTGGAGCTTTGCAGGCCACATGCTTGCCATCTATGGCTCCAATGGTGTGGGGGAAGTTCCATCTCTGATACCACTGCTCTGCAACTTTCTTCCAGCCTTGTTCAATGGAGGGGCACTGGAGGAGCTCTTCCAGGTATTCTTCGATGATGGCCTGCACCACTTCTCTGACCACAATGCTGATGGTGTTGGGTGGCACCCTCCAGCCATACTGCATGCTCCTGTAGGTGGTCCCTGAGGCCAGGTGGAGCAGAGTCAATGCCACCTTCAGCCCAGGGTCCAGGCTGGGCCAGAAGTTGGTGCTCTGCTTGGTCAACCTGGGTCTCAGCCGCTCCACAACTTCATCAAACATGGCTGGACGCATCGTCATGAAGTTCTGGAATACACGAGTGTCTTCGTTCCTCAGCTCCACCATCAGCTTGTTTTACATTCCGTACTCTGCTCTTCTCCCAATCCATCTTCGGACCCAGACAGTTCTTGGACGCCTCAATTGAACAGTTGAAAGAGCCTGTAGATGGCTTCACACTGTTGCAAAACGATGGTGGCTACCAAAAGGAGTGTGTTATGATCCATGGTGGACATCAATGGATGCTGTGGAAGAGCAAGAGCCAGATGAAGGCTGCAGAGGTCTGCACAGCAGGGCTGCTGGACTGAAAGTGAGATCCAGGTGTGCTGCTCTCCCTTTTTATAGGCAATATAGGTTTTCCACAAGGTGTCCTTTTGCATCCTCTAGGCATCCTCTAGACATCCTTAACATCCGAGATAGGTCCCCTCTGCTAACGTTTTTTCCATTTTAAATGTTTTCCTTGCAAGCTGCATCCGTTTTCATCCTTTTTCCGTCCATGCTACTAATGCTGCGCGTCCGTTCCGCGTCCGTTTCGCTTCCTCCCTGTGTCCATTTTCCGCTGGAGCGGATTTGAGTTGTGCGGATGCGCAGTGGATGCCTAGCGGATATTGCGGATGCGTAACGGATGAGAACGGATGTAGAACGGACGTTCCCCGTATGTGTTGCGGATGCAGAACGGATGCATTGGATACATTTTCCGCTCAAAAAGTTTTGAGCAGCTCAAAACTTTTTGAGTGGATGGAACCTCAGTCGATGGATGCTGGACGGATAGAGGATGAAAAACGGACACAGTGAGTACAGAACGGATGAATCGCGTTAACCAACGGATGGCAAGTGTTTCTCTCCGTTTTACATTCTCTTTCCATCCGTTGTTGCAGTGTGACATGGGCTTTACAGTGTTAAAATTTATTATATCTTTTTCTCCTGCTTACTCTACAAAAGAAATAATTTGGGGTGTGTGTGAGGGTGATAAAATTTTCACATTTTTTTGTCCAACTAATGATTCGATATTGTTCCAGGATGTTTATTTTTGGCTATATGAGAATTAATTTTCACAAGTATATTTTAGATCATAGAAATTCAACATTCGTAAAGCCCCTGTCACACTGAACCAACGGATGCAAAGACGATGTAAAATGGACAAAAAAGCTTGCCATCCGTTGGTTAACGCAATATATCCGTTCACTGCCTCCGTTTTGCTTCCTCTCTATCCGTCCAGCATCCGTCTACTGACATTTCATCCACTCAGAAAGTTTTGAGCTGCTCAAAACTTTTGCGTGGAAAATGTATCTAATGTATCGTTCTGCATCCGCTACGCATCCGCAAGGCATCCGTTGTGCATCCGCTATATCCGCTAGGCATCCGTTCCACATCCGCGCAACTCGCATCCGCTCGGATGCAGGGAGGAAGCGGAACGGACGCGGAACGGATGCAGAACAGATGCCTAGTGGATGCAGCATGGAAACAAAGCATTTAAAACGGAAAAAATGTTCGCATAGGGGACCTATCTCGGATATTAAGGATGTCTAGAGGATGCCTAGAGGATGCAAAGGGACACCTATACTGCCTATAAAGAGGGGGAGCAACTCACCTGCATCTCACTTTCAGCCCAGCAGCCCAGCTGTGCAGACCTCTGCAGCCTTCATCTGATTCTTCCTCTTCCACAGCATCCAGTTATGTCCACCGTGGATCGTAACACAATCCTTATGGCAGCCACCATCATTCTGCAACAGTGCAAAGCCATCTACAGGCTCTGTGAACTCTACTACGGGAAGAAAAAAAGGCGGCCAAGAAGCATCTGAGTCCGAAGATGGATTGGGAGAAGAGCAGAGTACGGACTGTACAACAAGCTGATGATGGAGCTCAGGAACGAAGACACTCGGGCATTCCAGAACTTCATGAGGATGCCTCCAGCCATGTTTGACGAAGTTGTGCAGCGGCTGACACCCAGGTTGACCAAGGCAAACACCAATTTCCGGCCCATCCTGGAACCTGGGCTCAAGGTGGCACTCACTCTGCGCCACCTGGCCTCAGGGACCACCTACAGGAGCATGCAGTATGGCTGGAGGGTGCCACACAACACCATCAGCATTGTGGTCAGAGAAGTGGTGCAGGCCATCATCGAAGAATACAAGGAGGAGCTCCTCCAGTGCCCCTCCACTGAAGAAGGATGGAAGAAAGTTGCAGAGCAGTGGTATCAGAGGTGGAATTTCCCCCACACTGTTGGAGCCATTGAGGGCAAGCACGTGGCCTGCAAAGCACCACCCAAGTCGGGCTCCACTTATTTCAACTACAAGGGCTTCTTCAGCATCATCCTCTTTGCCATGGTCGATGCTGACTACAAGTTCATGTACATCGATGCTTCAGGCAACGGGTCAGTTTCAGATGCCCAGGTATACAACGCCAGTGACTTCAAGGAGGGGCTGGAATGCAACCTCATCATGGGCTTCCCAGATCCAGAGCTCCTACCCAACGACACACAAGATGTGCCCTACTTCATCGTGGGAGATGATGACTTATCCCTCACAACCTACCTCATGAAGCGCTACACCTCCAGACTCCTCACTCGTGAAGAGAGGATCTTCAACTACAGGCTGTCCAGGGCAAGGCGGGTGGTGGAGAACGCCTTTGGCATCCTGGCCAACAGGTTCCAGGTACTTCTCACCACCATGCAGCATCGCCCACAGACCGTGAGGACAATTGTGGAAGCTTGCTGCATCCTGCAAAATCCCATGCGCACCCGCTACCCAGTCTTGCAGAACAGGGTCGTGGACCTTCAACAATGCAATGGGGACATGGAGCCTGGGGAATGGAGGCAAGGGTGAAACCTGATAGACACTGAGGACGTGCAAGGCCCCAACAGAGCCTCACGTGAAGGGAAGTAGTGCAACCTCCTGAAATACTGGTGCAACTCCCCAGCTGGAGCAGTGGAGTGGCAAGACAGGATGATAGATGATTAATAGGTGCTTCCTTCAGCCTGTCTCATCACACGGATGAGATTGTGCCATGTATGTTGGGTGGGCCTACAATGAACAGGGCGTTTAATAAAGAGTTGTGTTTGTGTTGACATGTGTGGATGATTATTACATAATTATTGATAATAAAGGGCCATAGGTGTGGCAACTGGGAGGGTGGAACCTACAGTCCCACTATGCTTGCACTGGAGCTTTATCTATCCCACAGCTATTACCCATCCCAAAGGTATCCCTGCCCATCCCACAGGTATCCCTGCCCATCCCACTGCTATCTTAACCCATCCCACAAGCATGCAAAGGCTTAAACCAATTCTAAAAGTTTCCACCAAGACTTTATTAAAAAAAATAAATGAAGAAAATGTGTGAATCAAAGATAAACTTTATTGAACAACAAGCTGTAACAGAAAAATGACCCAAGTCAAGTGTCCAAATAAAGTCCACACCCAGTCTCTGGCAGTCTTCATGGTCATTCAGAGGTGTTCCCAGTCTCAGGGGTGAAGGGTCCAGGTGCTGTGGAGGTGGGTGCTGATGCAGTGCTGGTCTGAGGTGTCATTGGGGTGCCTGGCCCTGACAGGACAACAGGTGACGGTGTTGAGGAAGCTCTCGGACAGCTGGCTCAGCCCCGTGATGCTGAGAGGTCCTTCCTCCATGCCATGGGGTATCAGCCCCAGTACTGATGACAGATGTACTGAGGCCGGGTTTGGCTGTGGGGTGGAGGAAGGAGCAGTGTAGTGGAGCTGTCTGGTCTGCAGCTGGGTGAGGACTGGCGTGGGTGGCATTATTGGCGTGGGTGGCATCGCTGTCATCGGTGGCATCATTGGCGTGGGTGGAATCGGTGGCATCAGTGGAACCGGTGGCAACGGTGTCATCCGATGACTCTGTGCCTGGACTGGGAAGGGCTGCTGCCTGTGCTGCTGAACCTCATGGTAGCCGTAACTCTGGTAGGTGAGGGCCTGTGGGAATCTTTGGAATGGGAGGGACATCGCCTGGGGTGGAGGAGCAGACCTGGACTGGGTGGGAGCAGGTTCCTCTGGATCAGGAGGGTTGTGAAGCAGCTCGGTGATCCGGTCCTTCACCACCTGGTACTGGGGTTCCTCCATGTTTCTGAGGGTCTGGTTGACATCGGTGAGGAAGGGCTTGCAGTTGGAGAATGAGGGGTCGGTGTGGACCAGCTGAGAGAGGAGATCTATGCTGCTCCGGATGGTGTCCCTGATCTCCAGCAGGACAGTGTAGCTCTGCCCCTCCTGCTGTCTGGCTCTCTGCCTTTCTGTGGAGGTGGAGCTGGGGGGGGGTGGATGCGGCTACGGCTGTGGTGGACGTGACGTCTCCTTTCTCCCACTGCACCGGGGAGTCCTCCACGCGCTCCACCACAGTTACAACACCTGTCCGCGGGTTCTCCGCCGTGGCATGCTCCACAGAAAGCTGCCTGGAGATAGGGACTGACTCTCGGCCGGAAGAGGACTGGCTCTCAGCAGGCTGCCGGAGAGAAAGGGTAGTGAGAGGGGCTCCTGGTGCTCCTCGGTGGCAGATCTCACCCTCCAGGAAGCTGCACCTGGCCATGATGTAAGTCTCTCTGTCCATCAGCTTAACTGTGGCCTGGCCAGATTTCTTCAGGTGCAGCTTCCCATACCAGGTGTACATGTGCTTCCACCAGCCGAGGAGCACCTCCAAAGTGTAACCCATACTCGCCGCCCTCTCTCTCCAAGCAGCCTGCTTCCGCTTGGTGTCCCTGTAGAGATGGTGTCCCTTCCGCCACAGATAGTCGTTCTCTCTCAGCCACTCCAGCACCTCATCCTCGTGTTCCTCCTCAATAAAGTATTGCCTCATCTCCCGTCCCTGCATACGCCTCTTCCTCCCTTTGGCAGGACCAGATGGGCCCTCATCAGAGGGGCTCCCAGGTAGTAGGGGCTGCTCCTCCACACCACCCCCAGCAGCAGCAGGATCATCATCATCATCACCAGCAGGATCATAATCATCATCATCATCATCAGCAGCAGCAGCAGCAGCAGCAGCACCAGCACCAGCACCAGCACCAGCACAAGCAGGACGAGGACCAGGAGCACGAGCAGGATGAGCAGAACAAGCAAGACCAGGAGCACGAGCAGTACGAGCAGTGCAAGTCCAGGAGCACGAGCAGGACCGGCAGGACCAGGAGCAGCTTCAGCAGAACCTCCAGCACCAGAAGAGCGAGCCCGAGCAGCAGAAGCCCCAGCAGAAGCAGAGTCAGGGACAGGGGGCGGGAGGGTGGCCCTGTCCCTCTTGCCAGGGATGGCGGCAGGTTGCTGAAGCTTTTGCTTCTTCCCCGTGGTTGTGGGATTGCTGGCTGGCAGGGAGGCTGGCAGGCACCAACCAAGGCTGGTAGGAAGCCTGGCAGGAAGGCAGGAAGGCACCAAGCCTGGCAGGCAGGTAGGCACCAAGGCTAGCAGGCAGACTGGCTGGCAGGGAGGCTGGAAGGCAGGCTGGCAGCAAGGCTGGCAGGCAGGCAGACAGCAAGGCTGGCAGGCAGGCAGAGAGCAAGGCTGGCAGGGAGGCTGGCCAGGAGGCTGGGAGGCAGGCTGGGATGCAGGCTTGGAGGCAGGCTGGCAGGAAGGCTTGCAGCAAGGCTGGCAGCAAGGCTGGCAGGCAGGCATGCAGGCAGGGCAGGCAAGGACTCGATGTTTCCGGCAGCAGGTCTTTCCTCTGAATGCTGGCCACGTGCGAGCTGCTTCCCTTTATATCCGCGGGGCTGACGCAATAAATCCCCCCCGCATGCGCAATTAACGCAAGGCATCCACTAGGATTCCACTGTGCATCCGCTAGGCTTCCGCTCTGCATCCGCTTCATCCGCTGTGCATCCGTTGTATCTGTTTCGCGTCCGCTTTGCTGAGGTCCCCCGGAAGCCTAGCGGATGTGCCATCCGCTCCCCTCCGCTTCCATCCGCTGGGCTTCTGTTCTGCATCCCTTTTCCATCCGCCCTGCGTCCTCCCTGCGTCTGTTCCTTTCTGTGTTATCCGCTCCAGTTGTGCAAATTTTTGCCCCTTTTGAGAGCGGATAACAACAGATGGAAGAGAATGGATGGAACATTTTGCTCGTCCGTTGTGTCCTTTTTACATACGTTTTGCATCCGTTGGGCAGTGTGACAGGGCCTTAAAGGATATCCTATTTAATACAAATGACTAGTTATTTAGATGTTGAAAATACTTTACCTGGTAGAATATGGTCAAGCATATTTTGCCTAAGAATACAATGCATGTCCTGCAGGAAATCGTGAGGATCAAGATTAAATGGCAGGATTAAATTTTTGGATTAATAGAAACCTGATTATTAAATGCCTATTTACTTTGAATTAATTAAATCCCTAGGATCAGATAAATTGCAAGCTAGGGCACTGAAAAAACTTTTTGATGATATTATTAGGGCTTGCAGCAATCCCTATTTGAGTATGTATGTGAAGTTCATATTGAGAGCATCTGAAATCTTGGGGGTGGGAGGGGGGATTTTATGCTTCAATAGACTATTCCAAGTAATTAGGCAGCAAGATGAGATGTAACATATTGTAACAGAAAAGGTATGGGGTTTATTGGCTATTCAGTGAAGAAGGTAACAACTACCTGTTGGTTACCATTCTCTTTCAAACAAGTTCAGACTTGTTTTCTTCTCACAACCCCAATGAGGAATGATTAACGAATCACTTTGCTTGCCACTCTTTTTCTACCTAATCATTACAGTTAGGGCTGAACAGCTCCATACTTATAAAGGAGAGCGCTCATGATTTTATAAGCAGGAAGACTTTTTGCAGAAGAAATATCAAGTAGACAATGGAAACTGGCATTATGGAGAATTTTTAGGCATATATATTTGAGATCGGGAGGGAATCTTTGACTAATCCCTACTGATTAGCTTTGGATAATAAAACTTCAGGAAATCTTAGGACTATAGTTGAAGGATGGAAAAGCATCCTGGAAAAAGAAAAAGACAAATCGCTTCAATATTATTGACAAGAAAGGCAAAAGTACATGCTATGCACTCGGCTGTCATTGAGCTTGACAATGATGATGACAACATTGACAATGAGAGAGAATTTACTCTTTTCCTTTGGACCATATAAGATTTGTTCAGGAGTTTATATTGCTAAATTGCTTGCTTTATATATAACTAAACTAGTTATGTACAAATATATATACCAATGTATGATAGTTTGCTGAACAATTTATTGTTGCCAGATTATACATAATACTATTACTGGATTTATATTTCTGAAAAATTAAAAATAATTTAATCATGTTATAGTTTAGTATTATTGTAAACTTGTGTTAATTTATGTATCAATACATGAATATTCCATACAACTTAATTCTATGTGTTCTATTTTAAACTATGTTGTTTTATCTGAGATAGACTCAAATAATTGGTATGTTACATCTCATCCCTTTTCTAGGTGAGCAAGTGAATAAGGAATAGAGAAGCCATTTTAAAACAGCATAACACAAGTGACAATAAAGAATCAGAATTTGACAAATACACTATATATCTGCATTTCACTTACAAAAAATTAAAGCAGAAATATTATTATGGCTAGTGGAAAACAATACTGCTTCATGATGTGTACTGATTTTTGCAAGCTATGCAAGAAACATTTTGTTATTATTCAATTTTTTAGAAAAGTGAGGTTGGAGACTTGAAACAAGTCTCTGTGGCCTGATTGAGGAATTCCCTTTTCAGAATTATTAGAATTTAGCTTGATTGCCTTTTTATATGCTTTTAGATGATTGTTGAAAAATTACACTATTTAACCAAATTTTGATCAAGGCTGACTGAATTATCTTTTCTCTGTGCAAAATATACATGTCATTCTTTTTTATGGTATTCTATCTATTGTGTATCACTTTCAGCTTTTGGGAAGTTAAAGGTATAATTCAAAAACAAATTTGGCTGATTGTTGATAGAGTATATTTAAAATGTGCAGTCAATCTTATTTAAGTAGAAAGCTCTTTTGAATTACTAAAGAAGCTATTTTTCATCTCTCAAATAAAGGATTTCCAGGAAAGATATGAGATAATTGTAATAAAAATAAGCAATTTCTACTGGAAAAACCTCAGGGCAATGTTCAACAACTTACATTCCATATAAATACGCCATATACATCACTATAAAAAATATACTTAGATATTTCTTAGTAAAATATATTATCCAAATATTAACCAAATTAATGTTGTCTACAACATGAAAAGAGAAACCCAATGATTTAGAATACAGTAAAACACTAATAATTATTTTTATGGTAGCTGATTTATATCAAATTCACTCATTTTATTTTATTTCTTTGCAAATAATTACTGGTATGTTTATTTTCTACCACTATCATGAAAACATATCCTGCTACATAATTTTTAGAGCAGTCCAGTGGCATATACCACATTATTTGGCGATATTTCTATTTTCAGTTACAAGTGCAATATTAATTGCTCAGAGACAAAACCAAGTCCTCAAACAAACAACAAAAACAAGTAAACAAATGCTCTGCGAGGATGTACAAAAGTACAAAAATCAATGAATATCATTTCTAAAAACCCAATTCTTTATGGACTAATTAGTCCATAAAGAATTGGGTTTTTAGAAATGATATTCATTGATTTTTGTACTTTTTGTATATCCTCGCAGAGCATTTGTTTACTTGTTTTTGTTGTTTGTTTGAGGACTTGGTTTTGTCTCTGAGCAATTAATATTGCACTTGTAACTGAAAATAGAAATATCACCAAATAATGTGGTATATGCCACTGGACTGCTCTAAAAATTATGTAGCAGGATATGACATAATAATTGTGAGCTTGGAAACATACCAAAGCTAGGATTTCCATAATTTGGGTAGGGTAAGGCTTGAGAACATTGATACAATACATTCTCATACAACATAAATATTTTTCAAATATTTTTCAAACATTTTTTTGATAAGCCAAAACTCTCCAATATTTGTCCACTTTTCAGAGACATAATAACTAGGTGATACATGGAAACATGACTTAATTAGCACTATGAAATTTAGTGCTGTCATTTCAGATACATTTGAACAAAGTCCATAGTTATAATAGAGTAGATCCATCATCATCATTACAAAGATCATGAAATCCTGGACCCTAAATCAATTCACTAAATTCCCTTTTCTTTGAAAATTTAATAATAAGTATTATAGATTGTGAAGCAGTGCATTGGTTCAGTGATTAAGATGCTGAGCTTATTAGCTGGAAAGCTGATAGCTTGGGTTCTAAACCTGAACACTGTGTAATGAAATGAACTTTCATTACTTGCCCAAGCTCCTGCCAACCTAGCAGTTTGAAAGCAAGCAAATACAAGTAGATAAAGAGGTACTGCTTCACTGGGAAAGATACTGTGTTCTGTATTTTTATGTTGGGCATGTTATGATAGAAATGTCTGTTAACAGCACAGATTCCTGCAGCTGAGAATCGGAGATGAATACCACCCTCTTGAGTAGTCACAATAAAGGAAAGCTTTAAATCTTTAATTATAGACTGCAATAGTGTCGCTATATTAACAAAATTATAAACCTAAAACAATGGTTTATTCCTCCTGTTCATGAATCCACTTGCCCTATCATCAAAAAAATAAGAAGTCAGCTCAACATTTCCATGACCCTTCCATAGATACAGGTAGATCTTGAGTTATGAAAGTTCAAGGTTACGGTAGCCCTGCCAAAACTACTTACAACTCGGGTCCCAAACTTATATCAGAACCATAAGGGTTGTTTCGCACTTACAACTGATCACAGAGACACTGCAACATGCTCCCCAGCTATTCCCCCCCACCCTCACTGTCGCACCTCCAAAGACCCTGGGGTCCTGCTTTCCTAGACCATTGGGTTCCATGCATTCCTTTCCACTTCTTACAGAAACTTAACTTACCTTTTTAAGATCTCCAGAACAGGACAGGCCATACGGCAGAAAATCAGCCATTTTTTTCTCAAATGCCAGCAAAGCTGTTTCACAAGTATGTGTTCTTATATACACTTGCTTTTGCACATAGATGGAATTGCCTATAATAATTGATTGATTGATTGAATTTATATTGCTGCCTATTCACCCATGGTGACGTGAGACGGCTTACAGAATGTAAAACCATATTTAAAATAAAAAACAATAAAAGCTAATAATTAATAAAATACAATAGAACAAAATAAATAATAAATAAAAATAGGGCAAAGGCCCTCTTGGCCACGACTACCACCTGTTCTTTGAGCAGGAGTCGTGAGTCCAGGAAAACCCCTAGATTATGCACAGGGTCTGTTTGAGATAGTACCACCCCATCCAAGACAAAAGGTGGCAATTCTCCTTGAGCCAGCAAACCTCAAACCCAGAGACATTCAGTCTTGCAAAGGTTTAGTTTCAACCTATTACTTCCCATCTATCCCCTAATAGCCTCCAGGCTCTGCAAGAGGGAGAACACAGCAACACTGAACTCATCATGTGCCAAGACATACAGTTGAGTATCATCAGCATATTGGTGATACCTCAGTTGATAATGATGGATGATCTCACCCAGCGCTTTCATAGAAATGTTGAACAAGAGTGGAGAGAGTACCAAGCCCTGTGGAACCCCATAAAGCAGTGGCAGAGGGCTGGATCTCTCTCCTCCTATCAATACTGACTGAGAGCAGCCACAGAGTAAGGAAGTGAACCAGGACAGCACAAGGCCTCCCACTCCCATCCCCCGAAGCTGCCCCAGAAGAATCCCATGGTCAATGGTATTGAAAGTGCCGAGAGATCAAGTAGAGCAAGGATGGATGCATTACCCCCATCTTACTCCTGCCAGAGATCATCCAAAAGTGTGACCGATGCTGTTTCTGTCCCAAATTCAGGCCTGAATCATAACTGGTAGGGATCAAGATAATCCATGTCATCCAGAAACCTCTGAAGCTACTGCATGACCACCTTCTCAACAATCATCCCCAAAAAGGAA
This sequence comes from Laticauda colubrina, assembly GCA_015471245.1. Taxonomy (NCBI): domain Eukaryota; kingdom Metazoa; phylum Chordata; class Lepidosauria; order Squamata; family Elapidae; genus Laticauda; species Laticauda colubrina. The sequence goes on from BLBF01000019.1 coordinate 23,863,761, forward strand.
GTTTGGAAACAGGTCAGAAATTATCCAACCAGGTGGAGTCCAGCGATGGCTTCTTCAAAAGAGGGTGCATGCTTGCGTGCATACTCCCAAGAATCCTGTCCGCTTCCTTAGGAGCAACAGGGTCAAACCGTTCCCAGATAACAGGGCAAGAATCTGCCTTAGGAACTTCCAACGGACCAGCAATGGTGCCGGCATCTAACTGGGAACGAAAAAAAAAATCCACAAATTCCTCAGCACGCCCTTTCAGGTAGATCTCAAACTCTTCCTTCCCCAGGAGGAGACAGCTTACCATAAAGAGGATCGCTGGGCAATTATCTGCAGATGCAATTAGAGTGGAGAAGTATTTGCCATGAGGTAAGCCTTAAGGCTAGGTCCCACTGGACGACAGAAGCAAAACGTATGCATAAAGGACACAGCGGATGAGCAAAATTTCGGGGGTGGCTCTATCCGTTGTCATCCGCTCCAAAAATTGGTGAAAATTTGCATAAACAGAAGGGAAAAGAATGGAAAAGAATGGACGGGATAGTATGTAGCAAGGATGTTAAACGGATGTTCATAGGAAGCCTAGAGGATGACAGTGGATGGAAGCGGATGACACATCCGAAGGGGTTCCGGGGGAGAATTGCGAAGCAGACACATAGTGGAAGGAGCGGATGCATAGCGGATGACACGGATGTATCACAGATGCCTATAGGAAGCAAAGCGGATGCCGCGCGGATGTATATCGGATGCAAAGCATTCACTGGGCATGCGGGGAGTATGGATCACTCAACATACATGGCACAATCTCATCAGTGTTATGCGACAGCCTCAAGGAAGCATCCATTAATCATCTATCATCCTGTCTTGCCACTCCACTGCTCCAGCTGGGGAGTTGCACCAGTGTCTCAGTAGGCTGTGCTGCTTCTTCCCTTCACGTGAAGCTCTGTTGGGGCCTTGTCCATCCACAGTGTCTATCAGGTTTCGTCCTTGCCTCCATTCACCAGGCTCCATGTCCCCATTCCCTTGTTGACGGTCGACAAGTCTGTTCTGCAACACTGGGTAGCGGGTGCGCATGAGATTGTGCAGGATACAGCAAGCTTCCACGATGCTCCTCACAGTCTCTGGGTGATGCTGCATGGTGGTGAGAAATATCTGAAACCTGTTGGCCAGGATGCCAAAGGCGTTCTCTACCACCCGTCTTGCCCTGGACAGCCTGTAGTTGAAGATCCTCTCTTCACGGGTGAGGTATCTGGAAGTGTAGGGCTTCATGAGGTCGGTTCTGAGGGAGAACGCGTCATCACCAATGATGAAGTAGGGCACATCTTGTGTGTCATTGGATAGGGGGTCTGAATCTGGAAAACCCATGATGAGGTTGCATTCCAGCCCATCCTTGAGGTTACTGGCGTTGTATACCTAGCTATCTGAAGCTGATCCGTTGCCTGAAGCATCGATGTAGATGAAGTTGTAATCAGCATCAACCATGGCAAAGAGGATGATACTGAAGAAGCTCTTGTAGTTGAAATAAGAGGACCCTGAGTTGGGTGGAGCTTTGCAGGCCACGTGTTTCCCATCTATGGCTCCAACGGTGTGGGGTAAGTTCCACCTCTGATACCACTCTTCTGCAAGTTTCCTCCAGCCTTCTTCAGTGGTGAGACACTTGAGAGGAGCTCCTCCATGTATTCTTCGATGATGGCCTGCACCACTTCTCTGACCACTTTGCGATGGTGTTGTGTGGCACCCTCCATGCATACTGCATGTTTTTGTATGTGGTTCCAGAGGCCAGGTGGCGCAGAGTCAGTGCCACCTTCAGTCCAGGGTCCAGGTTGGGATGGAAGTTGGTGCTAGGCTTGGTCAACCTGGGTCTCAGATGCTCTACAAGTTCGTCAAACATGGCTGGTGGTATCCTCATGAAGTGATGGAATGCACGAGGGTCTTCATTCCTCAGCTCCACCATCAACTGGTCATACAGTCCAAACTCCATTCTTCTCATGATCCATCCTCGGACCCACACAGCTCTTGGACGTCTCCTTCTTCTCCTTGTGTATAAAAGGTAAAACAGTCTGAACAAGGTTTGGTTCTGATGATGAATGATCGCAGCTACCATACGGACTGTGTCATGATCCATGGTGGAAAACAATGGATGATGTGGAAGACCAAGACCAAGGGTGAAGAGGTCTGTCCACCACGCCTGCTGGACTCATACTGAGATCCAAGTGATTTCCTCCACCTTTTAATAGGAAATATCGTTTGTCCGCTAGGTGTCCTTCCACATACTCTAGACATACTGCACACATGCTAAATATCCGAGATACATCCTAGATACAAACGTTTTGTCCATTTTAATCCTTTATATATGAGATGCATCCGCTTACATCCTTTCTATTTCCGTGCTTCTAATGCTGTATGGACGTTCCGTGTACCTTTCGTTTCCTCCCTCTTTCCGTTTTTAGCTGCAGCGGATGTGAGTTGCGAGGATGGCCAGAAGATGCAGAGAGGATACAGCGGACGTTTAACAGATAACGGACATAGAACGTTGTTGCCCGTATATGTCGCGGATGTACATTGTACGCGGTGGAAAGTTCATCCGTTCAAAAAGTTTTGTGCAGCTCAAAATTTCTTGCGCAGATGAAATCTCAGTGGACGGATGCTCAACAGATAGAGCATATGAAACACGTATGCAGTGAGTACACAACAGATGCATCGCGTTTTCTAACAGATGCCAAGCTTTTTTTACATCCTCTTTGCATCTGTTGGTGCAGTGGGACAGGGGCTTTAGTAGCAGCTCTTACCCGTGTTTGATCGAGTTCATCTCCTGTCTTCTGCCAGTGGCGCTCTAGGAGGCTCCTCATGCATTTCATCCCTCTCAATTCCTCTGTATACCATGGGGCATAGAGAGGTCTACAGGTGAGGAGAGGTTGCAAGGGTGCAATTTTATCCAAAGCCTGTCACCTTCCTATTCCAAACAGTGACTAGGAATGCAAGATCTATTACATCCCTGTGAGCTTTCTTTGATTCCCACTTCAGCAGCACTGCAGATGTTCACTGTGTACTGCTGGGTGATTTATTTGAGTCACTTTGGGGATTGCGGCCCCAAGGTAGTTTTGGCTGGAAGAGGCACAACCCTGGGCAGTTAGGCAGCTGCCAAGGTAGCAAGGGGAGAATCAAGCCCCGAACAATAGAACCATAGCCAGGGACAACCAAGTCCCTTGCAGTGAGCCAGGTCAGAGAAGAGCATCACACCTGGGGTCTCTGTGCCACCCATGTACGCTTGCCTCTTGTGCCTTGGGTGGTAGAGCCCGGGCTGTGCTTTCTGGCAGTGAAAGTGTCCCCATAAGTGTCCCCTCCCTCAAGGCAATCCCCATGGCCAGCAGGTACTTCCCTATTCCTCCCACAACAAGAGCAGCAGGACAAACCAGAGCATCAAGCTCTCCATTTCTTCCGTCCAGACCTCACCAATTGTGCAGCCATAGAGACAAAGAACCCAAGGCACTAGAGGTGAGCATAAATGGGCAACACAAGGTTCCCAAGCAAGGCACCCAATAACTGCAATGACTTGGCTCACTGTGAAGGGTTCGGCTATTTCTCGGCACTGCTGCAAGGAGCTTGATTTTTCCAATACAATCTTGGCCACCTGCAGTCCTGTCAAAACTAGATCTCAGGATACAGCTCATTTGAACCCATGCAGCACAAAGACTGGGTTAGTGGCACGATGCAGGCTAGAACAAAAGAGACCTACAAAAGAGACAGGGACACAATAAAGTTAACATTCTCATAGATGATTCCATATGTGTGCAAAAATGAGTGTGTAAAACATGAGATTGAAGGGAAAAAACCCCACATTTCCCAACTGTTTTGAAAAAAAATCATCTGCTGTATGGCTCAGCCTGATCTGGAAATCTCCAAAAATTAAGTAATAATAATAATAGGGGGTTGGAAACTTCCGGTGGTGGTGTGTGTCCAAGTGGCACAGGGAGACAGCGTTCTGCCCCATGTTGCCGAGTTTCAGCATTCTGATGGCCATCCGAGGCAAAATCGATCCTGGGAGGATCAGTGAAAAATCCTGGGAGGATTTTTCGAGTTCACTTGTATTACTACAACTGTAGTGAAGACTGGGAAGAAGTCCAGCCCAGCAACAACTACAACTGTACCATCCCCATCTATATACAAGATCCATAGAAGAAATGCTTACAACAGATAAAACAACAGCAGCGATGAACTCATAGATCATGCAGGTCACCCTGTTATCAATACAAAAGACGATAATAAAGCTACAGGAAAACATGACTAGGAATCACAGAGAAATGAAAATAGAAATGGAGGAGATGAAAAGAGAAGTGAGAAATGACATTCAGAAGTTAGATGAGAAAGTGGGCCTGATTCAAGAGGTCTTACAAAAGAATGACCAAAGATTCCAAATGATTGAGAAAAGAACAGAAAAAGCAGAACAGAAATTAGAGTCGATAGATCAGAGAACGAAAGAAAGGAATATAGAAGTAGAGAACTCACTGATCTAGCTGGAAATGGAGAGAGCCTCATTTTAACTGTAATTTCAGAATGTAGAAGAGATGGATGAAGGAGGAAGATTTAATAGCAATAATGGCAGAGGCACTCCAAAGAGAAAAGAGATAATTAATGAATTAGACGAAGTCTATCGAATCTACACAAATTATGTCAGAAGATAAGCAGAGGCAAAGGAACAATAGGAATTAATTAGTAGCAGCAGAGAGAGAAAATGGAAAATAATTTGAAAATATTGTCAGTAAACATAAATGGACTTAATTCTCCATTGAAACAGAACCAAACCCTGAAGAAATTGGCAAAACAAAAAATGGATATAGTGTGCCACCAGGAGGAACACATTAGAACTCAGGATATATCTACAATATAGAAAAAATAGGAAAACTTTATGCAGCATTAGCAGAAGAAAAAAAAGAGGGGTAGTAATATATGTTAGAAAAGGAATAGAAGCAGAAGTCCTATATGCAGATTCAGTAGGGAGAACATTAACGTTAGAAGTTGTATGTTAACAGAGGAAACTCTTACTCATTGCAATATATGCTCCTAATAAACAACAAGAAACTTACCACAAAAAAATACATGAGAAAATTTTAGAATTAGGTAAAGAAGATATCTGTACGATAGGAGACATCAACGCAATCACGGACACAAAAAAGGACAACCAAAGTACTAGTAAAAAAAAAAAGATCACCCTTCCAAAAACATTTTTTAATATGGCAGAAGAACAAAATAGATACTTGGAGAACATATAACCCAAAAGAAAAGCAGTTCATCTTTTATTCCATTCCCCACAAATCATGGTTGAGAATTGATATGGCGTGGATAAGTAAAACCCTAATGAAAAACATAGTGCAAGTAGAAATAGCACCAAATGTGTGGGCAGACCATAACCCTCTAATAGTAACATGGAAAGGCCAACCAAAACAAAGAGGGAGATAGACGTTGAATCCACAAAATCTGAGAGATAAAGAATATTAAATAAAATTTAAAAAATTAGAAATGTGTTTTGAAGTAAATATAAAAGAACACATTTCTTTAAAGATTTAGTGGGACACAATGAAAGCCTACCTAAGAGGATTAACAATTGCATATAATGCCAGAAACAAAAAAAGAAAAAGAAAGTAATCAGTTATAGAATATTAGAAAATTGGAAAGACAAGCACAATTAACACCAGAGAATGAGCAAATTATAAGCAAATGTAGTTTATCCAAACAGAAACTGAACATATTAGAACAGGAAAGAAATTTAAGAGCATTGAAATTAGTAAAGCAAAATTATTTTGAAAATGCAAATAAGCTGGGAAGGTGGTTTACATATAGGTTAAGGAAGGAAAAAGAAAAGAGATGGATTCAGCAATTACAAAATAAGGAGGAAAAGATACAAAAAAATATGGAAAAGAAAAAAGAAAAAAAATACTGGGATATTTAAGTGAACTTTATAAACAAGAAGATATGAGTGAAAAATCATTTTCAAGAGAAAATCAAAAATTTTCAAGAGTACTTAGTTCAACAGTACTTAGAGGAAGAAAATATTCTAATACTAACAGAAGAAGAAAGGGAAAAATTAAATGAAGAGATCACTAAGGAGGAACTGAAAGAGGCAATTAGTAAACAAAAAAATAACAAATCCCCCAGAACAGATGGATTACCTGCAGAATTATATAAAAACTTAGATGAAATCAATCCAATTCTTTTAGAAATTTATAATAAAGTACTTACAGGGGCAAAGCTACCATTATCATGGAGAGAAGCATGGACATTAATACTGAAGGAGAGTGCAGATACCACCCACATAAAAAAATATAGACTAATTTTTTATTGAATGCCGACTACAAAATATTTATGAATAGCTGAGATTAAAAAAAAGATTGAGTAGATTACATACAAAAAGATCAAAATATTTCCTACCAACAATACAACTAAAAAATAACATAAGGACAGTATGAGATATTTTGGAGTACTATGAGGCACACCCAGAAAAACAGGCAACATTAGTTTTTCTGGATGCTTAAAAAGCCTTTGATAAAGTAAATTGGCAATTCATGAGGCAGCAAGTAAAGGAGATGAAATTTGGGGATAAATTTGAAAATATGTTAGGGTCAATATATTCAAACCAAAAAGCACAGATAATAATTAATGGAGAAACAACAAACTCATTTGAGATAGGAAAAGGAGTCAGGCAGGGATATTCACTTTCACCTCTGCTCTTTATCATGACACTAGAAATCTTGTTGAGGAGAGTCAGACAGAATTTGGAAATAAAAGGACTATCAAACAAGAAGAATACAAGGCCCAAGCATTTGCAGACAACCTTGTATTCTTCGTAGAAGAACCAATAATATCAGGACCAAATTTAATTAAAGAGATAGATATAGAGAAAGTGGCAGGTTTAACAATCAATAAGGACAAAACTAAAATGATAACAAAAAATTTAACAGAGAAACAAAAAAAATTAGTAAAAGCAACGGATATACAAATTGTTAAAAAAATTAAATATCTAGGAATTTGGCTCACGGCAAGATGTTCAACAATAAAAGAAAATAATTATGTAAAACTAGTATTAGAAATAAAAAAGGATTTAGAAAAATGGGGGAAACTACAATTATCAATGTTAGGGGGAATTGTGAGCATCAAAATGAACATCTTGCCAAGAATACTATTTCTTTTTCAAACTATTCCAATTAAATTAGACAATTTTTTTTTAATGAATTAAACAAAATTACTATAAAATTTATTTGGTCAGGGAAAAGAGTACGAATAAAACTAAGCACATTACAAGATAATAGACGCAGAAGTGGATTTGGACTCCCCGCCTGGGAACTATACTATAAAGCAGCAGTTTTAACATGGATTAAAGAATGGGCCAACCTGAGAAGCAAAATAATTTTAACCCTTGAAGGGCACAATCTGGAGGAGGGATGGCATGCCTTCATGTGAAACCCTGGAAATAAGAGCTATACACATTTCAATAGGCATGTAATTCAAAGCTCACTGTGGAAAGTGTGGAAAGAGATTAAACATAAACATTATATGAAGACCCCAGGGTAGGTATCTGACAAGGAGGCATTGATCCACCCCAATGTTTTAGAAACAGGAAGAAAAATTAGAAATTATGATGTCGTAAACTTCCAAGGAGGATTAAGATGAACCAAGAGCTTAAAAAGCAAGGGATGAAAATAGAGTGGTGGCCATATTTACAACTTAAGAAAAGGTATAAAAAAGACAGAAGAATTTGGAATTGAGGTAAAACTGAACCAGTTAGATAAAATATTAGAGGGAACGGATGAAAAATTAATTTCTAAAATGTACAATTACCTATTAGAATTTGAAATGGTGGAAGAAATAGTTAAAGGCCCAATGATTGCATGGGCAAGGAATATAGGGCACTACATTAATTTGGAAGATTGGGAAAAAGTCTGGAAACAAAACTACAAAATAACAAAATCGGCTGTTTATAAAGAAAACCAATATAAAATGTTTTACTGGTGATACCTGGCACCCTCAAAATTAGCGAATATGTACCCAAACCTAAGTCCAACTTGCTGGAAATATAAGCAAACGAGGGGTACCTTCTTTCACACTTGGTGGCTTTGCCCAAAAACTAAGAAGTACTGGAAAAAAATAGAATTTGGATAAAAGAAATTACAAATATCCAACTAGAATTTAAGACTGAAATATTTTTGTTGGGAATGTTAAAAGGGGGCTATGGAAAAAAAATGAAATATTTAATTCTCCATATAATTATGGCAGCAAGAATTGTGTTGGCACAATGCTGGAAGGGTGACCAAATACCAACAAATAATTTAATCATCCAGAAGGTTCTTGACTGCACTGAAATGGACCTACTTACCCAAACACTTAGATAAGGTAGACTCAAAATATAGTACAGCTTGGAAAAAATGGTACAATTGGATCAAATATAAAAACCAGGGAATTAAAAGGATTTGACAAATGAAGTGGTTAGATTAAGAGCATTTACAAAAAATAGGAAATGAATTTTAGTAAAATTATTTTCAATAAAGGATCACACCATCTTAGCTGATTAGAAATATATTTTAGGTTTATTTGTGTATTTGTATAATGATTTAGTTTGCAACAAATGTTGTATTCTACGTATTGTACATATTTTTTCTTTTTAATCTTTAATAAAGTTTTTTTTTTAAAAAAAAATAGGGAGTTGGTGTGGAGAAGGCCAAAGTAGCCATGGAGCCCCAAGGTAGGGAAGCAAGCATGAAATACCTCAGTGGATACGTGGAGGCCTTGAGTGGCTGGACCCAGGTGGTCTTGTTCTTGGACTAGTCTCTCCATGATCTGGCCATTACTGAGGATTTTCATGCATGCTTAACAATCTGCTCATTCAATTAACAAATGCATTGGGAAGAGGAGGGATGAGGATCGTTCATTTAACATGATTCAGTTAATGTTATGATCAGATTCCATTATGGTCATACTTCAAGGATTACCTGTAATTGAATTAAGCTAATGTTCTCCAGTTTGCGAATCTCTGATCTAAAATATTAGTGCTTCTCCTATTGCTGGAACAATCTGGGCCATAACTGCAAAATAATATTGGGTAGGACAAAATTGTGATGTTTTCATTATAACTGTTTGAATATTGCAAACTTAATCTCCAACAGGAAACAACAGCACAGGAATCGGGAATGATATAAGTGGAATAAAATTACCAGCAGCATAGTGCCAAGGATAAAAGTCCAAAGATAAGTACATAAGTTCTAGAACAGTAACACATTATGCAGCAAAATTTCACCAAAAATCAACTGCAAGCCATCAGTGAGGTTTTTATAGAGTGCCTTTCCACATACAAAGTGTTGCATTTCTCTCTTTAAACCTGAATTTCTAGGCACAATCTTTTTAATATGATAATCTTATAACTAAAACACATTTTTCTTTCTGGATCAGAGATAGAATCTCCATTCTCCATGTTCCAAAAAGTCATGATGGAAGATGTCTATCTTCCAAGAGACATACTCTTCCGGAACAAGCTCAGCATTATTAAAAACAAATGGCTTCCCAGGGAACTTCATATCTTCTGTTGATGAATTCTCCAGAGGGAACATGTCATTGATTTCGAAAAGACATGAATTAACAGAAGTTTAAAATAAAAATGCAAACATTTTCTCAAGCTTTTCATTCTAGAAATGTGATATAAAATCAATGCTGCTGTCAAAACTCTGCTTCTCACCAATGGGAAGAATTATCAAAATATCAGTTTAATTATGAATTAAACAGTTGATTAATACACTTTTGGAACATACAGTTGTCCTTCTACGGATAAAGGTCAATGTTAAAGCTCTGTCACACTGGCCGACGGATGCAAAACATTTGTAAAAAGGACATAGCGGATGAGCAAAAGGTTCCATCCGTTGTTATCCGCTCTCAAAAGTGCCCCGAATTTGCATAAGCAGAGCGGACAACACAGAAAGGAACGGACGGGGGAAGGACGTAGGGTGGATGGAAAGTGGATGCTCCACGGAAGTCTAGCGGATGGAAGCGGATGGGAGCGGATGGCACATCCGCAAGGCTTCCGGAGGAGCACAGCAAAGTGGACGCGGAATGGAAAGAGCGGATGCAGAGCGGATGCAGAGCGGATGAAGCGGATGCAGAGCGGAAGCCTAGCGGATGCCTAGCGTTCACTGCGCATGCGGGGAGGATGCATTGCATCAGCCCCGCGAATATAAAGGGAAGCAGCTCGCAAGCAGGTCACTATTCAGAGGAAAGACCTGCTTCCAGACACAGCTTGCCAGGCTGCCAGCCAGCCAGCCAGCCAGCCAGCAACCCAACAACCATGGTGAAGAAAAGGAAGCCTTTGCCATCTGCTGCCAGCCCTGGCAAGAGGGACAGGGCCACCCTCCCACCCCTGGCCCTGACTCTGCTTCTGCTGGGGCTTCTGCTGCCCGGGCTCGTTCTTCTGATGCTAGGGCTTCTGCTGATGCTGCTTCTGGAGGTGGTGCTTCTGCTGATGCTGGTTCTGGTGGTGGTGCTTCTGCTGGTGCTTACTCTGCTGGCACTGCTCCTGGTGCTGGTGCTTCTGCTGGTGCTTACTCTGCTGGCGCTGCTCCTGGTCCTGCTGGTCCTGCTGGTGCTCCTGGTCCTGCTGGTGCTCCTGGTCCTGCTGCTGGCCCTGCTTTTGCTGCTACTGTTGTTGCTGCTGCTACTGCTGCTGGTGGTGGTGGTGTGGAGGAGCAGCCCCTACAACCTTGAAGCCCTTCTGATGAGGGCCCATATGGCCCTGCCAAAGGGAGGAAGAGGCAGACGCGAAAACAGGAGAGGAGGCAATACACAATCGAAGAGGAACATGAGGAGGTGCTGGAGTGGCTGAGGCAGAATGAATATCTTTGGCGGAAGGGATACAGACTCTATCGAGACACCAAGAGCAAGCAGGCTGCTTGGAGAGAGAAGGCAGAGAGCCTGGGCTACACTTCGGAGGTGCTCCTCGGCTGGTGAAAGCACATGCACACCTGGTACGGGAAGCTGCACCTCAAGAAATCTGGCCAGGCCGCGGTCAAGCTGACGGACCGAGAGACCTACGTGATGGTCAAGTGCAGCTTCTTGGAGGGTGAGATCTGCCACAGAGGAGCAGCCCCTCTCACAACCCTCTCTCTCAGGCAGCGTGCTGAGAGCCAGTCCTCTTCTGGCAAAGAGTCAGCTCCTGTCCCCAGGCAGGTATCTGTGGAGCGTGCCACAATGGAGACACCCCCGACAGCTGTACTACCCATGGCGGAGCGCGTGGAGGACCCCCTGAAGCAGTGGGAGCAAGGAGAGGGCACTTCCACCACAGCCCAACCCGCATCCACCCCCAGCTCCACCTCCACAGAAAGCAGGCAGAGAGGCAGACCGAAGGGACAGAGCTACACTGTCCTGCTGGAGATCAGGGACACCATCAGGAGCAGCTTAGATCTCCTCTCTCAGCTGGTACACACCGACGCCCCATCCTCCAACTGCAAACCCTTCCTCACCTAAGTCAACCAGACCCTCATGAACATGTTGGAACCCCAGTACCAGGTGGTGAAGGACAGGGTCACCGATATTCACAACCCTCCAGACCAAGCTGAACCTGCTCCCACCCAGTCCAGGCCTGCTCCTCCAACCCAGGTGATGTCACAGCCCTTCCAAGGCTTTCCACAGGCCCTCCCCTACCAAGGCTACAGCTACCAGGAGGTCCAGCAGCACAGGAAGCCCTTTCCAGTCCAGGCACAGGTACATCGTACGCCACCGGTGCAACTGATGCCACCGATGCCAGCCACGCCACCGATGCCAGCCACGCCACCGATGCCAGTCACGCCACAGATGCCACCCAGGCCAGTCTTCACCCAGCTGCAGATCAGACAACCCCACTACACTGCTCCTTCCTCCACCCCACAGCCAAGCCAAGCCTCAGAACATCTGTCATCGGTATTGGGGCTGACACTCCATGTCATGGAGGAAGGGGCTCTCAACATCACGGGGCTGAGCCAGCTGTCTGAGAGCTTCCTCCACACACCATCCCCTGTTGTCCTCTCGGGGCTAGGCACCCAAGTGGCGCTTAAGACCAGAACTCCAGCAGCAGCCACCTCCACAGCACCTGGACCCTTCACCCCTGAGACGATGGGAATGCCTCAGACTGACTGAGAAGAGTGCAAGAGACTGGGTGGCTACCTGTTGACTTTATTTTTGCTTTGGACACTTGACTTGGGTCATTTTTCTTTTACAGCTTGTTATTAATAAAGATTATCTTTGCTTCACACACTTGCTTCATTTATTTTTGTCAATAAAGTCTTGGTGGAAACTTTTGGAAATAGTTTAAGCCTTTGCATGCTTGTGGGATGGGTAAGGATAGCAGTGGGAGGGGCAGGGATACCTGTGGGATAGGTAATAGCTGTGGGATGGGCAGGGATACCTTTGGGATGGGTAATAGCTGTGGGATAGATAAAGCTCCAGTGCAAGCATAGTGGGACTGTATGGTCCACCCTCCCAGCTGCCACACCTATGGCCCTTTATTATCAATAACAATGTAATCATTCATCCACACATGTCAACATAAACACAACTCTTTATTAAATGCCCTGTTCATTGTAGGCCCACCCAACATACATGGCACAATCTCATCAGTGTGATGAGACAGGCTGAAGGAAGCATCCATTAATCATCTATCATCCTGTCTTGCCACTCCACTGCTCCAGCTGGGGAGTTGCACCACTGTCTCAGGAGGTTGCGCTGCTTCTTCCCTTCACATGAAGCTCTGTTGAGGCCTTGCACATCCTTAGTGTCTATCAGGTTTTGCTCTTGCCTCCATTCCCCAGGCCCCATGTCCCCATTGCCTTGTTGGAGGTCCATGAGCCTGTTCTGCAACACTGGGTAGCGGGTGCGCATGAGATTGTGCGGGATGCAGCAAGCTTTCACGATCCTCCTCACGGTCTGTGGGCGATGCTGCATGGTGGTGAGAAGTATGGGGAACCTGTTGGCCAGGATGCCAAAGGCGTTATCCACCACCCGCCTTGCCCTGGACAGCCTGTAGTTGAAGATCCTCTCTTCACAGGTGAGGTATCTGGAGGTGTAGGGCTTCATGAGGTAGGTTCTGAGGGAGAAGGCGTCATCCCCCATGATGAAGTAGGGCACGCCTTGCGTGTCGTTGGGCGGGGGGTCTGGATCTGGGAAGCCCATGATGAGGTTGCATTCCAGCCCCTCCTTGAGGTCACTGGCGTTGTATACCTGGGCATCTGAAGATGAGCCGTTGCCTGAAGCATCGATGTACATGAACTTGCAGTCAGCATCGACCATGGCAAAGAGGATGATGCTGAAGAAGCCCTTGGAGTTGAAATAAGTGGACCCTGACTTGGCTGGAGCTTTGCAGGCCACGTGCTTGCCATCTATGGCTCAAACGGTGTGGGGGAAATTTCACTTCTGATACCACTGCTCTGCAACCTTCTTCCAGCCTTCTTCAGTGGAGGGGCACTGGAGGAGCTCCTCCAGGTATTCTTCGATGATGGCCTGAACCACTTCTCTGACCACAATGCTGATGGTGTTGTGTGGCACCCTCCAGCTGTACTGCATGCTCCTGTATGTGGTCCTGAGGCCAGGTGGCGCAGAGTCAGTGCCACCTTGAGCCCAGGGTCCAGGCTAGGCCGGAAATGGTGTTTGCATTGGTCAACCTGGGTCTCAGCCGCTCCACAACATCATCAAACATGGCTGGAGGCATCCTCATGAAGTTCTGGAATGCACGAGGGTCTTCGTTCCTCAGCTCCACCATCAGCTTGTTGTACAGTCCGAACTCTGCTCTTCTCCCGATCCATCTTCGGACTCAGACACTTCTTGGCTTCCTCCTTTTCTTCCCGTAGAACAGTTGAAAGAGCCTGTAGATGGCTTCGCGCTGTTGCAGAACGATGGTGGCTACCAAAAGGACTGTGTTATGATCCATGATGGACATCAATGGATGCTGTGGAAGAGCAAGAGGCAGATGAAGGCTGCAGAGGTCTGCACAGCAGGGCTGCTGGACTGAAAGTGAGATCCAGGTGAGTTCCTCCCCGTTTTATAGGCAATATAGGTTTTCCACTAGGTGTCCTTTTGCATCCTCTAGGCATCCTCTAGACATCCTTAATATCTGAGATAGGTCCCCTCTGTGAACTGTGCGAACTCCCCTCTGTTTTTTCTGTTTTAAATGCTTTCTTTGCGAGCTGCATCCACTTTCATCCTTTCTCCGTCCGTGCTACTAACGCTGCGCGTCCGTTCCACGTCCGTTTCGCTTCCTCCCTGTGTCCGTTTTCCGCTAGAGCGGATTTGAGTTGCGCGGATGCGCAGCGGATGCCTAGCGCATATAGCAGATGCGTAACGGATGACGACGGATGTTCCCCGTATGCGTTGCAGATGCAGAATGGACGCGTTGGATACATTTTCCGCTCAAACAGTTTTGAGCAGCTCATAACTTTTTGAGTGGATGGAACCTCAGTCAACGGATGCTGGACAGATAGCGAGGATGAAAAATGGAGGCAGTGAGTCCAGAACAGATGAATCACGTTAACCAATGGATGACAAGTATTTCTCTCCATTTTACATCCTCTTTCCATCCATTGGTGCAGTGTGACATGGGCTTTATAAATATTCATCAAGCAATAAAATCCCACTGAAAACAATAGGTTGTTTTCCAAGAAACATGTGATCAAGCTTCATCATTTTATAGCCTTTAAGAATATTCTGCTCTGAACCTAGATACCCACGTTAACACATCACCACATTTTTCGCATATCATCAGAATATTTAATGATAAAGATGTGCTTAATTAACAAGCCATGATTTAAGCCTCAGGAATTGGCTGCATGTGAATTCTTCATTTGTATATTAATGCAAATATATTCAGGGAATGCATTGGGATTAAACACCTCTCAGCTAATGGCAGTTTTAACTCAATGGCTTAACTACCTATATTACATTTATTAAAATAATAATGACATAGTGACCTCAAATTATACAAAATCCTGAATCTTAGCTAAAGGTCAAGACTAATATCAGTTGTTCAAATAATTAAAATGAAAGTTGAAAAAAAATAAGTAAATCTTCATTATGTGTACCACTTTTAGGTATGACGCTGGAGAATAGGCAGTTACAAACTATACTGAAGGTAATATCAAATTTAAGGTAGAATCAATTGTAATAGAACAACCTGGCTTAAATTGATATTCATTAGGGTATTCCTTGTATGAATAGGAACCATTTGGACTTGGTAGTTTTATAAGAGCCCCAGCTGGTTATGGTTGAAGGTTAATGCTTTACCCTATTCTGTTCAATCTTCCATCCTAATTAGTCATCTAAATCTATAGCTGTGAGCACCAAGTGTGTGTGCTGAAAAGAAACTAATTAATGCTAGCAAATTAGATCAAGTCCAAAGATCCAACAGCCAAACTCTTAAATGCTCCTTGTTAATAGGAAGTATAGCTGTCAATAACTGCTGTTGGTAGCTATAATGAGGCCTCTTTCTTTCACTGAAAGTGATTTCATTTCTCTTTGTCCTCATAAAAGCTATTCCATTCCTTTTTTTAAAAAAAGTAGTTTCAATAAGGATGTTAGCTGCCTGACCCATTTCTCGTGATCAGCTGGAATGAAATGACATGCAAAACCCAAGAAGGATAAGTCTCTTCATACTCATATTATGTTTCAAATAAGTTTCCCTTTTTGAAGCCCTGATACTAGCTTTTGAATATCAAGTTTTCTTCACCATTGAATATTTAAATGAACTATTATGGAATCTGTTTAGTTATTATGGAAAGCAATATCCACAGGAGAAAGAAGCAACTGTATCAAAAACCTTTATCTCTGAAACACAATTTTAAGGTAAAAAAAAATGGATTCTTCACACATTGTAAGAATAAAAGACACTGAAGATTCAGCATAGCTTGTTGCGTACACAGTGACAAATATATTTGTTTCTTCCATTAGGCATATATTGTGATGCATGCCCTCTGAATTCATCTATGTTGTACTTGTTTATCTCTCATATAGCTTATTGTAGCAATGCATCATTATTTTATCCCAGGACTACACTCCAAGCCACACAAGCACGAACTAAAAGAATACCAGTGAGAAGTATTAATTACCCACAGTAGTAATTATGGTTGCAATTTCCTATTAGCAGCCACTATGAAACTCCTCTGCTAGCCTTATCTATTCCTACTATCACTATTAGCCACCTGTCTAGCATGTGCTCTAAGGGAGTTCTGAGTTGAAGTCGGGATAGCGTAGTCTGTTTGAGAGCACCCTATTATTGATTCTATAGTGTTGTCAAAAATTCTTCTTATTATAGATAGTCCTTGACTTACTTGATTTGTTTAGTGATTGTTCAAAGTTACAATGGCACTGAAAAAAATGACTTAACTGATCCTCACACTTACAACCATTGCAGCATTTTCAAGGTCACATGTTCAAAGTTTGAGTGCTTGGCAGCCAGCATGTTTTATGTATGATCCACATCAAACAAGATACTATTTGTGTATGTGTGTATGTGTGTGTGTATGTTTTTTAAAGTTTTCGTGGGTACTTACATGTGTCCTGTTCAGCTTCCTTCAGGTATTATCCCACATCATTGTAGTGCTTTTAAAGTTGTAGCAATGTTTCAGCAGAATCTCATCTGCCATCAAACTCAATACAGAAGCCTGTATTGATAGCCTAACTCACATTAGATAGCCTAACTCACAGGCGAACTTAATACAGAAGCCTGATGATGGCAGATGAGATTCTGCTGAAACGTTGCTACAACTTTAAAAGCACTACAATGACGTGGGATAATACCCAAAGGAAGCTGAACAACGTATGTATGTATGTGTGTGTGTGTGTGTGTGTGTGTGTGCTGTTTAGCTTCCTTCGGGTATTATCCCACCTCATTGTAGTTCTGTTAAAGTTGTAGCAACGTTTCAGCAGAATCTCATCTGCCATCCTCGAAGTGTGTTCCAGCTTTTTTATTGCATTTTTGTGTTCATCTAGGCCGGTACTTATTCTTCTATTGGTCTGTCCAATGTATGTGGCCGGGCATGATGTACAGGGAATTTCGTATATGCCTTGGTTTTCCAGGTCAATTTTGTCTTTGGGGTTCCTTAGGATGGC
>BLBF01000019.1:23881248-23925781 GCA_015471245.1 Laticauda colubrina
GCTTCCTTCGGGTATTATCCCACGTCATTGTAGTTGTGCTTTTAAAGTTGTAGCAACGTTTCAGCAGAATCTCATCTGCCATCATCAGGCTTCTGTGTTGAGTTCGTCTGTGAGTTAGGCTATCACAGCCGTTTCAGTTTTAAATTTGAGGCTAGCCTACTGTTGAGCCAGAATGGTTTTTTCTTCATCCTGATTGGTTGGGAGTCTTGGTCTGTGTTTATTGGTCTTGGAGTTTGCTGTGTTCTGCTTGATTGGTGTTTGTAATTTCTTCTGTCTGTTTTGTGGCTTTGATTGGCTGGCAACATTGTGTTCCTGTATTGGAGGCTTTTAGTGCAACTTGGCTCTGAGTAAAAGGATGGCTATAATTTGTTAGGAAGCTCGGTTTCATCTGGGTGCCTGGTTGGGGTGTGTTTGAGCTGGAGGTATCAGGGGGAGTCTGTTTGTGCCCAGGTGTTTGCCTGGTTTCTGGTGTGGAGATTTTTTTGTTTGAGAGTGCAGGCTTCCAAATGATTGACAGTCTGCTGGAATCATCTCTTCTATTCATGCTTTCAGATCTTTTTTCAAACTCTATGGCTTCTCTGATGATTCTGTGGTTGGGGTTTTCTATAGTGGCTAGGGTTTTGGTGCCATTGAAGTTGATGCTTTGACATGTGGCTTTCATGTGTTGGACTAGTGAGGAGGTGTGTTCCAGCTTTTTTACTCCTTTTTTCTGTTCATCAAGGCGGGTACTTATTCTTCTATTGGTCTGTCCAATGTATGTAGCAGGGCATGATGCACAGGGGACTTCGTATATGCCTTGGTTTCCAGGTCAATTTTATCTTTGGGGTTTCTAAGGATGGCTGCTACTTTTTAATCTGTTTTGAAGGCAGTCTCGATGTGATGCCTGTGTAGTATCTTATTGATTTTGTCTGTACCTTTTATGTAGGGAAGGACAGCTGTTTCATAGGTCTGTTCATCTTCTAGATCTCTATTATGTCTTAGTGTGTTTTTGTGGATCAAGCTGGTGATTTTGTTTTTGTGGAAGCCGTTGGCTGTCAGTACTTTAGTCAGGGTGCATAGTTCAGTCTTTATATGTGTCTTGTGTGCCAGGCATTTGGTTCTGGCGATTAGTGTTTTGGCCAAGGAGTTTATTTGTGCTGGGTGGTGGTGGGATTGGGCGTTGAGGTAGCGAATACCCGAAGGAAGCTGAACAGCATACATACATACATACACACACACACACACACACACACACACACACACACACACATATACATACATGTATGGTGTTCAACTTTGTTTGGGTATTTTCCCACGTCATTATAGTTGTGCTTTTAAAGTTGTAGCAACATTTTGGCAGAATCTCATCTACCATCATCAGGCTTTATGTACTGTGTTCGTCTGTGAGTCAGGCTTTCACAGTCATTTCTGTTTTAAATTTGGAGCTAGCCTACTGCTGTGCTGGAATGGTTTTATCTGATTGGTTTGGAGTCTTGGACTGTATTTATTGGTCTTGGAGTTTGCTGTGTTCTGCTTGATTGGTGTTTCTAATATCTTCTGTTTTGTAGCATTTTTTTATCTTGATTGGCTGGCAACATTGTGTTTCCTGTATTGGAGGCTTTTAGTGCAGCTTGGCTTCAGGTATTATATACAGGTCTTGGCATGTTCGGGTCTTTTCCCATGTAAGATTGTGAGTATCTTGGCAACCTTTTGATGAGATCGCAGTCGCCATCTTCAGGCTGGTGCTTTCAGCTTTGTGCTTGTGCAAGCAGAAAGGTTGGCTGTGTTGTCATTTCTTGATTGGTTGATGGAGTTGATGTTTGCAGATTGGCTGGCTTTTTTGTAAGAACATGTGTGGCTGAGGTATTGGCTGTGTGTCTGTCAGCCTCCTGTGTTGTAACAAGCTGGATAATGGGCTGTGTAATGACCTTCTGAGTTCTATTGTTTTGACATCCTGGGTCTTGTGCTCTAACATCCTGGGTTGTAATGACCTGGGTCATGGGCTGTGTGATGACCTTCTGAGTTCTATTGTTGTGACATTCTGGGTCATTGGCTCTGATGCAACATCCTGAGGTTTTATACTGTAACCTCCTGAGTTCTGTGATGTGATATCCTGAGCGGGTGACTGTGATATGATGCTCCGGGTTTTGGTTTGGCTCCAAGTTTGAGGCCTGGATATGTGTTCATGGCATGTGTTTGTTTGCTTGTTTGGGGGTTGGGGTGTGTGGCAGCTGTGATGGAGTCATGGTCTGGTTTCTGGATGGTGGTTGTCTTTCGTCTATGGGATGGGTTTGTGTTTGAGTCTGGTGAGGGAGAATGGTGGTGGTGTCATGTATTGTTTTGGGTCCAGTGTTGGTTTTCGTGGCTGGGACTTGTTTGTTGATAATCCATCAACCAATCAAGAAATGACAACACAGCCAACCTTCCCACAGTATATATAGGGAGATGGCAGCTCCGATCACACTTTGCTCGCACAAGCACAAAGCTGAAAGAACCAGCCTGAAGATGGTGAGTGCAAGTTCGTCGAAACGTTGCCAAGATACTCACAATCTTACACGGGAAAAGATCCGAACGTGCCAAGACCTGCATACATGTACCCGTGAATGAATTTTTGTGTGTGTGTGTGTGTGTGTGTGTGTGTGTGTATCTTTGGGTATTCGGGTTTTCTCCCGCGTAAAATTGGAAGTATCTAGGCGACGTTTCATTGAAGTCTCATTCATCATCTTCAGGCTTGTGTCTTTGGCTTTGTGCTTCTCGGAGTAATGTGAGCTTGCAGCTGCTTCTTCCTTTTAATTGCTAGTGGGGTGTGTGACTTGATTGGGTGGGGGCTTGGTTGTGTTGATTGGGTGGGGGTGTGTTCTCATTGGTTGAGGCTTGGCTGTGTTCTGATTGGTTGGGGGGTTAGCTGTGTTCTGATTGGCTGGGGGTGTGTTCTGTTCAGGTGGGGGCTTGGTTGTGCTCAGGTTAGTCTTAGTTGCTGGGGGATTTGAGCTGGTGAGCTGTGATCCTGTTGTTTGGCTTCGCATGCCACATCTTCATGGTGGCCGTCAGTTCGCTTCATGTATGGGTCGGAGGGGTTTGAAGTGGGTAGTGATGCAGCTGCGGTACGGCTTCTGGTCTGTGGTTGTGTCCCATCTTCTGAGTGTGAGTCTGCTTTCTATGTGGAAGTATGGTGGTAGCATCTTGTGTGGCCCTTGTGGGTGTGGGTCTGGTGTCATTCTTCATATTAGGTACTTGTTTGTTAATGAGGGCGGGCTTCCAAATGGCTGGTAGGCAGGAGATATCATCTCATTTATTCATGCTGTGTGGGCGTTTTTCTATCTCTATGGCTTCTCTGATTATTCAGTTATTGAAGTGTTCGGTTTTGGCAATAGTTCTGGTATTTTTAAAGTCAACCTCATGTCCTGTGGCTTTGAGGTGTTGGACCAGGGAAGAGGTCAGTTCTCCTTTTTTGATTGAGTTCTTGTGTTCTTCAATGCATGCACTTATTCTTCTTTATAACTGTGGACAGTTATACAGCCACAATATTCTGAGTGAAAAGCCCCTGCAAACCACCACCAGTAGTTCCAGCAGCTGGGCAAAGGGACATGGGAGAGCCAATTCTGACACGCCACACACCTTTCTGTCTCGTTATAGCAACAGCCTAAGCAAGACCTGAGCTCCAAATGCCCCAGGAGCAACAGGGCCAGCAGGTAGTGCAGGCAGAGGATGGGGCGCACTGAAAGCTTGGCCCATTGCAACCGCAGGCAAGTAGACGGTGGGTTGGAGGGCAGGGGCTGGTGGTAGCAGCACTACCACTCTGATTTCCTCCTGAGCTCACCACCGCATGTAGATGAAAAAAAAATAAGACATCCCTGAAAATAAACCTTAGCACTTATTTTCAAATCCAAAAGAAAATAAAGCCAGGTCTTATTTTCAGAGAAACATGGTAGACATGCTGAAGGATATTTTTCTTTTCACTCCTTTATTTTCTAAAAGTTTGCATTCATTTTTACTAATGTAATTTTTTTTTAGAAAAGATACTATTAAAAGATCACAAAAAATCCCAAATGTTCTTTCCTACCCCAATGTTGGCCATCATAATTTAGTTAATAAAAATATCATCAACTATCTATAAAAGATATATAGGACATATACTTTTAGAGGAATTAAAACCCCTTATACATATATACTCCTTAATATTTTTCAAGCATTCCCCTTTGCAAGCATGATTAGATATAGTAATGTATCTAAAATGATTTTTGGTGACATTAAAAAAATTAGAAATAGAAGAAATCTCTCAATATCCTGAGCCATGTCAGTTATCATAAACATCTTTAAAAAGTTTACAAGACAACAGAAGACAGCGCAAAAACTATTCTAACATGCTACCATTGATCCAGTTTCCTCAACAAGTGGTCTGCAGCATTATGTACTAGTTGAAAACTTTACCTAACTACGATTAGTAACCTCATCACAAGCTACATTTCAATTGTCTGGTCTCCATGCTATGAAATACTCATACTCAACACAGATATTTTGCAGAAGTGCTGAGTTCAATTTACTAAATTCTGAAAAATAATGTTGAATGGTTGAATTTGGCAGTTGAAGTCCAAAAAAGATGGTTGTCAAGGCAGGATTGAAAATTGATGGTTCTGATTCAGTAAAAATACGTCAAATTAAATGACATATTAGTGAATATAAATGGCTCACTGTAAGATGAAATTTGTAATAATATATTAACATGGTATACAGGAGGAATGTTAATGCTCTGTAAACAAAGAATAGAAATTTAAAAAATAAATCCAATCCAGTAAGCCATATTGGAGTTCTCTGCCTCTCTCTCTCTGTCTCTGTCTCTCTGTCTCTCTGTCACACACACACACACCTCTCTCACACACTCTCTCTACCCCTTCCTCTCTTCCTCCCTCCCTATCCCTATCCCTCTCTCACACACATGATGATGATATCCATTTAAATATATATATCAATACTGAATTTTCTCTCTGATGTTGGGAAGAAAATGAAAACGCTGTATCAAAGCAATCAGATTAATAGAAATGTATGAAAAGGGAATTCTCTTTGTTTGTGTTTTATTCACACCTAGACAACATGATCACAACACATATGTGAAAGTGTAAACTTGAATACTGTGGATTTTACAATATATCACAATTATGAGAACACCTGTATTCAATATTCCATAGCTTTCTTAACAGATTTCAGTGTAGTTTGGAATGCAACTTTTTAATATAAGGATAAAACCAGTATAAAAAACAGAAGATTCTATGTATGAGGGCAATTCTCGTCACAGGAAATAAAGCTGACCCATATCATTCTCCGGGTTTTTCCGTTCAATTTTCAGAAAGAAATTTTAGAAATTATCAAACGTTGTACTATGCTGGGAAAACAGAGAAATTCATTTTGATAATGATAATTCCATAGTATTTGCAATTAAATTGAACTATTTATACCATGCACAGTTGCCCACTGTTTAAAGATAGTCTTTTCAGAAGTGATACATTTGTTATTTTTTGTTGAGAAGTCACATCTGACCCATTGCAACCCCACGGACAATGTTCCACCAGGCCTTCCTGGCCTCTACCATCTTCTGGAGTCCATTTAAGCTCACACCTACTGCTTCAGTGACTCCAGCCAGCCAGCTCATTCTGTCATCCCCTTCTTCTATTGCCCTCAATCTTTCCCAGCATTAGGCTCTTCTCCAGTGAGCCCTTTCTTCTCATTAGGTGGCCAAAGTATTTGAATTTCATCTTCAGGATCTGGCCTTCTAAAGAGCAGTCAGGGTTGATCTCTAGGACTCACCAGTTTTGCCGCCTTGCAGTCCAAGGAACTCGCAGGAGTTTTCTCCAGCACCATAGTTCAAAGGCCTCAATTCTTTGGTGCTCAGTCTTTCTTATGGTCCAACTTTCACAACCATACATTGCAACTGGGAAAACCATAGCCTTGACTTGCACTTTTGTTGGCAGGATGATATATCTGCTTTTTAGTATGCTGTCTAGATTTACCATAGCTTTCCTCCCCAGGAGCAAACGTCTTTTTAATTTTTTGGCTGCAGTTCCCATATGCAGTGATATTGGAGCCCAGGAAAATAAAATCTGTCACTACCTCAATTTCTTCCTCATCTATTTGCAAGAATTGAGATGGCCGGATGCCATGATCTTAGTTTTCTTAATGTTGAGTTTCAAGCCAACTTTTGCACTCTCTTTCACCCACATAAAGAGGCTCTTTAGTTCCTCTTCACTTTCTGCCCTTTGAGTGATATCATCTGAATATCTGAGATTGTTGATATTTCTCCTGGCAATCTTAATTCAAACTTGTGATTCATCTAGCTCTGCCATTCTCATGATGTGTTCTGCATATAGGTTAAATAGGCAGAGCGACAGTATACAGCCTTTCCCAATTTTGAACCAATCAATGTCCAGCATAACTTTACTAGCATGTGAAATTAGTGCAATGTGCAATAGTTTGAACATTCTTTGGCATTACCTTTCTTTGGAATTGGAATGTAAACTGACTTTTTCCAATCCTGTGGCCACTGTTGAGTTTTCCAAATTTGCTGGCAAATTGAGTGTAGCGCTGTTACTGTATCATCTTTTAAGATTTTGAATAGCTCAGCTGGAATACTGTCACCTCCACTAACTTTGTTGTTGCTCAGATTTCCTAAGGCCCATTTTACTTCACATACTAGGATGTCTGGCTCGAGGTCAGTGATCATCCCATCATGGTTATCAGGGATGTTAAGCTCATTCTTGTATAGTACTTCTATGTAATTTTGCCACTTCTTCTTAATCTCTTCTGCCTCTATTAGGTCCCTGCCATTTTGATCCTTTATCATGCCCATCTTTGCATGAAACTTTCCCTTCATGTCTCCAATTTTCTTGAAGAGATCTCTGGTCCTCTCTATTCTATTATTTTCTTCTATTTCTTTGCACTGTTCATTTAAGAAGACATTCTTATTTCTTCTAGCTATTCTCTGGAATTCTGCATTCAATTGGGTATATCTTTCTCCCCTGCCTTTTGCTTCCCTTCTTTCCATAGCTGTTTGCAAAGCTTCCTCAGACAGCCATTTTGCTTTCTTGCATTTGTTTTTCTCTGGGATGGTTTTAGTTGCTATCTCTATGTTGCGAACCTTTGTCCATAGTTCTTCAGGCACTCTGTTTATCAGATCTAATTCATGAAATCTATCTGTCACCTCTACTGTATATTCATCAGAGCTATGATTTAGTTCATACCTGAGTGGCCTAGTGCTTTTCCTTATTTTGTTCAATTTAAGCCTAAATTTTGCAACAAGAAGCTCATGATCTGAGCCACAGTCAGCTCCTGGTCTTGTTTTTACTGACTGTATAGAGCTTCTCCATCTTTGGCTGCAGAGCATATTGTCAATCTGATTTCTGTATTCACCGTCTGATGATGTCCATGCATAGAACCATCTCTTTAGGTTGTTGGAAAAGAGTGTTTGCTATGACCATCGTATTCTCTTGACAAAAAGGTTGTTGGTTCTCACCTAATATGACCTTTCTCTTTGGGTGGAGATAGCATTCAGAATTGGGTAATCAGTCACCGCTTGGATAGTCAAATCTTTGAAGACACTCCCTCTGTTGCTCGGAACCTCCCTGAAATTGGCAAAGGAATATTGAAAGACTAATGTGTTCTCCTGTAACAATAACATACTCCATTACATACGTAACAGACCAAAACAGGGTGGGATTGAATGCTATCTCCACCCAAAGAGAAAGGTCATATCAGGTGAGAACCAATGACTCTTCTCCATTGTGGTGGAGATAGCATTCAGGATTGGGACATACCAAAACTGGCTGTCCTATGGGTGGGCCTAACGCGGTCCAAATCCCCTAGACGGGGTGGACCTTTTGAAGAACTCTCTGTCCAAAAGCTGCCTCAGCATAAGCAAGAGTCCAGCTTATAGTGTCTGATGAACGGCCCAAGATGCCCTGCAAACCTCCTCCAGAAAGGCCTGACTGGCTCATGCTGCTGATGTGGCTGCACTCCTCATTGAGTGTGCTATTATTCTTGGAGGAACTGCAAGTCCTGGGTTTGGTAGCTTTGGATATGGCACAGTCTTATTCATCTCCCCACAGTGGTTGGAGTAACCTTGCAGCCCATAGTAGAAGGTTGAAAGGAAATAAAGAGGGATCCAGACCTCTTGACGGGTGATAACTGCTTAACATAAATCCGCAAGGCCCTCCAAAAGTCCAGAGTATGCCATCTTCTTTTTAATGCATGCATCGGATGCAGGCAAAAATCAGGTAAAATTAGTTCATGGGCTCTATGGAACCATGAGTTCTATGTGGAACCACCTGTGGCAGGGTCTAATCTTAACACAACTAGGTTGGTGTGAAACACTCAAAGGTCCTTCCTGACAGATAAACCTGCCAAGTCCAAAATTCTTCTAGCAGAAGTAATTGCTACTTGGAAGGCCACCTTGCAAGACAAAAATTGCAGGGAAGTGCATCTCAGTGGTTCAAATGGGGCCTCAGTCAGCGACTGCAGTACCTTAGAGAGGTTCCATGTCAAATATCTATGAACCACTGGAGTTTGTAGCACCTTTCAGGAACCTGCAGACCATGGGATGTCCAGATAAAGATTCCATTCTCCCCAAGGATAGAAGAGAGGACAAGGCTGCAACCTGCCTCCACAACGTTTTAGGTGAAAGTCCCTAGGCCCTCTTGGAGGAAGTCCAGCACTTGGGCAATTGAGGACCCAGTAAGGTCAATGTCAGATTTATAACACCATTCGTTGAAAGCCTTCCAGGTTGTAGATGTAGATGGTGGAGGATCTCCTGGAGGCTTGGATAGTTCTTATCACTTTGGAGGAAAAACTGTCCCAGATCAGAGATCCCTGCTCAATCTCCAGGCTGCCAACTGAAGCCACTGGGGCTCTGGATGCAACACTGGCCCCTGGCTGAACGACACTCTGTCCTCTGGCATCCTCCAAGGCCTGGAGACTGAAAAGTTTACTAAGTCCACAAACCATAGCTTTCTGGGCCATTGAGGAGCTACAAGGATAAGTTCTGCTCTTTCTGCAAACAGTTTCTGGATCACCCTTGGGATCAGGGGCAGAGGGGGAAAGGCATAAAGGAGCTCCCGTGGCCAAAGGCTGTGTAAAGCCTCCACCCCCAGAACCTCAAACCTCTTCATTCCCTCCACCCCCAGAACCACAAAGCTGGAGTAGAATCTCAGGAGTTGCATGTTGTCCTGGGAAGTGAAGAGATCCACAGCTGGCACTCCAAAGTGCTCCAACAGCTTCTGAAACAAATCAGGGTGCAAACACCACTCTGCGTGGTCAATGGTGGCTCTGCTAAGCCAGTCAGCCTCAACATTGGCCACGCCTGCAATGTACTCAGTTCTGAGTAATACTTGGTATCTCTCTGCCCATAAGCAGTTATTCTGCCTCCAGCATCAATGGCCATGAATGTAGCCCACCCTGGTGGTTAATGTGCACCTGGGTTGACACATTGTCAGTCAAGACCAGGATATCCTTATCTGAGAAGTATCCTCTAAGTGTTTCAGGGCCAGATGGACCGCCCTAAGCTTCAGCCAATTAATATGATGGCCCAAATCTGCATGGGACCATTGTCCCTGGACCACCTGGATTGAGTATGAGCTCCCCAGCCATAAGGACTGGCATCTGTGGTCAGCACTAACCTGTCAGGGTCTTGAATAAGAGTCGCAGGGAAAGGGCCTCAGACGACCACCACTGTAAAGTTCCAAAGACCAGCGGAGTTAATCTGACCTGTATAAGGAAACAACTCCTATCTGTCTTCTGATAAGGGAGAAGAAACTATTGGAGTGGCCTGGCACACAAACTAGCCGAGGGCACAATATTAATGCCTGATATCATTTCCCCCAGAAGCTTGGAAAGTGTAGCCAGGAGCACCCTTTGTTTAGAGTTTACCTGCCTAATTAACTCCCTGAAACTATCCTGATGTTCCTTGGATAAGGACACCTTGCAGGAAATGGTATTATTACAGCTCCCAGATGGAGTAGAGCAGTGATCTCCAGCCTTTTTTGTACCAGGGACCGGTTTCACGACTATTCATTCTTCCACAGACCGGTATCTTAATAACGTGAGACTCCACGGCCATCGGGGAGGCTCTTCGTTCGAAGCCGCCCCCCCCCTTCGATGAAACTAAGGCACGAGGATTCCTTCAGCACCCAAACGCCGCTTTCCAGCCGAAAACCCGGAAGCACTTTCCAACAGAAAATCCGGAAGCAATCAAAAACCCGGAAATGCCATCGAAACAAGATGGTGGCACCCAAGCTTTGCAGCCCGGTAAAAAATGATCCATGGACCAGTACCGGTCCGGGGACCAGTGGTTGGGGACCCCTGGAGTAGAGAATTGGTGGAAGTAAAATGGCTTTTGGCCTCATTGACAGAGAAGTCATGCTCTTGGAGCACCTGAATGGTGATTTCCAAATCCTCTGTTGCTTGAAATGGGGAGGATGACTGGACTAGTATATCATCCAGGCAATACTGGACTCTTACTGGGCTTGCCCTAAGATGGGCTGCCAGGGCTGCCAACAGTTTTGTAAATGTTCTGGGGACTGAAGAAAATCCAAAGGGCAAGGTCCTGTAGTGATGATGCCTACCATTATAGCAGAACCTGAGGAATTGTCTACAGGCTGGAGGAATGGGGACATGAAGGTAGGCCTCCGTTAAATCTATGGAGGTTAGGAAATCCCCTTTTCTAATTCCCTACAGAATGGATTAGAGACAATGCATTTTAAACCGCATGTATTTTACCCGGAGGTTAAAACACTTCAAGTCCAGAATTGCCATCGACCCCGCCGAGGCTTTTGAGATTACAAACAAGATGGAATAAATTACCATGCTCTGTTGGTCCTCCGGCACCAGCTGAATAGCCTGGATTTCCAGCAGGTGCTGAATAGCTGTTTCCATAAGGACCTTTCTCTCTCTATCGCTTAGAGACAGGACAAAGAATAAAAAACCTCAGTGGTATAGAGAGGAATTCTATAGAAAGTCCCAAATGGACCATTTCCAGGTGTCTGTGATTACTTCCTCCCAATGCCTGGCAAACAAGGCCAGACAGCCCCCAATGGGAGGGTTGACATCAGATTTATCTGGGGCATTGCAAGGGATGACCCCCAGTCCCTTGAAAGGGCCGTTTATTGTTGAATGGGCGATTTATAGCTGTCCTGTCCTGGGGCAGTTCCTGCCTGGGGACAAAAGGCCTCTGGGTCCTAGAGAACCCCCCCTCCTGCTTCGGGGATCCTATAATAGGAGTGTCTAACATAGGGTGTTGATCTGAATTCACCCCTTCGGGATCTGAGGATCTTACCTTTGTCTTTGGAGTCCACCAGCACCTTGTCCAGGGCTTCTCCAAACATTTTCTCCCCTTTAAAGGGGGCAGTGGCCAACCTCCACTCATATCTCATATCAGCCTGCCATTGTCTTAGCCAGAGCAGGCAAAAAGAGATCACTGTCCCTCTCTTGCCCTAGATGCAAATTTGGCCATACTATGGGTGGCATCAACTGAAAATTCCACTGCTGCTATAGCTTGTTTACATGTTGGTGAGACCTGACAATGTCCAGTGGAATTCTTTCTTGTAGCTCTTGAAACCAGATGAGAGAGACAGGCCCTGTTAAAAATAGATGTGGCCGTGGAGGCCTTCACTGCCCATGCTGCTGACAGGTGTGTTCTCTGCAATGTTTATTCAACCCCCTTGTCCTCTGCTTTCAGTGAGTCCTCAGGCTCCCCAGGAATATCAGTGTTGGCTTGCAGGGCCACAACTGGGGCGTCGACAGCAGGCACTTCCAGGGCCTTGGAGAGATCATTTCCCAAGTTCAATATCTTCTTGTCCAGGGAGGAAGGGCTTGGACCCGACCCAAGTGATGACCGCTGCCTTTGGATGACTGTGGTGAACCTCCTTGGCGCAGGGATGACATCAGTTGTTACTGGTTTTTTGGAAAAAAGTGGGTCATTGAGGTCTTCAGAAGGGTCTGTAGGTTCCTGTGGTTCAGGAACCAAGCCCTGTCCTGTGGTTTTTTTAGCCTTGAAGAGGAGCAACCTGAATATGGCTGGTTGGAACAGGCCTGGCATAGAGATTTGGTTGTTGTTTAGGCCTTCATCATCTGAGTAATTTCTGCCCATCAGTTGACCACTGTCAGATAGGATGAGTGGGAGCTTTCAGCAGGAGCATATATTCCTGGTCCTGAATTCAGGGAAAGATCATCCTCATGAGACCTGTGTCTCCTATTACGTCTGGATGATGAAATTGAAACCTCTGAATGTGAACACCTGGTCTGCCTCAAGACAGCTGACACACCTTGCTTTACTGCCTCAGTTAAAAGTGGCTGCATATTAATCTGGAATTCAGGTTCCTGCCCCGACTGGTCTAAGTCCAGCTGACATGGGAGTAAACATGGCCTCAGGGGCCAGTCTCTGGGCTGTAACTGGCAGTTACCCTGTTTTGCTGGGCAAACTGAAAAGAAATTTCTTATCTCAGAAGCTTCAAGAGGCTCTTGCAGCAAAATCTGCTCTTCAGCTCCCCTTGTGGCTGCTTCCGTTACTATACTCCTGTAAGTATGCAGCTGCCTATCTCCTCTTAATAACAGTCACTCCTCATTTAGGCAGGAAGCTGTGCTGGGCACCATTTTTGAAGAAGTTTGGGCCACTTCTTTTCCTCTAGCCCACAACTTGTCAAGAGCCTCGTCCCTATGGCGCTCGTCCTGCTCAGCTGCCTTGGAGCTTTTTTTGAGCTCTTGCAGCTCTGTCCTTTGGCTTGGGGCTATTATATGAAGACATCTGATCTGGGGCTGCTGGACTTAGAGAGCATGATGGCCTGCGAGCCATCTCCCCCACTCTCCTGACCACGCAGCTAGCATTCTGTGATAATTCTGCCATTTTCTATGCCCATGTTTTAAACCGTATTTTCCATAACTTTTACCTATGGCTTCCCTGGCTCTGTTCTAGCCCAAATACTACTCTACTTACCTGACTCATTATGTAAAAGTTTTTTTTTCCTCCTTTGTTTGGTGGTCTTCTGCCCCTTTAAATGCCATGGTAAAGTGTGGCATCTGCGGAGGCCGGTTCAAGCTGCAGAGAGCCTTACCAAGCCAAAGTGCGGGGAAACAATGTGGATGGAGTTTCTATACACCTCCCACAAAAAACACTATGTAAATCGGCCCTCAGCCAATCTGCTGTCTGACAGCCTGGGCCAAAGCCCCGACCGCACTGCCTTTGATAGCTGTCAAGTGAGTAGACCAGTTCCCAGTTGAAATATTTTTTTTCCAATTAGATAGATTTAAATATTTGGTTCTTTTAGAACAATTTAACACATCATCCAGCTAGCTGACTGAGTCAATTTCTGAGAGGACCCTAGCAACAGAGGGAGTGTCCTCAAAAATTTGGCAGACTCAGTCCAATCAGCAAGTGGTGACTGATTACCCAATCCTGAATGCTATCTCCACCACAATGGAGAATTCTATCAGCCTGTGCCCTGCTTCATTTTGTACTCCAAGACCAAACTTTACAGTTATCTTTTGACTTCCTACTTTAGTATTCCTATCCCCGATGATAATAAGGACATGTTGATTCTATAAGGTTCTGTAGGACTTCATAGAACCGGTCAATTTCATCCTCTTCAGCACCAGCAGTTGGGCATAGACTTGGGACTACTGTGATACTGAATGGTTTGTCTTGGATTCGAACTAAGATCATTCTGTCATTTTGGGGATGTATCCCAGTATTGTTTTTCGTACTCTTTTATTGACTATGAAGGCTACTTCATTTCTTCTGGGGGATTCTTGCCCATAGTATACCTGATGGTGATCTAAATTAGAGTCACCCATTCTTGTCCATTTCGGTTTGCTGATTCCTAAGATGTCAATGTTTAGTCTTGTCATCTCTTGTTTGACCACGTCCAACTTGCCTTGATTCATTTACATTCCAGGTTCCTATGGAATCTAGATTTTTACAGCATCAGACTTTCCTTTCACCACCAGATGCATCCACAGCTGACCGTCCTTTCGGTTTTGGCCCAGTCGCTTCACTCTTTCTGGCACTACTAATATTAATCCTCTGCTCTTCCCCAGTAGCATATTGATACCTTCCAGCCTGATCCAGTGATACCAGGTTTTCAAAGTCTTGATAGTCATTTATCAAGAACCTTAGTATGTTTTTATTTGCCTCGCAAATAACAATTCTTGAGTCAAACTTTCATCTTTAATGAAGCATACATAAGTAAGAAGCAAAGATTCATTACCTGGCAAATTCATCCAGCTGTAATGCAAAGTCTATTGTCCATAGTATGCTGTGCAATACATCTTCCACATTCTCAGCCATTTCATCTATGCATCTTTGCACTGAATTGTTGCTGAGAGGAACTGTCTTAATTATATCATGTGGTGACTTATGCAAAACAGTACTCAGATCCTCACTGGCTGGTAGGATGAGTTCTTCATCACTAGCATGTGGCTTTCTAGACTTAGCAATCAGTAATGAGATTTTGTGTGATGCACACAAACCATCAGTGTTTTGTTGAGAAACATGTGTGACAGTGTTGGACGCTTTTGAAATATGTCACGAAGTAATTGAAAAAAAGTTAGGTTCTTGTCTGCCTTGTCAGGATGTGCCTTCTTCAAATATTCGTTCACTCTGGAAGGCTTTATTGCCTCATTAGAAAATACTTTTTCACATAGTAGGCACTGTGGCAGCTGCTGGTTTGATGATGCTGGTATAAATCCATACTTCAGATATTCCACACTATATTGTCTACATTTCTTCTTTGATTTTTCTGCTTCTGCCATTTCTGCTCTAAAAATCAGAATACTTACAATATGTGTGTGTTCACATCTGATTTGAAAAGTTACAGTTGCAGTGGTGGGGGGAATGGTAGTAACCTGCTTTTTTAATTTAAAAAAAAATAGGGAAAGTTTGCCGAGCCAGGCAAAATGGAGCAGCACACACGAGGCTTAGCGTGGCTGCTAACATACACAGTATATGCAGGTGCAGGAGGTGATGGGGTGAGTCGGGCTGAAACCGGAAATGCTCAGCTGACTGGTGGCCGACAGAGCCCCAGGCAGAATTGCGCCCTGCGAGGAGCCCACCTCCAGCACTCCTCTGCCACTCCCCTTGCCTCTTAGCATTCTCTTGCCACCCCCTGCCTCTTAGCAGCCCCCCAAGTCATCCCACCTCCCCCCAGGGGCCAGTACCGCCCACTTTGGGAACCACAATCTAAACCTTCTAAACTAAAACTGTGAGTGCTCTTTAACTGTGCCTATTTAAATATTTTAATCATAATCTTATTACTCATCATGCCTAATTTTTTCATTAGAACTTGTCTTAGAACATAACTATGCTAAAATATTTCCAGACACCACTTTAAGTGGTGACTAAATCTTTCATTATAGAGGAACTTTTGTAGTATTTAAGTTTTTTCCAGATAAATTTCCTGTTAAATTTGTTTGCATGAATAGAGAGGTCTGCCAAATTATCTGAAAAGCAGTGATGAGAAGTGAGTTAGCCTCTTCTTTTTTACACTGGCAATATTTATTGTGACAGGAAAAGAACTACTGTAGTTAACAATACAGAATTTATAAAACAGGCCAAAGTTGTACAATATGATCCTAATTCTAATAGATAATACAATTTGCTTTTGTTTTCTATTATAAAAAAAACCCTACTCTAAAGCGTATCACTGCTTTTTTTTATAATTAGTCTTACAAAATTATGTTCATGAACACGGATATCTTCTGTCAGATCACATATTAAAGCACTATGAATTTTTCTACAGCTATATGTTTGCATTATGAATTGTCTGACATTTAAATCTATATATATAAAAGTGAAATACCACTTCACGCATCATCACAAAATCTTCAGAACCATAAAGCCTACAAACTTGAAATTTGACACATATGTTCCTCTTGGCTTTTAGGTGCTTACTAAGAAAGGTTTTTTTTCAAAATGACCATCAGAGCATTAGTATTTTGTATATTATTATTAACATGATCATGCTAAGGAGTTCTCATCTCCCTCCCCACCTGAAAATAAATCTGTTCCAAATGCAAAACTGAAACTGAGAAGTTTCAGTTTCAGAGCACCAAACAGCTTTAGTACAGAACAGATGAGGTAAACCATGCCCAGGATCCATGCTGTCTCCTTCTTGCTCACACAGCAATTACTGTTTCAGTTTCGAAACAGCCTCACACACTGACAGGACACTAGCCAGATGAATACTGATGGATGCTGATCAGCAGAGGTAGAATTTTTCCCCTTATATTGCTCCCCAAAAACAAAGCCCGAACACATAGTTTTACAGCGAAGCACGGTATCAAGCTAGTGATAGTATATATTATATAGAAAGAACTAATTATACTTTTACAGATCTACACATCTAAGCTAATTGTAAGACAGCCTTGTCATTAAAGAACTATTTTATGTTTTGGATCATCTTCCCTTAAATGAATACTTTCAGCTTTTCTATCATGTTTCTCACAGGATGAGTAGAGGGCCTGGCGGGGAGGCGCTCGCTGCCTTGGTGAGAGCTCCACTGCAGGGCAGGACGGCCCGCCTGTCAGCTGTGCTGGGCACCCCAGGTGAAGCTCTTCGTGCTCTGCCCGGCGCCAGGCAGGGACAGCGGCTGGGGCTTCTCCTGGGGTGTGCTGATCCTGCGCTGAGGTCCCAGGAGATTCACCTCCCCACGTGGGGTTAGGCTGCCCTCTCGGGCAGGGGAGGCTTTGTTGTACCAGTAGTAGGATGTCGTTTTTAAAATAATTGGCTTTCCCTTCGAAGGCGAAGGGAAGGCAGCAACAGGAGCACCTGAAGCCGAGTGTCTCCGCCGGACTCCAGTTGCAGGGAGGAGCCCTGGTTAGCCGTGTGTGGCTGCGCCAAATGCTGGCAGCCACGGGGAAAAGGGAAAGCAACGGTGGCAGAAGGTCTCCCGATACAAAGTTCCCCACCAAAGCCGAAGTCAACGCAGGCAGCACCATATCCAGGTATGCAACAAAAATACTTCCTAATGGCAAGCCCTCGTGCCATTTCCCCCCCATTTCGCATATTTAATATAGGCCTTAATTTGGAGGGAGGGGCTTGATTTGATTTTATGCCTATAAAACATGCTGGGACTTCCTATTGGGGGAGGCTGTATTGTTGGAGAAACACAGTATTCTCTCTTGTTCACAGGACTTAGGCAAATTTGTAAATTTTACAACATTTTATTTCCTTTACACTAAACTACAAAGCATATGGGGAGTTGCTCCATGTAATAACAGTTTAGAAATAGGAATCTTATGCTGTTTTTAAGGCACTCTCATTCCCTCAGCTATCATAGATAATTATAAATAATTTATAATTTATTTTTATTCAATAACCATTGTAAATATATGGAAGACGAGAAAGACTTGAGCCAGGCAAACCCATACTAATAATTCAAGGTCATTTAAATTTAGAATTCTAATCGTGATAACTGTTAATACCTTATCTTGGCAATTAGCATATATTGTTCGTTACAAAATGAACAAAAACAAACAAGAAAAAATCTGACCTAAAGTACCTCTTTCCTTTCCCTTCTGCGAGCAAACATATGTTCTAGAATAGAAATTTTATTGTTCTCTAATTATTAAAGTATGCGAAATGACTAATTTTCATAGCCCTACATTATGTCCATCTGTATCCCGTTTTATGCAGAATGCAATCCTATTTCCAGAATCATTTCACCTAACCTGAAATTATAAAGTGTTGATTAATGCTATTTTTTATTCTTTTTCTAGTGCATGTGTCCATTAATGTATGTCAGAACAGGAATCACTGTATTTTAGGTTCATTGTCCTAGACAGATGATTGTATTTCTCAACTTCCAAAATCATCATCTAACAAGTAGAGAAGACTGTCCTCATAGTTTCAGGAACTATGGAAACAGCTATACAGATCCACAGATTCCCAGAGCGAGTGACAGTATATAATTGAGTAGGAAAAATAGTGCGACTGTCCAGTATAAGCACTAGTTATTTTGTCTTTTGACTTTGCCCCACCCAATCAGGGTGTATTTGCTGCCAGCATCTGATTTTCTTCTCACCAATAATGGTTCAAAAAGAAGGCCAAAAGAAAGAAAATATTTTCTCCCTTCCACTGTTGAAGAAATACAAACCTTGCATCAGGATCCGACAATAAATCTGGAGAGAGACTTAAGCTTTTGGAGGCAATTATTAGTTTACAATCCCTCAACACACATATTACAATTATAATTGTGGGCTTAAAATAATAATTTGGATATATTAATAATACCTAATACCAAAGAAAACAAATTCATGACTTAAATAAAAGGACTAGGTTTCAAAAGAGGAAGAATGAACAGAGAATAATGGATAGGCCCATCTCAGATGATAATTAGGCTTTAAAGAAATGCTGCCAGGAAAGGCTTGATTTGATTACATAGAAAAGAAATCTGACTTCTAATATCACTCTCATCTAGTTATTTACAGCACCTAAAAATGGGAGAGAAAGCGGGTTGTTTTCTTCCTCTATCTTACAATACTTTATCCCACAACTTCATTGTTTTTTTCTTTTCTTTCTTACTGGAGGCTGGAAGAATCAGATTATGGCTGCATTCTGATAATAAACGGAACCAATAAAAGTTTGTTAAAATATCAATCTCTAGTTTTAGCTACAATTTACAAAGTTACCAACATAAAAATTCCTTTAATCTACTAGGTATAATATTGCACAATTACTATTTTGTATTATCTTCTATGAATGAAGACAAATGGATCCCATATTATCTTTTCCCATAGTGTCTTCCAGACTTCATTTTTCAGTGTAACATCCCAATTAACATCCCCATGAATAAATGTGCTCCATGATCATTTTTATACAAATTTAGTCTATTCAGATGTTCCAGATCAGTGATCACCAACTGGTGGACCGCGGCCCACCAGTGGTCTGCAGCCCACTGGTTGGTGACCACTGATCTGAAAAGAAAATTTTGATAGTCCACAGAGAAATATCACCCCCAAAGCACCTCCCCAAAGCAATTATTCCAGGCTGTGTGGGAACACAAGGCTTACATTACTTGCACTGCAAACAACATGAGTTAGTGAGGGGAGGGGGCAAAGGGCAGAAGGGAAGAACTTGCTCACTCTCCCCATACACCTTGCCTGGCTACCAGGCTACTTCTTTCTGTTTCTTCCTTCTGCTCTGGGCTGCATGCAAGGAAAGCAGCAAAAGTCTTTTTTTCTCTCTCCCAAACACTGCCAGAAATGAGTCTTCCTGCAAGGCATCCTGCTCCAAGAGGCTGCACTGGCAAAGACTCATTTCTGGCAGAGTTTGGGGGGGGGGGGGGAGAGAAAGAAAGACTTCTGCTGCTTCTGCTGCTTCCTTGCATGAAGTCAAAAGTCTCTTTCTCTCTCTCTCCCCCACCCCCCCCAAGAACGGAGCTGGAGATGGTATTCTGCGGTCCCAAATAATGATCGATCAGTAGGAAAACAGGGTGGAGAATTTTCCTACAGACCAGAAGCCAGCAAGGAAATGGCAGAAAAGAGGAGGAAAAGAGCCCTAAAAAAAAATGGGAGGAGAAAGGACACCAAAGTGGGGGGGATGAATGACTCCCCAAAGAAGAAGGCAAGCTCAGAGCGGTAGAGGCTGCTCTTACCAGCAGCAGACAGAGAGGGATGAGGCAAGGGAATAAGGAAAAATGATCATGCAAAGTGCCCAAGCAGCGCATCACAGTTGCTGGACAAGCAGACAAAGTCCCATCCATTGCCATTGCTGCTACTTTTTTGCTCTCACTTCCAGAGAGCGCCGCTGCCACCAATGAGCAGCCCAGCACTTGCTCCGCCACCGTGCCTGGATTGATCTGGTCTCACAAACACGCACACGTGCTCTGCCTCTCGGCCCAAGTTAGGAATCCTCTCCAAATGCCCTGCATTTGACAAAGAAGGCATGGCTAGTTTGGCTGGAGAAATTGCTTCATGGCTTTTCCCTCCTTTCTTTCTCCGCTCTCTGGCCTGCCCTATGGAAGGACTCTCGCAGCCATGGAGTAGACCGGTGGCTTCTGCAATGGGATTGCAACTTTGTTGGAAGAGCCATTGGCCAAGAAAGTGGGGAAACAAAGATCCAGGCAGGGTTTTTAGGGTTTTGTTTTCCAGTTCTCTGGAAACTCAGATGCAGCTTCGGTGGCAAGCCTGGCAGCTGTATGTATCCTGAGAACATGTCCTCCTCCTCCCTAAATCTAAAAAAGCAGGGGTTCTAAGCTAGTAAAATTGGTGTTTAAGTGAAGTTCAGAAGTCTGTCTATATCAACTGTCATCCAGATCAGTATCTCCAACCTTGGCAACTTTAAGCCTGGTGTTCAACTGGGGAAACTCCCAGAATTCTGGGGTTCAACTCCCAGAATTCCCCCGCCAGCTTTATTAGTGGTCCATGGAATTTAAAATTATGAGTTTGCTGGTCCCTGAGGTCCAAAAGGTTGGCGACTCCTGTTCCAGATTGCTGAAGTATGCATTTTTAGAATGCTATTCACAACTACAAATCCACACCCAGGTACCCATACATATGTTATAAACACATGCACTAACAATGCATCTTCTAGATAAAATACATTGTGTGCATACAAATATAGGTTGAAGTTTAATTAGATGGTTGATTCTCAAATGGAAATGCTAGTATGCACTTTTGATTGGAAAACTAAGATTTTGAATCAGTGAACTGTAACCTTAGTTCCAAATAAGCAAATTATTTTGACAAATTATATAAACCTATCATCATTTTAAATAATAATGAATTTGCAGTACACATAGATTTACTGCTACTGTGGTAATCTGACCAAGAAAGAAAACCTTAAAAAATTAAAATTCAGGTCACGTAAATTCTTAGATTTGATATCTAGTTGAATTTCACTCTCACCTTTCACTTGTTTAGAACACAGCTCCTTGGCTTTGTCTTTCATTATTTTTGGAATCAAAATATCCTTTTCTACATGTCTGAGCTTTGGTTCCTCTGCAAGAAAAAATATACATAATATTTCCAACCATAGATAAAAGTCATAGCTGAATTCATAGATTAAGATGCAACACGTGAAGTCCAAAATTCTGAACAAGAAATAATATAATTTATATTATGGAGTTTTAAGCTATTTTTAATTAATCATAACTTTCTTTTAGCAATTCAGAAGTTTCACTGAGATTTTACTACTCATTCATATATTTGTAAATAATATGTCCAAGAAGGCCACTGGCTAGGATAATCCCATTTTATCTGCATATAATTTCTGATTTCACTATATCTAAGCAGCAAGCAATATCTGAACTCTGACCTTGCCAGTCAAATTCTACTGCAATACACTAATCAGTGTATCACTTAGGTTCATGATTATTCACAAATAACAGGGTTTTCAGAACTATAATCCAATAAATATATTTAAAAGGTGATATAAAAACAACTATTTTAATTAAATACAATGCAAAGCATTACTCAGACCATTTCCATTATTTTAGCTAATCTGATACAAGCAGAAGCATGTATTGTTACATTTGAAACTATTACTTACTGAAGGGAAGGCTGAAAAAAATTAAGTGAGGAGAGTAACAGCAGTCACAACTCTCTTTTAGTTTCCAAACCTATAGTATAGGAAACCAGAAAAACTTCTTTTGATGACCACTAGTAATGCCTTTGGCTGCTTCAAAATTTGGGAATTGAAGTTCCTTACTATATAGAAGACATCACTTGATGAAAGCAGTCTTAAAGGCTCTCCCATATCAAATCAAAATGTCAACATCTATTGAGCTCTGACTTAAAAAGACAGATTATTCCTAAGAGTACATTTCTAGAGAGAAATCTATTACCTGCTACCTGTTTCTTTAACTGAAAACCACAGTAGTCGGAAGACTCTAAAGCTGTCTCCATTATGTAAACATTTGCTCTATTTTAATGCAAAGTACTCCCCCTTTAAAACAAACAGAATATAATATACATTTCAGTTTATGATTCACTGGGATAAATGAAAAGATAAACTATGCAAAACATTATTTCTTTTATTTATTTTTTTAATCAACTGATCATATAAAAATGAGGTGGGAAACAATAGATTTGGATCAGTACATACAGAATTTCAAGTCAGTCTCATTTTAAACTAATTTATAAGAAATTTATATTATAGCATTCTTTAGAAAAAAAATCCATTGAATCAGATAATAATACTTTGTTTCCTCCTCTTTTAGCACATTGCATTTTTATCTAGATTAATATTAGGCTGCATTTAAATAAAGAAGGAATTTGACTCACTTCTGAAAATTGAAAAAGGTCTTCACTTGCTTTGGAACATTTTAAAAGGATAGAAAAGTTACTATAGTGAGATAAAAGTAGGCCCACATAGAAAACAGCTATTCACTTCACGTCTACCGAGGTTAACCCCAAGAATGCATGGAGAGAGGAATGGTCAGACTGTTTCTTGCACCTTGACCATTAAGGCTAGGTCCCACTGGCCAACGGACGCAAAACATATGCAGAAAGGACACAACGGACGAGCAAAATTTCAGGGCTGGCTCCATCCGTTGTCATCCGCTTCAAAAAGTGGCAAAAATTTGCATAAACAGAAAAGAACGGACGTGGGTAGTATGTAGCGGGGATGTTAAACGGATGTTCATAGGAAGCCTAGCGGATGGAAGTGGATGACACCTCCAAAGGGGTTCCAGGGGAGAATTTCAAAGTGGACGCATAGCGGATGAAGCAGATGCATCACATACGCCTAAAGGAAAGAAAGGGAATGCCGCGCAGATGTATATTGGATGCAAATGCATCCTTTCTATTTCCGTGCTACTAACGATGTATAGACGTTCCATGCACCCTTTCTTTCCTCCCTCTTTCCATTTTCAGCTGGAGCGGATGTGAGTTGCGAGGATGCCCAGAGGATGCAGAGAGGATACAGCGGACGTTTAACGGATGATAAACAGACATAGAACATTTGTTGCTTTTATGTTGCGGATTTACAACATACACGGCGGAAAGTTCATCCATTCACAAAGTTTTGTGCAACTCAAAACTTCTTGCGCGGATGAAATCGCAGTGGACGGATCCTCGACAGATAGAGCGTATGAAACACATATGCAATGAGTACACAACAGATGCATAGCGTTTTCCAACGGATGGCAAGCTTTTTTTAACGTTTTACATCCTCTTTGCATCCGTAAGTGCAATGGGACAGGGCCTTCAGTTATTTTTCTCGACCAAATTATTGTATTTTAATTTGGCTCGCTCTGTCTGGACAAAACTGAACAGAATTAGATGTCACACTGAAAAAAGTGCCTCTCTGCCTTGTGTCAATGGAGCTGGAAGGATTCCTCTGTTGCAACTGTGGGGATAATATGCAAATTATTAAATATATTGTGCAAAACTGCCCATGACATGCATTTTCTGGTTCCTTAGAAGATCTGCATGAAGCAACACCAGAAGTGATTGCCTAGATAGCTGAACTGGATATCCAGTTATAATGCCACTGCTGTACCTCTGTAGAAGTTTTGTATACAATTAATATTATAACAGAATTGGAAGGGACTTTTGGAGGTCTTCTTGTCCAGAGTCGCCAACTTTTTGGACCTCAGGGACCACCAAACTCATACTTTTAAATACTTTTAAGGACCACTAATATGCTTTTTTTTTAAAAAAAATGATATATTTAATATAAAATATGTATTTTTAATATTAAATATAACATTAATATTTAAAAAAATAATTGTGTGTGTGTGCTCATTTAATTATAACAAAATCGTAACTAATCATAACTGTGGAGCAAAGGAAAGGAAAGGAGGGTCTTCTCTCATCCTTTGGAGGGAAAGAGGGAGGATTTAATACTACTGGGATTCAAAAGAAACCACATGGTACCTGGAGGCTGGGAAGATCTAGACAAGGAGGAACTGACTCCCTCTCAAATGGAAGTAAAGCAGAGCCACCCCTAATCTGGTCTTCTTTCATTTCAAATCTCCCCCAAGTCAGAGGAAACCTCTCCCTCCTTTGCCAGGTGTGCTTGCCTGTAGTTGGGGGAAGGAAGGATAGCTGGAAGCACTGAGGAAGACAGGCTCCTAATAACCAGGCAATGCGCCCCCCCTTCGGCCTCTACACAAGATGACTCCCCGAGGCTAAGCTTCGGGTTTCTCCTGCCACTTCCAAGCAGAGAACAGTCCCTCCCTATGTGGAGGCCGAAGGGGGGGGCATTGGGCCCAGAAAAGCTCAAGTTCTCACCTGCACAAACAGGCTGGTTATTAGGACCCCGTCTTTTTTTGCATTCTTTTGGTCTGGGCATTTGGTCTTCCCACCACCCCATGCCAAAGGGAAGCCAGCCGGGCTTTTCCTTCCCTCCTACCCTTCTCTCTGCTCCCTTCCCCCCACTCAATCCTACTTCAGGACAGAGGAAAGCATGCTGGAAATGTATGTTGGCATTTCCAACACGCATTTCTCTGGTGCTTGCCTGCAATTCTTTGTGTTCCTCCAAGCCTGGCTTGCTGAGGGGGGAAAGCAGCCATGACATCTCTGCTGACCCCCCTCCCCACGGCTCCAGCCATTGCTGCCTGAGGAAGGCACAGGAAAAGAAAGCAAGCAGAAACATAGTTCTCACTGGGGCGAAAGAGCGGAGATCGGGGAAGGCACAGGCAACAGAAAATGGCACTTTTCAAAGCTGATAGCTTGTATCTTCTCTTGCCTGTACCTTCCTTGATCTCAGATCTTTCACCCTCAGCGAGAGCTATGTTTCTGCTCACTTTTCCTGTGCCTTTCCTGGGGAGTGATGGCTGGGGCCATGGGGGGGGGGCAGCAGAGCAGAGCGCCAAGAGGGATGAGAAAACTGACGATGCCCCATTCCAGACCTCTGAATTGGATGGTGAGCACAGACTTGCCCAGTCTACCTCCTCCCACCATCACCAGCCAGTACTTTTCCTGCCCTGAGCCATCCCTACAGCCCGCAGCCATTGAGGAAGAGCCCAGGCCAGGAGAGGCAAACAGGAAGGTATGGGAGTGCCACGCAAATGCAAGTACCTGCACCTTCCAGCCATCTCCATTACTTCAGTCCGTCTGTGCAGCCAGCCCTTCTTGCTGGAACAGCACAATTACCTCATCCTGGCTGGTGAGAGCTGCACTGCTTTTTGCAGGTTTGCGTTTGGCCAAAGGGTGGGGGCCAGCGAGTGGGTGGTACAGCATTATGTTCCCACGCAGCCTGGATTAATTGCTTTGGGGGAATACTTTGTGGGGACATTTCTCTGTGGACCACCAAAATTTTCTCATGGCCCACCAAACCCTGCCCAAGAAGGAGACCTTATACTTATATAAAATTAGTGATAATTCCTTTTTTCCTTTCCACTTATATTTTTGTTTAATTAGGTATTACACCTTATTATATACAGGTTATTGAACTTTCTGTAGTACAATATTCAAAACAAATAACAAGTGTATTAACTAAGATCCATTTTAAAGATGGGACATATTGCTCTAATCTGTTTTGTTTCAGTTCCATTTTGCCAATGAAGCCCCTTCATACAATAAACAATTGTAACTCTTGTAGGCTTTGATCAAATAACATATAGCAATTTTTTAGTCATCTGTTGTGAGAAAGGAATAGCTACTGACAAGTAGATGATCCTTGTTCTCTCTTTTTTTTGTTAAGACATCCATGTGTTATATAGTATTAATAACCGTGTGAGCAAATAAACCAGTATAACTTGGTGGATTTAGGAGGACTGATTTCTAAACCTCACTTTAGTGACCATTTTTGAGCATTTCATCAAAGTAATGTTTCTACATGCCGAAATCTTTATAAAGATTGTTTTAGTTGAAACATGATGTAGCTTCTTAGATCAGCAGGCAGCATCTGAGTAGTTCTGGTAGATTGTTTATCTTAGTCAAGCATCAGACCCAAATGATTCTGTTTAACAATTTCACTGCTTTATTAGTCTTGAATTTATTTGATTAATAATTATGAAAATAAGGTTAATTACTATGTACAGTTGCTTGGGAGTTAGTTCTACTAAATTAGGTAAGATTTCCAAATGCATGAAGATAACAGAACTCAAATTCTAAGCAGTTTGTTTCATTTTCTAGCTTAAAATTCTTCAGAAAATTGCATATATTTCTATTATCCTTAACTTTTAAATTTTGAGATTTTACTATTTTATATTTGCATCAATTCAAATTAAGAGAGAGAGTAAGGATGACACTACCAGGAGAAAAAAATTCAAAGCTTAAACTTCTCACTATGCTATCATCACCTTGAAGTCAATTTTCACCTTTTTCACTGGCTGAATCTGTTATCTTACATTTTGCTTTGGGGCTCATGTGTTCTTGCAATATAGCAGTACTGGATTATGAGAATTCTGACAAGCATGTTTGCAAAAAAAAAAAAAAAGTCACAATGCTTATATTCTTGAAGGTAGAAAATCAGATTCCGAACTAATTGTATAATAACTGGTGAAATAAATATAAAAATATGACTAGAGATTGAGAGCAACTATACAAACAAATCAGTGACTCAGGTTCAATCAAATATAAAAGTTAATAAGAATAATAATCAAAAGAAAAATAAATATATCAATATTAATTCTTACTTTTGCAAATACAGTACTGTCCAACAAGAAACAAGAGAGAGATCAGTCAAACCTTTGAAATTAAAGGAAACTACAATAACTAGAATACAGGGACACAAGGCAAATTATGGGGATCACAGCTAGCAAGAAAAGAACTCAACTTCCTTGCGTGCTACTTTAATGTAAGTTTTCCTTGAGTTCAGTATTCGTTAAAAAGCATTATCTACACACCACACAAAATATTAGGTCAATTGGCTTCCAATCACAGAGATGATGTTAATTTTCTGCATCATATTCTAATAGAAGCTGTGGAATGAAATATCAGTTAGTGCATTTGAATTTAAATTAATTCTATTAAAATCTCTAGGATTTAAATCAGCTTA
The DNA here is from genome assembly GCA_015471245.1 of Laticauda colubrina. NCBI lineage: Eukaryota > Metazoa > Chordata > Lepidosauria > Squamata > Elapidae > Laticauda > Laticauda colubrina. The sequence goes on from BLBF01000019.1 coordinate 23,908,151, forward strand.
ATTTAGTTTAATAACAACCATACTTATATCAAATATTTCAGATTAAAATATTTTTGTTCAGAACTTGAGATTCTCAAATATGCCTTGTACCTAACTATATCACTTCATTCCCCATTCTCTACTTTCCAAGATGCTATACAAATATCAAATATGGTACCTCTTACCATAATTCTTAGCCAATCCAAAGGCAATGTGTGCATCTCTGAACATATATATGAATGTAATTATGGAAATGCAAAATTCCACAGCTAGAGAACAAACATATTATTATGATATAGGTGATGCCTCAAGGTAGTTATCTTTCAAAGATGCTGGACTATATCTCCCATAATCTTATTCACTGGAAATATTTGTTTAAATTAACACAACTAAAAGCTACCAATTAGAAAAGAGGGACTTGAACTTTATAGCTGTTTTACTATTTATCACGCAGAGAAGGGTCTTCCAAAAGAACATATTTCCATTATTTTATTTCTACAAAAATAAAGTTGGGGGGGTTAAAGAGACTTAGAAGCAAAATTAATATTAGTAATAAGTTATTTATAATTATATTTCCCACTATTAAATTTTACAAAACTATTATCCTAGGAGTCAATTGAAGAATTCAGTTTAATATATACTGGTAAGTATAACGAATGCAGCATGTATATAAAATATTTTGCAGTCAATGGACTGCAATCCTGGAATGTCCTAATCTGACTCAAAATTGACTATTCTGCTTGTTCCAGAAGCGGTTTAATCTCAAAATAGCTACCACAATTTATTTCATGATCAAAATAGATATCCCAAAGTCAGACAATTTCTGGAATCCATGAAATATTTTGACCATGAAGTATTTTGTACACTTCTGTAGTATTAACTATACTAACCAATATTAATCAGTATTAACCAACTGAGAAGTGATATAACATGCTAATTAAGCAAAATGGAAAAAATGCTACTTAATCAAATCATAAGTTCCTGAAGTAACAAAGAAACATGGGGAGGAATATGATGAGTGCCCCCAACTATTGAGGCTTTTATTCAAATGAGTAAGCAAATTAGAGGACGCATTCAGATTGCTGAATCCACCAACATTTTCAAAATATAGATAAACATATGAATTAATAAAACATGCTTCTAGAATCCTTATGGGAGAAAGATAGATGATATCAACAAGTTCAACAGGGAGAGGATGTATGGTTACAATCACTTTAGAACGAGTATGGATTTCCTTTAAATTTAATACTCATCAGTTTTTCATCTGTTTTTTATCATTCAAGACAACATTAGATTAAATTATTTTTATTTTAGACAGGGTAGAAATAAATGTCTTTAGCTTCTGTAAATTGGACTCAAAACATCTCTTCCTAAACTGAAGTGGGGGAAAGTACAGAAGTAGAAAGCAGTTGTTTCCCAAAATAACTGGGAAGTATGATATGCCTATCAAGTATTAACCTGTTTATGAACTATTTTTAAAAAGTAACCATAATAAATCCATGTTTTGTTTTCCATTCAGCTCTTTCTAGTATCCGACTGCTTAATAAGCTAGACTTGTGAATTGCATGCATTCAGCTAAAGTGCCATACTTTTTAGTGTTTAAACAGCATCCAAAGTTGCAATGAATGGACAAGAAAAAATTTATTTTCCACGTGACCCTGATAGAAATCAACTTATGAAGCTGTTGTTTGCACTGTAAAGCATATTACTAATAGTGGAATCTTTTCTTGCTACATAAATAGCTACATCTGGGAGATTTTTTATATAAGAATATAATTCATTTTTCCCTCCCACATCTTCCCATTTTTTAAAGACGCATGCTCATTGCTTTTGTTTGGTTAATATTAAATTTATTAGTGTGCCCTAAAGTTATTCGATAAGCTTTGAGGCTTTGTTCAATTTGCTCCTTTAATAAGCACTGATACATAATGTAAAATTAGGATTAGCATTTATGAAACTGTAAAACAGTTTGTTTTATGTTATGTAAATGGAATAATATCTAAACCAGCCATAAAGGCCTGGGAGAATATTTTAAACAAAGATTTAAAACAGCTCTTGAAATCAGTTCAGGATATATATAAATACAATTAAAATCATTTACAAGCAAAACATGTAAGTGTAAATGCAGCCCAAAAAGAATCAAATTTGATTTTCCATTCAACACTATTTCCATTTGTTCCAAAAGATTGTATTTATATTTTCAATTCAACTACTTTCAGGCTTGTTCCATAAAAACATTTATGTCATCTTTTGTTTGACTAACAATTGTTAAAGTGGAATATGAAAAATATAGCAAATATTAAATGCCTCATATGACATACCTATTTTTCTATTGTAATAATACTTTATTTGCGGTCACAGACCAAAACACAAGTACAACAAAAGAAGAACATGGGAAAATTAGTCATGAACAATTGGTCACCAAAAATTTAACTAAGGGGAATTACAGCATTCTCCTCTGATGGTTACAGCTCTTAAAAAAAAATTGGAAACCTAAGAAGTGATGTATGAGGAGTCATCCCCTAAAACATTAAGAACAAATGACTAACATTGGGTCTAGAAGTGTCTATTTCAAGGAGAGACAGTAACTTAGATCTGCCTATATTACACATAAGGCAATATAAAAGGACATGCTTCACAGTTTCAACCTCAGCTCTGTCACAGAGGCATAGCCACTTGTTAATCAATAGCCTTTTAAATCATCCATCCAGTAGTGCAGAGGGCAAGACATTAAAGTGAGCTAGGGAGAAAGCTCTTCTATACTTGGGAATGGTTAGAGTGTAAAAATAGGAAACCATCCTCAGTCCATAATTATTAAATTGGCTGAAGATCAGAGGGGAGCAAGTTTTGTTAGCTCTGGCTCATAGATATTGCAAGTCAATGTCCATAAACTGTTGGACTACCCTAAATTTGGCATCCTTAAGGCCATAATCTCCCAGGGCATTCCCCGCAAAACCTAGCAGGTGTAATTTTTTCATCAGCTCCCTCTCCCAACAAGAAATATGAGAGTCAGCAAACTGACAGGAGAAGTAGCTACCAGGAACTGCCAGAAAGAGCACCCAAACCCACAATGTTAATCCATGCCATACATTCAACTGATCCAGTACCCAGTTCCAGGTACATCGGTGCAAAACCAACACAAGGAGGAAGACCCAGAAGTTTTCTAAAAAAGACAGCCTGGGTTCTTTCAATACAATCCTTGAAGCCCTGTATCCATTTGGGAATTCTGTAAAGAGTTTCAGCCAAAGTTTTGGCTTTGTGAATATGCAGAGCAGAGGGAATAAACTGGCCTCAAGTATAAAAAAATCTTAAAATCTGCTAGTGACTACAGGAGGCCAAGTTCAGCACCTTGGTTCGATGTCTAGTCCAAGCACCGGTGTTCTGAAATTGAATACCTAAATACTTAAAATGGAAAACCTGCTTAACAGTATTACCATTGATAGCCCAGTTATACAATTTCCGGGCTCTAGAGAACACCAATACTTTAGGATTTATCATAATTAATGGACAAGTGGTTCTCAACACAATAGGACCCGAATGCAGAAAGTAATCTTTTCACACCTGGCATTGACAATGAAAGGAGGGCCGCATTGTTAGCATAAAGGAGAAGCGGGATCTTCGTAGTTGACAGCTTTGGGGAATAGGATTCAATACATCCAATGTGAAAGGCCAAGTCAGATAAGAATAAATTAAACAAAAGAGGAGCCAGAACACAACCCTGCCTTACTCCATTCTTAATTCATATGACATACAAGAATTCAAGCCAATTCAGAATTTTATGCATACATGTACAACTCATTTGTTTATGCATATACAAGGCCAAATAAGGAGAAAAAAAGTTAATTCCCAGATAGGTGTAGACCAACCCCACCTCCTATCTTCTGTTTTGACAACTTGTATAGTCTAAACCAGTGGTCACCAACCGGTGGGCCGCAGGAACCCTCCAGCCACTCACTCCTTACCTGGCAAACTTGTCTGCTAAGTTGCTATTTTGCCTTTTTTTTCCAACCATCTGCTGTTCTGGGAGATTTAGATTAGCTAGAAAGCAGGAAATCGTTGGATTTTTTTACTTTCTATCTTATCTTTAGATCTTCAGCTTTGCAAACCTCCCTTAGGACTAAAGGTTCTATTCTTCAATTGCAGACTCAGATAGCCAATGGCAGAAACACAGATCTCTGAATCTGTGATTCTGTGAGCAACTCAATCTGGCCTGCCTGCTTTGCTTGATTTTGGGTAAACGTTGCTCGTTTTTTAATAAAAAAAAATTCTATATTTACATATTTATAATATGTAAATATGTAAATACAAGTCATGCTGACCCAGTTACATGACCACCAAGCCACACCTACAAATTAGGCCACGCCCAAGAACCAGTTCTTAAGAAATTTGAATCCCTCCCCTGCCTCTGTGTGTTTTTGTGTGTGTATGGGGGGGGAGGTTAGATCAGTTCTCTCTCTCTCTTTCCCACCAAAGTCAGCAAGCCACCATCAGTCAAAATTCATATTAGTGGTCCCCAAGATTTAAAATTATGAGTTTGGTGGTCCCTGATGTCCAAAAGGTTGGCGACCCCTGGTCTAAACCCTCTGCCATTTTTCCTTCAATATCTAGCACTCCCAGCAACCATGATTGTCAAATCTCAGTGCAGGTTCTCACCATTAGAAGCATGGTACTACCCCCATAATCAATTCCATAATCCTAAAGTAGCATGAACAGAGCATAATATTTTTATATTTATAACCAATAATTGAGAGGAGGAATTGAGAGGGGGAATCCATTCCCCACCTATTCATTTGACATGGCTCTATTTACTTTGTATTTAATGTTATCCTCTGATAATCTCAAATGCATCAAATACAGATAGCCTTTGTTCAGTGACTGATTCAGACAATGATTACTTTGGACAGTAATGAAAAATTAACTTTACAATCAATGGCCACATTGATGACTTTTGCAGCATCTTTTAATCATGTCAGTTAATAAGCACTATCCTGTGAAAATCATAGGCAAGGTTGCAGTTGCAGTTTGTGATTTTTCATTTAGTGATTGAGGATGGCTTAGAAAGAAGGCTAATTACTGGATTGGCTTTCATCAACCTAACTGCAATGTATGATTAACCAGTGTATGATATTGCGACACAAGTTAAATAATATCACTATAGACAATAAGCTTACCAAAGTTATGAGCAGTTTCCTCCGGAACCGAAGATTTTATGTGATGGTAAGAACAATATATGGAGGATGCAGAAGAACAAGCTGCAACAAGGAAGTGAATTGTTTCCAGTGTTGCATAACATATATATAAACGATCAACCAGCCCCTAACAACAAATATCTATTCATTTATATGGGAATGATACAGCAGTGGCAGCACAAGGATAAACTTTTGAAGAGGTAGCCAGGAAACCTATGGCAGCACTTGAAAAATTAGGATATTATTACACCATCAATCATGTAAAGCCATGTGTGTATTATTCGTTAAGATATACAATTGTTAAATGTAATAAATATGAATATTAACATTCTATTGTGGAAAAAGGAACATGTGGATTTTGACTGACATAAAAATAATATAGTGAAATATTACATAAGATAATGAAATATTACAACTTAATAAAAGCAACTGTATTATTATAATTGCATAAAAGATACCTTGACAAGAATTGCAAAACTTGTTAAATGTAAATATGATAAATACTATTTTATTTGTATCAAAATGTAATTAGAAAAGGGATTTTTTAAAATATAACAGTGGCATAATTAGAAATTAAAAAGGAGATAAACAATGGAAAAATTATAATTTAATATAAATTTGTGAATTATTAGAAATACATACTATTTTAAACACTGCAAATATGATTATTAATATAATATCTGTAGTACAAGGAGTGATGTTAAGAATATAGCGATTGACATAAAAATAACATACTCTAATATAGAATAATAAGATTGATAATTTAACAAAATATGTGTATTAATATCAATTTTTGTTAGATTGTCAATTGTATTAAATATGAAGAATATTGTCATATTTGTTTTAAAATATAAGACACTCTGGAACTATTCACACAATGTTATGCTTACTGAAACAAAAAATAAAAAAATTACTGCAAAAAAAGAAAAATCATTTAAAGCCCAATCGAAAGACCCTGTCTTTGAAATCAAAATGCAAAGGAAAGCTGGATGTTATGTGGCTAGGGAACTGATTACACCACTGTCTAATACTAAAGTATCTTGGAATGGCACTCAACAGGACATTCTCTTTTAAACAGCATTACCTGAACCCTAAAGCTGAAGTCAACATATAGAACAATATCTGGAAATTGATAAAACTATACATAGGGAGCACAACCATCTATCTACATTGCGCATATAAACTTTGGCCTTGAGTGTCTCTGTAACACAGTATGGGGCACATCTGCACACGTGATATAAGTTGATATCGCCATTAATGAAGCAATATGCTTAGTGTGCATTGTCTCAAATCTATACCCACTGAGAAAACATTGTCTCACTGGCATTGCCCGACCCATGATCAGGAGAAAGGTAGCAGCAGATGCTGAGAGATCTGAGCAAGAGAATGATCCTCAACATCATTTGAATGGACATATTCCCCAAGCCTGCTGACTCAGATCTAGAGACAGCTTTATGGCAAGAACAAGCATTGTTAAGGGTACACGAGAACAAAATAAGATTAAAAGATAGAGGAAGCAAAGAATAGCATTAAAGAAGGATATGGCTGAAGGATCTGACCTTATACTACTTGGAGGACCATGAATAGGTTTAGAGTTGGAGTGCCTAAATGTAAACCAATGTGCTCAAGTGCAGGCTTTTAACAAATAACTAAATGAATGTGAGAAACACAGATTCTGGTACATCTGCTAGTATTTTGCTACGACCATAAATATGTACTGTAACTTATTTTTGGCTAATGACAAAGCCAAGAAGGTAACTTCATTCTGGTAGTTTGTTTGATCTAGATACAGAAAAAGAAGAATTTAGTGATTGTTTTGCTTAATCCCTGGGTCACTAGTCACTTAATAAGGCTGCATGTATGGCCTTTTTCATCTCCAAACGTTTCTGTGTTATTATGGAATGGGAAAGCAGCTTCCAAATATATACTGTAGTTATCTCAACAGAATCTCAACAGATGCGAAGAAGAAAAGAAAGCAATCTAAAAAATCACTATTATAAGGTTTAGGATTATATTTTGAATTACAATTGTTTAACTATGTTACCATTTTAACTAGGGCTACTGTGGACCTAGAAAGGGCAGCAGATTTGTAATACTTCTGAATGCAAAACATCCCTGGTTCATTTCGCATATGTTTGGTTAAAAGGATCAAGTCATAGGAGCTAAGACCTCTGGCTGCTAAACCAACAAGCCAGTGTTAGAACAAAGGAGATTAGATTAAGTGGAGAACTACACTGTTCACACATTGTACTAAGTAATACAATGCAGTTACTATTGGCAAATTTTGCATACAACGATGTTTTTCAAATATGGCATTCTGGCTTGGAAAAAAGGCACCACAGAAGTTAAGTAAAACATACAAATAAAACTTTAGCAATAGCTCAGAAGAAAAAGCAAGAGGGAGGTAAAAGCAGTCCCCAATCAATGTAACATGTTCAATGTTATCACAGCATCATACAGTTTATAAATACTGAGGGATATTTGTAGCATACAAACCTGAAAGTTGTTTAAGACATATGTCTCCCTTAGAAATCTATTATCTCTGAGCCACCCTTGCCCTTAGCCACATTGTATGCCTTTACTTCAACCAACTCTAATCTGATGAAGATCATTCCCAGAAACTCAAGTTTGCATAGTATTCTGTAAACCTGGAGATTCCTAATAAAAATACTGTTTTAACATAGTTTTATATTCTCTCTCTTCCCACCCAAGGTTAGGATAGTTCTTTTTATATTTTTAGTTAAATTGTTATATTGTTTAAAGAGTAATATATGTAATCATTCTGATCATTTGAGAGCACAAATAGTTTAAAACTGCTGCATTCTGACTTAATATAAATGAAAATAAACTTCCTTGGTCAACATTATTTTGCCCACAAGAAAGTGAAATGTGGAAGCACTAAAACCACTCACAAATCTTGAGTCAAAAAGCAACACTGCCTCTTTAATATAACTTCAGTCTCTAATGACTTAATAATCAGAGTTTCAAGAATGGAACAATGAATCTGGAAATCTGCTTACTAGGAAACGCATGGGATGTTTAAAGCATTGTTTTGATAACCTCAATATTTTCTCCACCTTTCTATCCCTGGTCTATTCCTTGCTGGCTGGGAACCGCAATCCCAAATTATCTGGAAAACCCCAGTGTAAATTCAGAGAATAATAAAAGCAGAATTATCATATATGAGAGGGAAAGGGCAGTGCTGCTGATTGGAGAAGCCCTTCACCACACTGTGAGTCCTGTGCATAAATAGCAGGGGAAATAATTGCCCCTACCTGCAGTACTACAGACAGACTCCATCAGCAGCTCCTTGCCTTAAGGAGCAGTTACTGCTCGAAGCAGGAAACAATCCATACGCAAACTCACAGCCCCGGAAACGCGACCTCTACAGCCTTTGTCCTCTACGTCACCCAACAAAAACATCCTCCTGCGCTCGTACCGCCCCTGCGTCAAAGAGATTCTGTAGCGGGTAGAGATGAGCGGTCCCGCAAAAATTGCGAAGCAGCGGCCCCTAAGTATTGGAGGGTATTGACCTGGGAGAGCGAGCGCTGTAACCTAGTTTTTCTTCGAAGACTTTTCGCTTCTCATCAAAAAGCTTCTTTAGCGAAACGTCTTCGAAGAAAAACCAGGAAATCCATTGCCTCTTGAAAACGTGCTTTGGGACAACCATTATCTGGATGACTGAGAATCTGACATTAAGAGAAGTTTGAAGAATCAATGTGGCATTTTCTCCCTTTTCAGGAAAAGTCCCCAGATTGAAAGACTGAGAGAAGTTGCCACTAACAACTTTTAAGGGGATATAGGGACAAATTCATGCAGTTTCTTATGCAAGGACTTCTCACCATCTTCTGAATAACTTTATTGACTTTCCAGTAGCTTACAAGGCAAGGATTTGGTGGTGGTACTTTTCTAGCCTGACCTTGCTTAGATTTTTTTAGGTCACTTTTCATAGCCTACCAAAAAATCCTAATTTTTCAGGATTAACAATTTTATCAAATTGAAAGATTCAATAAATGAATTTATTTGTTATATTTTCTGTTCAATTCATTTCATATGTTTGTTTTGCAACTCAGATTTAATTTTCTGTATTTCAAACCAGGTTAATCTATTTAGAGTTGACAGTCACTTTTCTGTTCAATGCATATTCATTCAATACCCATTTATTCTTAATTCTTAACTTTCTTCTACATTGTTTCTTCATAAGAAACTACATAATACATAGTGTAATTTACTTGCTCTTGTTTCTTGCATACCTTTCTGTTAAGCACAACTATTGCATCTTTCATAATTAACTTTTGGTACAATATTTCTTATGCAATACAATATTTTTGAAGCATTATTTTTTGGTATCTTATTTCTTACTGTATTACTACAAATATCAGACCTCAGTCAACAGCACAGTGCCTTCTGCATAAAAAGTACACATACATTCATACTCTCAATCTTCTAATAGTACTCTTTCATAGGCAACATTTGTTTTGCAGTTATCTGCAGATAGAGGACATCATGTATTCTTGTTTTAAAGAATTATGCTCAATTGAAGTCCAAGGCAAATTTTTCAATACGATGTTAATCCCAGTCTATGCTCTAACCATAAATAGTAAGGACACCAATATTAAATAGTTCTATGCTAATTTGCAATACAATATCAGTACAATACAAAAAAGCTTAATATAAAGTATTAAGCATGTAAGGCTAAAATCGGTAGCAAATAATCTGGAATAAAAGAAAAATTGGGAATTTGTATATGAAACTGATAGACTAGCAATGTTCTGCAAAGATATAGTAATAAGATTTCTCTTGAAAATATTTTTTAAAACAAAATATAACTTTATATAAAGAGATCATCAGATGGATATCAATGAAATCAAATGGATGTCCCAAAGGTGCTTTTCTGAAGAGGCTGAAGAAACTTCTAAAGCCCATGTCACACTGGCCAACGGATGCAAAACGGACACAACGGACGAGAAAAATGTTCCATCCGTTGTTATCCGCTCTCAAAAGGGGCAAAAATTTGCATAACCGGAGCGGATAACACGGACGCAGGGCGGATGCAAAGTGGATGTGGAACAGAAGCCCAGCGGATGGAAGCGGATGGGAGTGGGTGGCACATCCGCAGGGCTTCCGGGGGACCTCAGCAAAGTGGACGCGGAATGGATACAGTGGATGCACAGCGGACGCTGAACGGATAAAGCGGATGCACAGCGGAAGCCTAACGGATGCCTGGCATTCACTGCGCATGCGGGGAGGATGCATTGCGTCAGCCCCACGGATATAACGGAAGCAGCTCAGAAGCAGGTCGCCATTCAGAGGAAAGACCTGCTGCCGGACACATCGGCTGCCTTGCCTGCCCTGCCTGCATGTCTGCCTGCCAGCCTTGCTACCAGCCTTGCTGCCAGCCTCCCTTGCCAGCCTCCCTGCCAGCCTTGCTGCCAGCCGGTCTGCCTGCCAGCCTTGCTGCCTGCCTTCCTGCCAGCCTTGGTTCATGTCTGCCTGCCAGCCTTCCTGCCAGCCTTGGTTCATGTCTGCCTGCCAGCCTTGGTGCCTGCCTGCCTGCCAGCCTGCCTGCCAGCCTTCCTGCCAGCCTCCCTGCCAGCCTTTCTGCCAGCCTTGGTTCCTGCCAGCCTCCCTGCCAGCCAGCAACCCCACAACCATGCGGAAGCACAGCAAGCCTCAGCCATCTGCTGCCAGCCCTGGCAAGAGGGACCATCCTGCCCCCTGGCCCTCACTCTGGTTCTGCTGGGGCTTCTGCAGCACAGGCTCACTCTTCTGGGGCTGGCACTTCTGCTGCTTCTGCTTCTGGAGGAGGAGCTGATGACAAGCACTCCAGCACCAGCCACCTCCACAGCACCTGGACCCTTCACCCCTGAGACTGAGCGACCAAGAGGAGTGCCAGAGACTCATTTTTGTCTTATAGCTTGTTGTTAATAAAGTCTATTTTTGATTCACACACTTGCTTCATTTCTTTTTTTGTATAAAGTCTTGCTGGAAACTTTTAGAAATGGTTTAAGCCTTTGCATGCTTGTGGGATGCGTTAAGATAGCTGTGGGATGGGCAGGGATACCTTTGGGATGGGTAATAGCTGTGGGATAGATAAACCTCCAGTGCAAGCATAGTGGGACTGTATGGTCCATCCTCCCAGGTGCCACACCTACGGCCCTTTATTATCAACAATAATGTAATAATTATCCACACATGTCAACATAAACACAACTCTTTATTAAACACCCTGTTCATTGTTGGCCAACCAAACATACATGGCCCAATCTCATCTGTGTGATGAGATAGGCTGAAGGAAGCATCCATTAAGCATCTACCATCCTGTCTTGCCACTCCACTGCTCCAGCTGGGGAGTTGCACCATTGTCTCAGGAGGTTGCGCTGCTTCTTCGCTTCATTTGAGGCTCTGTTGGGGCCTAGCACATCCTCAGTGTCGATCAGGTTTCGCTCTTGCCTCCATTCCCCAGGCTCCATGACCCCATTGGCTTCTTGGAGGTCCATGAGCCTGTTCTGCAAGACTGGGTAGCGGGTGCACATGAGATTGTGCCGAATGCAGCAAGCTTCCATGATCCTCCTCACGCTCTCTGGGCAATGCTGCATGGTGGTGAGAAGTACCTGGAATCTGTTGGCCAGGATGCCAAAGGCATTCTCCACTACCCGCCTTGCCCTGGACAGCCTATAGTTGAAGATCCTCTCTTCACGGGTGAGGAGTCTGGAGGTGTAGGGCTTCATGAGGTAGGTTGTGAGGGAGAAGTCGTCACCCCCCACGATGAAGTAGGGCACATCTTGTGTGTCGTTGGGCAGGGGTTCTGGATCTGGGAAGCCCACCATGAGGTTGCCTTCCAGCCCCTCCTTGAGGTGACTGGCGTTGTATACCTGGGCATCCGAAGATGAGCGTTGCCTGAAGTATCGATGTACATGAACTTGTAGTCAGCATCGACCATGGCAAAGAGGATGATGCTGAAGAAGCCCTTGGAGTTGAAATAAGTGGACCCCGACTTGGCTGGAGATTTGCAGGCCACGTGCTTGCTATCTATGGTTCCAACGGTGTGGGGGAAGTTCCACTTCTGATACCACTGCTCTGCAACTTTCTTCCATCCTTCTTCAGTGGAGGGATACTGGAGGAGCTCCTCCTTGTATTCTTCGATGATGGCCTGCACCACTTCTCTGACCACAATGCTGATGGTGTTGGATGGCACCCTCCAGCCGTTCTGCATGCTCCTGTAGGAGGTCCCTGAGGCCAGGTGGCGCGGAGTGAGTGCCACCTTGAGCCCAGGTTCCAGGCTGGGCCATAAGTTGGTGTTTTTCTTGGTCAACCTGGGTGTCAGCCGCTGCACAACTTCGTCAAACATGGCTGGCGGCATACTCATGAAGTTCTGGAACGCCCGAGTGTGTTCGCTCCTGAGCTCCACCATCAGCTTGTTGTACAGTCCGTCCTCCGCTCTACTAGCAAACCATCTTCGGACCCCGACTCTTTTTGGGTGCCTCCTTTTCTTCTCGCAGTAATATTCACAGAGCCTGCAGATGGCTTCGCACTGTTGCAGAACAATGGTGGCTGCCGAAAGGACTTTGTTACAATCCACGGTGGACATGACTGGATGCTGTGGAAGAGGAAGAGGCAGATGAAGGCTGCAGAGGTCTGCACTGCTGGGCTGCTGTTCTGAAAGTGCGATGCAGGTGAATTGCTCCCCCTTTTTATAGGCAGTATAGGTTTTCCGCTAGGCATCCTCTAGGTATCCTCTAGGCATCCTCTAGACATCCTTAATATCCGAGATAGGTCCCCTCTGCAAACATTTTTTCCGCTTTAAACGCTTTGTTTCCACTAGGCATCCATTTTGCATCCGTTCTGCATCTGTTCCGCATCCGTTCCGCTTCCTCCCTGCGTCCGGGTGGATGCGCATTGCGTGGATGCGTCGCAGACACCAAGTGGATATAGCGGATGCGTAACGGATGCGTGACGGATGCATAACGGATGCGTAGCGGATTGAGAATGGACGAACTGGATACATTTTCTGCGCAAAAGTTTCAGGAAGTCCAAAACTTTTGGAGCGGATGAAACGTCCATAAATGGATGCTGGACGGATAGAGAGGAAGCCAAACGGAGGCAGTCAGTACAGAACGGATATATCGCATTAACCAATAGACGGCAAGGTTTTTTGTCCGTTTTACATCCTCTTTGCATCCGTTGGTTCAATGTGACATGGGCTTTAGATGAGAAGCAAAATGTCTTCAAGGAAAAACAAAGTCAAATTGCCTTTTAAAAAAGCACCTTTGGAATAACCATGATATAGATGACTAAGAAACTCCATGGAAATTAAATGGACTACATACTTCGAAAGAAAATCCAGAGTTTTATTTAATCAACAAAAAGCCTCACATCTGGAAGTGAAGTACATGGGCCCGAGAAAATGTTGCTAACAACAGAGCTTGAGAAGTTGATAAAATACAAGGTAACTGTTTAGAATCTTACAAAGTAGTGTAATTAATCCGCTTCATATAGTTTGTAAATATGTATAGCAAAAAAACAGTGGCCGAGGGGTTAAGGAAAAAAAATAAACTTTTTTTTCAAGTTATATTTAAGGTATTTTTCCCAAGTTATATTGTATTATCAAAAAAGATAGTATAAAGAATGCTCAAAGAATTGAAGCATTCCACTTATCAGACCGGTAAGATAGCACTCAGGACTTTGCAACTATGAATTAACAATACATTGAATGACAAAGCCCAGATGTGCAAATTGGATTCAGAGAAGGTAGGGCACTTAAGACAGTATTGGTATCATCATCCATCATAATGAATGATGGAAACAGCAGAGAAATTCCAAAAAGACATCTATTGTATTTCTACTTAATACACTGCTCAAAAAAATAAACTAAGACATCCTAGATCTGAATGAATGAAATATTTTTATTAAATACTTGTTCATTACATAGCTGAATGTGCTGACAACAAAATCACACAAAAATTGTCAATGGAAATAAAATTTAGCAACCCACGGAGGTCTGGATTTGAAGTTACACTCAAAATTAAAGTGGAAAAAAAACACTACAGGCTGATCCAACTTTGATGTAATGTTCTTAAAACAAGTCAAAATGAGGCTCAGGAGTGTGTGTGGCCTCCACATGGCCGTATGACCTCCCTACAACGCCTGGGCATGTTGCTGATGAGGTGGTGGATGGTCTCCTGAGGGATCTTCTCCCATACCTGGACTAAAGCATCCCCCAACTCCTGGACAGTCTGTGGTGCAATGTGGCGGTGGATGGAGCAAGACATAATGTCCCAGATGTGCTCAATTGGATTCAGGTCTGTGGAACGGGTGGGCCAGTGCATAGCATCAATGCCTTCATCTTGCAGGAACTGCTGACACACTCCAACCACATGAGGTTTCGCATTGTCGTGCATTAGGAGGAACCCAGGGCTAACTGCACCAGCATATGGTCTCACAAGGGGTCTGAGGATCTCATCTCGGTACCTAATGGCAGTCAGGCTACCTCTGGTGAGCACATGGAGGGCTATGCGGCCCCCTAAAGAAATGCCATTCCACACCATTACTGACCCACTGCCAAACCGGTCATGCTGGAAGATGTTGCAGACAGCAGAACATTCCCCATGGCGTCTCCAGACCCTGTCACGTCTGTCACATGTGCTCAGTGTGAACCTGCTTTCATCTGTGAAGAGCACAGGGTGCCAGTGGTTAATTTGCCAATGTTGGTGTTCTCTGGCAAATGCCAAATGTCCTGCACAGTGTTGGGCTGTAAGCACAACCTCCACCTATGGACGTCGGGCCCTCATACCACCCTCATGGAGTCTGTTTCTGACCGTTTGAACAGCCACATGCACATTTGTGGTCCGCTGGAGGTCATTTTTCAGGGCTCTGGCAGTGCTCCTCCTGTCCCTCCTTGCACAAAGGTAGAGGTAGTGGTCCTGATACTGGGTTGTTGCCCTCCTATCCTGATGTACTGGCCTGTATCCTGGTAGCACCTCCATGTTCTGGACACTACGCTAACAGACACAGTAAACCTTCTTGCCATAGCTCGCATTGATGTGCCATCCTGGATGAGCTGCACTACGTGAGCCACTTGTGTGGGTTGTAGATTCCATCTCATGCTACCACTAGAGTGAAAGCATTGACAGCATTCAAAAGTGACCAAAGTATTATCCAGAAAGCATAGGAACTGAGAAGTGGTCTGTGGTCACCACCTGCAGAACCACTCCTTTATTGAGGGTGTCTTGCTAATTGCCTCTGCTTTCCACCTGTTATCTATCCAGTTTGATTTCACAGAAGTGTGATTGACTTGGAGTTACATTGTGTTGTTTAAGTGTTCCCTTCATTTTTCTGAGCAGTGTATATGACAGCATACCTTGTATTAGGTATATGTGGAAATAGAGAGGGGTTA
Source organism: Laticauda colubrina (assembly GCA_015471245.1). NCBI lineage: Eukaryota > Metazoa > Chordata > Lepidosauria > Squamata > Elapidae > Laticauda > Laticauda colubrina. The sequence goes on from BLBF01000019.1 coordinate 23,923,715, forward strand.
TAGGAGGATTTCATGTTACATGCTCTAATCAGGCATGAATGTGGCCCTAATTTTTTTGGAGAAGTACACCAGTATTGCTTCTAATATGTGAAACTTGACAAAAAACTCGCCAATTCCACTATTGCTATCCTCTTTGATGATATTGTTTTCATACACACACATATGTACAAACACATACCAATATTTCTTAACAACTGCTGTTTGCTGACATTGTTTACCTTCAAAGTCTCAACAAATCTAACATACTTTGCCTGCATCCCACCTGGTAGGAATCATGTACAATCAACAAACATGTTCAGTGTGTGTGTGTGTGTGTGTGTGTACATATGTCTCTGTATATACATGTGTGTATATGTGTGTACATATACATTCATACATCCATATATACATACATACACACAATCCATTGTTCTGTGTGAGAGGACAGAACGCAATGGTAAAAGGAAGAGTGATAGATAGAAGACATATCTGTATGAAACACTCCTCAATAAACATTTTTCCCCATTTCAAATTAGAGACATTTAATCCTCTGGCTGTTTTAGTCATGTATCGAGTAGCATCTGTTACAAAGAGAAAGATGTTTCTCTTCCATCCGGCCAAAGTAGTTTCATAAAATCATCAAAGAGGATAGCACGAGTGCAATTGTTTATTTTTTGTAGAATTTCATGTTAGGAGTGGTGGGCTTCAAAGAATTTTACAACCAGTTTTCTGCCAGTTGCTGGGTGGGCATGGCCATGGTGTATGTGGCCTAGTTGGTCTCCTGCACTACCCTGGGAGCAAAAACAGGCCAGGGGGCACCACCCTGGGAGCAAAAATGGACCAGGCTCTGGAACTCTCTGGAAGGGTGAAAACAGGCTCGTTTCCAGACTCCTGGAACTTCCAGAGGCCATTTTTTGCCCTCCCCAGGCTCCAGAGGCTTTCCCTGAGCCTCTGGGAGGCCCATTTTGCCCTCAACATGTTCCGGAGGCTCTCGAGGCTGGAAACACACATTTCTGGCCTTTTGGAGCCTTCTACAAACGGACCCATTTCTACCTTTTCAGAGCCTCTGGGTGGCCCATGTTTCACCCTCCCCAGGCTCCAGAGGCTTTCCTCAAGGTTCTGGGAGGTCCATTTTCACCCTCCCCATGTTTCAGAGGATCTCTCGAGGCTGAAAAAACATATTTCTGGCCTTCTGGAGCCTCTGGGAGACCCGTTTTTTGCCTCCCCGAGCCTCTGCACTTACCTGCAATCCAAAATGGGCCACATGGAGATTCCTGGGAGGAACAAGGTGGGCTGGACCAACCAGGCACTGGAATTACTGGTTTGGTGAACCATCAGGTTTGGCCAAATCTGCATGAATCGGCTGAAGCCCACGCCTGGTTAGAAGCAGTACTTCACCAGGGCCTGACATATTTCAGAGTGCCAATAATAACACTGGTCACATATCATTCCATTTACATGTTTCATCTATTGAAACCCATATCTTATTGTTGTCATCAGCAGAACTTATCTTTCGTAATACATCTTCATAGCAGGCAGAGATGTAAGTTTTCCTTGGAAGTGATTCATTTGGAATTGAGAGTCTGGTGTACTTCTTTAAAAAAAAAAAAAAATGCCCAAAGCTACCACAACCCAATTTCCTTAAAGTGATAGTTGAAGTAACCATCATTGTAGAGAGATTTTTACAAAAATTTTTTTACAAAATTTTGACTGGATATTTGATGAACCTGCAGCTGAAGAAGAAGCTCTCTCAAAAAGTACATATTATCTGTTGTTCTCAATGAAGGTAAATTTCGCTAAATAACTCTTTTTTTTTTTATAAAGTATTTTATTAATTTTTAAAAAACAAACATGTACAAACAAACACAAAACATAAAAAACATAAAATATCTTTTTGGACGGCAGTTTGATCCCGAGTTACATCTTTTTGTACAGAGATAAATTCAAGTTCATGCTTACTTTTAAATAACATTCCATTTCTTATTTCTTATTTTGCATTTTCTATATAGCTTCTCCTCTCTTTTCACTCTCTTAATTCTATTATATTTATTTCATCTCAATTTAAATCATTATACTTATATCCTTTGT
>BLBF01000019.1:23930781-23957970 GCA_015471245.1 Laticauda colubrina
CAATCAGGTTTGTAGATTTGGAGTCACCCACTTTACATATAGAACACCCCTCCCCCCTTAGTTCAGTCCTACGTGGTGACGTAGTCTCGCAGGTAGGCGGGGCTTTTCCGGACTCGACTTGACTTGCGCGGTTCATTCTTAGTGCAGACTTCGACCGGTTCGGATGGGGCTGCTGTGTCGTCCGTCCTTCTCCCTGGAACCGTCTGGAAGGGTGAGTCAGCCATTTTACCGCCGCCTGAGTTTCTTAGGCTGACGGTTTTGCCGCTCCCTCCCGTTTCCTCTGGGCAGGTCGAGCTGACTTGGCTGGCCCCTTCCGATGGGCTCTTCACGCAAGTCTCTCCAAACAGTGAGTCTTTTATTTGCTCTTTTTGTTCGTATGTTTCATTGGGTTTGGTTTTAAACAGTTCTTTATTTATTTCTCGCCTTTCCCCCCCCACCTTGGTTTGCAATTCGCCGGTTTTTTCGGTGAATGTTTGTAAGTCTGTGGTTCTCTCTATAATTCGAGATCGAAGCTGGTCTATGTGCCGCTTCCATTCCCTGCCATCGTCTAATTTTAATCGGTAGGATTTGGGGCCTGTAATTTGGATAATCTGTCCTGGTAGCCATACCGGGTCCCCGGTGAAGTTTTTAGCGTATACCAAATCGCCTATTTCGAATTGTCTGAACCGTGTAGAGGAGTCAGGGGGGTTTTCTGGGGTAAAATTTGGGTGTAACCTATCAAGGTGAGATCTTAATTTTCGCCCCATAAGTAATTCTGCTGGGGACTTATTGGTTATGGTACTGGGCGTTATGTGCTGGAGTGTGAGCAAACGGTTTACTTTCTGTTGGACATCTCCAGCGTCCATTCGTTCCAAACCTTCTTTAGTAAACCGGACCATTCTCTCAGCCCTGCCGTTCGCAGCTGGGTGAGCCGGCGCGGTTAGGGCATGTCTTATACCTAGGGAGGCTAGGTATTGCTCAAATTGTATGCTGGTTAGCTGTGGCCCATTATCTGAGACAAGAACGTCCGGTATGCCATGGGTGGCAAAAAGGTTGTCCAGCTTTTTAATTACAGTTTCTGTTGTCGTTGATGGCATAACTTTTACTTCAAGCCAATTTGATTAGGCATCAACGACAATCAGAAAGGTATGCCCCTTGGTAGGACCCGCAAAATCAATGTGTATTCTTGACCAAGGTCCCCTAGGGTTTTCCCAGTCCTTAACGGGTGCTTTTGGTGGGGATGGTCTAATTGCCTGGCATTTGTGGCATGAGCTTACCCAATACTCTATGTCCTTATCAATACCTGGCCACCAAACATAACTTCTGGCAAGGCTTTTCATCTTAACCATTCCCGGGTGCCCTTCATGTAACAACTTAAGTACCCTGGGCTGTAATTTGGCAGGGATTACTACCCGATCACCCCACAACAAACACCCCTTTTGGATTGAAAGTTCAGTCTGTCTGGACCGGAAAGGTTTAAAGTTTTCAGTTTTTTGATTCTCCGGCCAGCCTTTACCTACCCAGCTAAGAACGCGGGCAGTCAATGAGTCTTTCGCGGTGGCTCTGGCGACATCATATGCTGATATGGGTAGATCGGGGCAAGTCTCGATTTGTAGCATTGTCATCGCTGGTGCCGGGTCTTCGTCGGTTGCTGGTAAGGGTGCTCTGCTCAAAGCGTCCGCATGGGAAATTTGTTTCCCTGGCCGATGTGTCAGAGTGTAGGAATAAGCTGCTAGGAACTCTGACCATCTCGTTTCCCGCCAAAATCCCCATTAGCGGTTTGTGGTCCGTTATGATTTGAAAAGTCCGCCCATATAAGTATTCGTGAAAGCGTTTTACTCCAGCGACAATTGCTAGAGCTTCCCTGTCCAATTGGCTGTAATTCCGCTCGGTTTTTGATAGAGTCCTAGAGTAATATGCGACGGGTGCTTCTCTGCCATCAGGTAGTTGGTGGCTCAGGATGGCACCTACTCCATATGGTGAGGCGTCGCAGGTCACTGTTAATGGCAGAGTGTTGCTAAATTGGATGAGGACGTTTGTTGATGTTCGCAAGCTTTTAATATTTTGGAAGGCTTTTTTTTCTTTGTAACCCCAAGTCCAAGTTGCTTTTTTGTCTAGCAGACGGTGTAACGGTTCTGCTATAGTGGCTTTGTTTGGCAGGAACACGTTATAAAAATTAATTAATTCTAAGAATGCTTGTAGTTCGGTTTTATTTCTTGGTTCAGGAGCGTCTTTGATTGCTTTAACTTTTTTGTCTGTGGGGTGGATACCCTCTCCGTCTATTGAGTAGCCCAGGAATTCGACGCTGTTCTTAATTAAACAGCACTTTTCTCTATTTACCTTGAGGCCAGATTCCCTAAACTTAGTTAATACTTCTTTGAGTCTGTTCCTTAATTGAGTTTCATCTCTGGCCAAGATTAGGACGTCGTCAAAATAGGGAACGACTCCTTGTATGCCATTTAGAAGGCGTTCCATCAGACTCTGGAAGACGCCAGGGGCCACGCTTACTCCAAATTGGAGCCAGTGACATTTGAATGCGCCCTTATGGGTGACTATAGTCTGTGCTTCTGCTGTTTCTGGGTCCACTGGGAGTTGTTGATGTGCTTGTGCCAAGTCGAGTTTGGCGAAAACTTTGCCTTTTCCCAGGGAATGCAGCAAATGCTGGACTACTGGCACTGGGTATGCGCTTGGTTGTAATGCGTGGTTCAGGGTAGCCTTATAGTCACCACAGATTCTGATGGACCCGTCAGGTTTAATGGGTGTGACAATAGGCGTTTCCCACTTGGCATGGTCCACAGGTTCTAACACCCCTTGGGCTAATAATTTGTCCAGCTGTTCCTCTATTTTTGCCTTTAGTGCAAAAGGAACTCGCCTGGCTTTTATTCTTCGTGGGGCTATTTGGGGGTTTAGATTGAAAGAAATGGGATTTCCCCGATACTTGCCAAGTGAGCCGTCAAAAACGTCCTGGAATTCTCGGATGAGGTCGTCTTCCCAGCCGGTTGTAGTCACTCGATCGACCCCGGTCATCCCGATGCCCAATGGCGCGAACCATTCGATGCCCAGGAGGCTTGGTCTGTCTTGGTCGACTATGGTCAGCGGAAGCACCTTGACGTGATGTTTGTAGGCGACTCGGAATTGTCCCATGCCTACCACAGGGATTTGGTTTCCCTGATAGTCCTTGAGGGTTAGGTGCTGCTTCTTCAATTCTTTGGGTTTGATACCTGGGACTAGCTGTTTTATTGTGTCCCACGATACCATGGAGAGGAAGGACCCCGAGTCCACTTCCATCTTGCAGTGTTTTCCTTCGATTTTCACGATGACTTTAATTTTTTTTCCACTTTCCGTCTGAGCGCTCTGTATAATGACAGTTTGGTGTGTATTGGCTCGCTTCTCTTGTTGCCACTTTCTCTCAGCTCGTTTAGGCTCGGCTCGTGTTGGGGAATTTCTGCGTCTCGTCGGGCTGTAGTATTTTTTGTTCCTGCAGACCTTCTCGATGTGCCCTCGTTTTTTGCAATGCCGGCACATGGCATCGAGAAATCTGCATTCGGCTCGGGGATGGTTTCCTCTGCAGCCAGCGCATTCCCGCCAATTTCTCCTTTCGCGCTCTTTTTTGTTCGTGAGCAAACGGTGGACCTCGTCGTTCTCTTCGCTCGATTCAATTGTTTCACCCGACTCTTCGTAGTGGGTTGTGGTGGCAGGGTGCTTTCTGTCTTTGGTTGGTGTTTCTTCGCTGTGTGTGTTCATCTTTTTAATGGCTACGGCAGATTTTTTCGCGGCTTCAGCGGCTGTGGCTTCCGCGGCTGTGGCTTCGGTAACGGTGATGTTGGGTTTGTTGAGCAATTTACTCTGTGCGGTCGAGTCTCTCAGGCCCAGCACCACGCGATCCCTCATTGCCTCGTCTATGTTCAAAAATTCACACTCACCCCCTATTTGTCTGAGGGCAGCGATGAAATCGGCGACGGTCTCTCCCTCTCTCTGGTCTCTGCGGTAAAATTCGTGTCGCTTTATTAAGTTAGACACCATCGGAGCGTAGTGTGCTTTGAGGAGTCTTTGCAATTCTGTCCACGTTAGTTGTTTAACATCCCGGGGCTTCGCAAGGCCTTTTGCCATCTTAAAAACTGTTGGCCCGCAGTGCGTCAGGAACACAGCTCTCTTGCGTTGCTCTGAAATGCCTTCCATTTCATTGCTCTCCAAATACATTTGGAAGCGATCAGCATAGGAATCCCAATCCTCTTCGTTGGGATTGAAGGGTGCGGGCGGTGCGTTGTTTCCAGACATCTTGGTTGTAATCTGGACTTCTTATCACCGCGTGCAGGTTTTTCCGTTCAGGACGATCCCATCCTCGTCGCCAGTGTTTTGTTCGGAAAACACACGAGGTAGACCGGGTTCCAACAACAAATACTTTATTCTTCAACTAGTTAGTAAATAGGAACACTTGGCTGAAGCTGGGGCCAGCCTTTTATACAGGCTGGCTTGCCTGCTTGCAGCCAATGACAGTTGTTTAGATTTGCCGCCTTTTAGCAGCTCTTTGGATTGGTTCCTAGTGAACCAATCCAATGTTCATTTTATTGACCAATCAGGTTTGTAGATTTGGAGTCACCCACTTTACATATAGAACACTAATTCTCACCATATTATTCTAAAATATGTTTTAACTTTCTTATAAATCCAAATTTTGGCTTCCGAAAAAATATGATGTGTCATAGAAATCCTTGCCCTACTCATTATAATTCACTATTGGAGTGAACATGTGGCCAAAGGAAGAAAGAGATTGCTAGATTAAATTTGTTCTATATGTAAAGTGGGTGACTCCAAATCTGCAAACCTGGGAACCAATCCAAAGAGCTGCTAAAAGGCGGCAAATTTAAGCAACTGCCATTGGCTACAAGCAGGCAAGCCAGCCTGTATAAAAGGCTGGCCTCAGCTTCAACCAAGTGTTTCTATTTACTGACTAGTTAAAGAATAAAGTATTTGTTGTTGGAACCCGGTCTACCTCATGTGTTTTCCGAACAAAACAAAATTGGTGCAGGGCCATAATTATGAAACTGAACCATATTGAATACAAAACTACCGAAGTGCAAGAAACTGCAATTTATAAATAATAAATTGGACAAAATGTGGCTGCTCATAAATAGCTCCACCTTGCAGTTATTTTTGTGTTTGTCTACCATTCATATTGTCATTTGATTAACTAATCACCCGTTTTCTAAAGTGCGAATGTGTTTTTACACTTCAACCAAGACAGTGTTAACTATGAAACTATAGATAGCAAAAGAGATTAATTATCTGTTTCAGAAGTCTCCACACCTTCTGTATCTGAAAGAAAGGGAACTATAATCTGTTTAATGTGTGGTTAACAAAATAAAATAAAATAAAATAAAAGTCAAATCACTCTGGACAAAGAGTTCAACAATATTTAATGTAATCACAAAACATAAATTCTATGTAACTTGTCTTCTATAAACTTCAGTTTATTAAATGTATTATTTATTTATTTATTTATTGAATTTATATTGCTGCCTATTCGCCCATGGCAACTTGAGGTGGCTTATAGAATATAAAGCCACATTTAAAACAATAAAAACTAACAAAAAGAATCAAATAAATTAATAAAGTTTATTAATAAATTATTCTCTAGTCAAAGGACTTTCAAAAAGAAGCAAAAGAAGCAAAAGTAAAACGAATGTTAATTGCATTCAAAGGGAAAGGAGATTGGGAAATTAATGACAACTTTTGATACACACAGATTATTATTTGGAAGTTTTTCATGTTGGTTGTATGTTTCTGTTTCTTAGTATAATGCTTTCTGTATATGGTATGGTGATATAGTTAAGAGTTCACTAAAGATTTATGAGGGCACTGGAGAAAGCATTGTTTGGTGGAAATTGTAAGTGAATGTTAAAGAGTTCTGCCATGGTTATTTTAAATTGTTTTCCACAAAAGGGGTTTCAGTAATCCAAGTAGACTTCCAGACCATAAATCACTTCAAAATATATATCTGTTTAGACAGATAATCAGTTAGCAACAACTAGACAGTTAAGATATTGAATCCAGGAGTATGATGAAAAATAAATTTGAAAAGTGAATTTGATCCTATAAAGAAAATAGTTTTTTCTGGAAAAAAATTAATAGATCAGGTAAAATTAATTGGAAAAATGACCCATTGGAGTCTCAGTTGATAAGTTTTGTTCCAGACCATTATGAAAGTCCATAATGCAGTCCCAGTATGACTGCATCTATCATTTGGGGGGCCACTAGAATCAAATTGTTTCCCCGTGATCCACTAGCTCTAACTGCACTGGTTCGGTTAAGTGAGTGGCATGGGCCCCTCTCATCAACCTGTTTGAACCAGATTGGGTGGGCCAGCCCTGTGGCTGCCCCTTGTCACCAGATGGTCTAGCCTCAGTCAATCAACCATTGCTTGGTTCAATTAATTCATTTTAGTAATATGAATAAATGTTGTTCAAATGTAATATGACAGAATTGTATTGATAGAATTTTCCTTGCATGAAATATAACCTGGAAGATGTGGAAAAATGAGAATAAAGGAGTCATCTAAAGCCATTTTTACTGTAAATAAATGGAATGAGATTTTCCTCAGCTAAACTAAATATCTGATGCTAATCTAACTTTCCCATTGCTCTGTCAAGGACCTTGGAGTTCTCATATCAAATGACCTAAGCACCAGAGCTCACTGTAACAGCACTGCTAAAAAGGCATTAAGAGTTAAATCTAATCTTATGAAGCTTCTCCTCCGGAAATATCGAATTGCTAGCTAAAGCATACAAAACTTTTGCCAGACCAATACTTGAATACAGCTCATCAGTCTGGAATCCGCACTGCATATCAGACATTAATACAATCGAGTGAGTCCAGAAATATTTCACAAAAAGAGTACTGCACTCCTCTGCTCGCAACAGAATATCCTATATATATTGGAAATATGAACTATGTCAATAAATAAATTGAAATTTATGAAGGATTTTATTTATTTGATTTGATTTGTCAATCGCTTACAAGATAAGAGATGTAAGTATAAACATGAGTAAGAATACAGGAAATAAGTACAAATAAATGGGGACAAGAGGACAGGGGCGGTAGGCGCAATGGTGCACTTATGCACACCCCTTACAAACCTCTTAGGAATGGGGTGAGGTTATAGGAGTGGGGATGTTAAAACAGAGTCAGGTAGTGCATTCCAGGCATTGACCACTCTGTTGATGAAGTCATACTTTCTGCAATCAATTTGAAGCAGTTTAAATTGAGATTGTATCTGTTGTGTGCTCTTGTATTGTTGTGGTTGAAGCTGAAGTAGTCATTGTAGCAGATAATTTTGTGTGCTTAAGTCTAATGTAGGCAGCGTAGTTCAAGGTTGTCCAAGCCCAAAATCTCAAGCCTGGTGATATAGGATATTCTGTTGCGAGCAGAGGAGTGCAGTACTCTTTTTGTGAAATATTTCTGGACTCACTCGATTGTATTAATGTCTGATATGCAGTGCGGATTCCAGACTGATGAGCTGTATTCAAGTATTGGTCTGGCAAAAGTTTTGTATGCTTTAGCTAGCAATTCGATATTTCCGGAGGAGAAGCTTCATAAGATTAGATTTAACTCTTAATGCCTTTTTAGCAGTGCTGTTACAGTGAGCTCTGGTGCTTAGGTCATTTGATATGAGAACTCCAAGGTCCTTGACAGAGTGAGGATCATCAATGAGATCATATCTGCCTAGTTTGTATTTGGTGTACTGATTTTTTTTACCAATGTGTAGGACAGAGCATTTGTTAGTCGAGATTTGGAGTTGCCAGATGTTTGACAATTCAGACACATAATTAAGGTCACTTTGAAAGATAGTAGTGATGTTGAATAGTTTTATGTCATCCGCAAAGAGGACGCAGTTGCTTATAAGGTGATCGCAAAGGTCATTTATATAGAGTCTAATGCTGCCTTGGGGGATGCTGCTATTAATTACTGCTGTTATCCCATTCAACACAATGATAGGATTTTTAAAACTCGTTGTGAGAGGAACTAACCACAGATATTAAGAATATTATCTAAACTGGCAATAACTATCTATTTTAAAACAGTATGGCCATATTTATACAACTCTCTATTTCTTCAATTGTGCTTTTCTCAACCAATTTTCTGAATTTTCAGAATCATGGTCTGATTCTACAAATGCTTTGTAAAGCATAGTAAACCAAAGTAGTTTAAAATATAATTTGATACCCATTATAATCCCTTTTATAGCACAAGATCCTCACCAATAATTTTTGGCATTAAATATTTGGAGCTTTTTTTGCATATTCTGATTCTAAAAACCTCCAAAGCACTTAATATATGAACATAATTGGAATATCAATTTTATTTGGTAAAATTTCTCATTTTCCAGAGGTACATTATCTCAGAGGTACATATACACAACAAACTGTTAAGCCTGGGTTCCCCAACCAGGGTTAGGTAGACAAGCTAAACAGAATGTGCAGCGTTAGTCAGATAGGCACACAGATAAATGAGTGAGCTAAGCTTGTATGTTTATTAACATACAGTAAAAATAACAGATACGCTTGTGCTATCCAGAATATAGTTTATTCCATTATAAGTTCATGGCATAGTCAAATATCAGTCCAATAGTAATTTACCATGTAGTCAGTCCATTCAGGGATATTCAATTAGCAAAGTCCATGTAGAATATCCTATGTCAGTTCACTTACAAATCAGTCCTTTGTTGTCTCTCCCGTTCGAGCAATGCAGTCTTGATTCCAAGCAGTAATCAGGGATCATCAAAGCCAGAGTAAGCAAGCTGTAGACTTGCTACTTTTATATTGTTTTCATAACCACTCCTTTAATTGCTATTTCACAGTTAAAGCTGCAGACACTTTAACATACACTAACTATGATTCATAGTTATTATTTCACCTAAACCAGTTAGGGTAAACAATGTTATCCCTAACACAAACTACTCCTAATCTTATGGCATCTCCGGACACCTGCATCACTGGATAGATGTATTCCTGACAAACAGGCAACAAATGGTCAAAATAGGGAACATCCTATCAAATCCTATACTTGTCAATGGTGGTGTCCCCCAAGGCAGCATTCTAGGACCAACTCTCTTTATACTTTACATAAATGACCTCTGTGATCATATTAAGAGCAACTGCGTTTTGTTCGCTAATGATATAAAGCTATTCAACACCACTGACAATGCTGCTACACTTCAAAATGACCTCAATTATGTGTCAGAATGGTCAAACAAATGGTAACTTCAAATCTCAACAAACAAATACTCTGTCTTACATATTGGCAAAAAAAATCAGAAAATAAAATACAAGCTGAATAATCAACACCTTGTTGATGACCCCAACTATATCAAGGACCTTGGAGTACTCATCTCTAATGATCTAAGTGCTAGAGCCCACTGTAACTACATATCCAAAAAGGCATTAAGAGTTGTTAGCTTTTTCACCAGTAATATCATACTACTGACTAGCGCATACAAAACATTTGCTAGACCAATAGTTGAATACAGCTCATCAGTCTGGAATCCACATTATATAACAGATATTAATATAGTTGAGAAAGTCCAGAAATACTTCATGAAAGAGTTCTCCACTCCTCTACTCGTATCAGAATACCTTATGCCACCAGACTTGAAATTTTAGACCTAGACAATCTCAAACTATGCCGCCTTCGGTCCGATCTAAGGAGAGTATATAAAGTTATCTACTGCAATGTCCTACCTGTCAATGAATACTTCACCTTCAACCACAACAATACAAGAGCACACAATAGATACAAATTCAAGGTAAACTGCATCAAATTTTATTACAGGAAATACAACTTTAGCAAAAGAGTGGTCAATGTCTGGAATACTCTACCTGACTCTGCGGTTTCTTCCCCAAACCCCCAAAACTTTAATCTTAGACAATCTACTATTGACCTCACCCCTTTCCTAAGAGGTCTATAGGGGGCATGCATAAGTGCACCAACGTGTCTACCGTCCTTGTCCTATTGGTTTTTATTCATATCCATTTCATGTATTCATAACCATGCTTATACTTGTACATGTTATCTAACACTTCCTTGACAAATAAAATAATATAATATTGATAAAAGGATCTTATTTCATAGCCTACCTCTTGCCAGAATTGAGAGGTGTAGAAACCATGTTGTGTAATAAAAAATTCTGACATTCTTAAATTGTTGCTGCATTTTTGGCTTTTAGTGATAACTTATCAATGATTCTGGTAAAATTATAGAATTCTCCATCCAGATTCTTTATTAAAAAAAACCTAAATCCATGAAAAATAAACTCAAGAGTTGTCTCACATTACCAAACATCTTATTAGATTACTATTATTGCATCATCAGAAACCAAGGTTATGATAGGTTTTGACCTATAGCTCCATTGTGTCTTCATTCTCACTTCATTATGTTTACCATAGATTATGTTTTTCTTGATTTCCTTGTAATTTTATTGTTGTGAGCCAGAGTTATTGATAGTCTAATGTCATACAAGTTCATAAACTATGCGTGTTATCTACTGTTAAATTCATAATCTGAAACTGCTGGAAACTTAATTCAATACTAAGCAAGGACCTAAAAATAAAGGAGTTACAAGTAGAGTAGCTTTTTGTAAAAATTAGGTACAGGTTCAATAAAGTCAATATTGCAATAAATCATTGTTGTCACTGAAATAATGGATCATCATTATCTTATATGATTATAGAATTTTGAAAAAAGGACTCAGCTACACTTGTACATTGAATTGTCATGTGTATGAATCTTTGCTCAGATTAATCTCTTATATCAATTGGACCTTTTGTGTCACACATGGCTTAATCACCTCTTTTTAGGGCTATTGAATTGTACTCTATAGGAGATCATCTGATGGTTCAGAATGCAGTGACACAGTCAGACAGAGGTGAGTTTTGATATAAAGTGATACTGCTGCTATATGAGATGCACTAATTGCCAGTTTCTTCTGGATGGAATTAAGTGTGTTAATGATCATTCTTAAAGCCTTTCATGTTAGGGTCTCAATATTTGTTGGACTGCCTTTCTCCCAATTGTCTCTGTGCACCCCATAAGGATTGGCTTAATTGTCATGCTTTAGTTCTTCTTAAACTGAAGAAATATCAGTTTATAGGATCTCAGAAATGTCCCTTCTTTGTAGCTGCTCCTGTCCTCCAGAACAGTAGTACTCCTGAGATCCACATGAACCTAATCCTGAGGTTTATAAAGATCTGGCTGTTCCAACTGACCCTAGTCATGTATTTTGTAATTCAACTAGTATGTTGTGGTTCTCCCATCCCCATCCCATAATTACTTGATATTTAGTTTTTTCCCCATGGTTCTGTTGATTTTTAACATAATCTGGAATTGTTTTGAATTGTTTGATGACCAGCCTTACAATTCAAAACCTTATTTTTAAAAAAATAGTAATATATTAGCAAATAATATTAATATTTAATAAATTTATTAAATTTAAATTATTAAAATATAAAATTGGATTTATTAAATTAAGTTAATAACATTATTAAATGCGTAACTCGGAAGTAACTATAAATTCTATATTTATAACAATATAGAATAACATAAGAATAAATATGAAATCAAATTTAGTTTTTCTTCTATTTTTACCCACTATATTCTGAAGTGTGATCACCGGCAAAGTGTGCAAGCCTCAGGCCCAGGGAAACTTGTGGTCTTTTTAGTTTATGAGTTATGTATAAAGCAGAACAGTATGGCTTACTCAACTATAAATTGGTTCAATGCAATCTGTTTACCTAGCCATTTACCCTTTACACATGGGCAAACAGTTTCAATGCTGTGTTACGAAGAAAAGACATGCCATAAATAATCCTGCCAATCCTGTTTTATTGCTAGGGAAACATTCCTTCAGCATACACCTCACATAGTCCTGCATTTTCTATGTATCATCTGTATTCTCTTTCTGCTGACTCAGATTCACAAAGATGGAAAATTGCTGGTATATTAGTCTGATAGTTGCTTCCATGCATAATAGAAAATACTTCAATGGAAGTCTGATTTTATTATGGTGGACAACATTCTTGTAGTGATGGTCTCTCTTAGATCTTTTTCTTCTTCAAATAATAAGTTAGTGAGGTTGGTTTAAGAAAAAAATGATAGGTTACAGGATTCTTTGGCAATTTGAAGGCCATTTTTGATCTTTTAGACAGGCAGAACATTAATGTTTCTCTCAGACTGGTTTCTTTTTTCTTTTCCCTTTTGTTTGTAGATTTAAACCCACCTTAAAGAAGGGAAAGGATTGGCTTTCTAGCGGGTTTTGCTGTAGGTAGGTCGCCTATTGTATTTCCTTGGCATGACTTGTCTCAGGGCACTTTGCACATCTGAAGAAATGATGGAAGGACGCCGATCTTTTCTTCTCAGCCGTTCTGCTTCCCCAGAGACTTTTCTGTAGATGCCATCCACATAGGAATGCAGCATGCCCCAAGCATCTCTGGTCATTCGGATCCTCCTGGGTTTTAATCTCTTTGGCAATTTAGAAGTCATTCTAGTTGAGCGAATGTTTCTTCGGAACCTTTTCTTATTTCTCATCCTTCTCTTTTGGATGATATGTCTTCTCCGTCTGGCTTTTACTCTGTATCGTGGTCTTCTACGCATTGTTCTCCTTGAAGCCATTGTTTCATATATCAAGATTGCTTGCTTGCTTGCTTACCTGTCTGCCTGCAAATGCCTGTGACTTTATTCCAGTTGTACTCTTTTATAAGGGTAAGAATTCAAATGAGCAGTTATTTCTGTGATCAGTGATTGGCTGCTTAGAACAAAGACCCAGATCTGTATGTCATACTGCCATACTATGATGTATATTGAAATGAAGATCATAAAAACTCTTTGCCATATACAAAAATGATTAGATCATGAAAGGCATATTTTCCCAGTATGTCCTTAGTTTTCGAAGCTAAATCATATCCTTGTAAAATAGTTTATTTTAATTGAATATGTTATGGGTATTTCAATACAATAAATAATTGTCCCCTACACAATTATGTACCAATTTGGCTGAGAAGGGAATATGAATGTGAAAGTTTATTGAAATGGCTTTGAATCAGAAGAGAATAGGTAGTGAAATATATGAGTGGCCTTAACTAATTAAGTGACTAAACATAATAATGAAAATCAGATAAAAATCCTGGTTCAAATATTCATTTAGCCATTGGAGATCATTGTGTAAGCTTGACGCATTCACTTTTTAATCTAACATTTATGAAGTTACACTGAAAGGAGGGATTTATATAATTTCTCCTTCAATCAAGCCTCTTGTTTCACCATATTGGATGACTCATATATGGCTAGGACTTCTCATTGCTTTTCTTTTTTTTAATTCTGTTTGCTAGTCCTCTTGCTTTGCCTGGTTTCTTTCTTTAATGTTTGGGTGAATTGATTTCTTCACACCTTTCCCATGTTCTCTCTTCTGGCATAAATGCAGAGTTTTTCCCCCTACTTACTATACATTTGTTGCTCTATACTACAATAATTAAAATATATACATCTTTTTTTATTCTTATATTCCACTTAGGTTTATAGAAATTTTCTAGCCAATCAGAACTGGAGTTGTTATTAAAATGAAAAAGGACATGAAAATGCTGGCATATAGTAGTTTGAAGCAGGTAGAGTGATACAATTGACTAGATTGAACATTGTCATTTGTTCCTATATTTTAAGAAATCAGTGGCCCATAGAAGTGCAAGACCAAGCAGAAAATGCAATTTATTCTGAGTTTTAGTTATTTATTCAACAACTTGTTTTTTGATATCTCCCTTACTTTTCTTAAAAGGAGAAAGGAGGGCTCAGTGGAGAACTTAATTGCACAGCTAGAAAAAGAAATGAATGAATGAAAAAACTTATACATATTTAATAGAGAATTGGAAAGAAGGGAGGAATACAGATATATTATTAACTTGTCATTTCTATTTTTAGCTATCCAATCCTGAGTTAGGATTCTAGCTGGAGGCTTTAGATTCAGCTAATATTGTGATATGGGAGTTGCCTAAATATTATGTGTGACAGAATGGTTCAAGTTTTTCTTCTGTGATCTACTTTGCTGGAATCCCCTCAGTCCTAATTTCCTCTCAACAACTTCAGAAAAATCTTCTTAGAATGTATTTGTAATATTCTTATACATCTTCTTCAGTTTTCCATGGCAGCTCCAAAGATCTAAAAGTTTCTATCAGGAGAGATTTCACTGAGGGACAATCAATGTTTCATATACAAAGAGAGGGTAATTTTAACCTGTGAGCATCACTTAACACATGGAATATATACATTATGAAAATAATGAAATATATAATTAGCAGAAATACAACTCAGATTCACCCTTTAACAAACTAAAAATCAATTTCTTTTCCTATAATTCAACAGATGATAAGCTTTTGCTGTATTTTGCTGTGTCTGTATATCTGATTCTTTAAAGGATTGAAAGCCTTGACAAAACTTGGTCTTGTAGCATGGTATATAAATATTTAGTATAAATAAAAGTAAGTACATCTAAGAATTGCTTCACATCCCTGGAAGCACATAAGAAACATATTTCTTATGTTCCATTTTGCTCTAGAAATTGTGACTCTATAGGAAAGGCTGGGTAGAATCCCAGGAACAGAAAGGATTTTGATTGCATTAGTTATAAGTGTTCCATTTGGCTAATAAGGTACACGAGACCGGTATTCCAACAAACAGCTCTTTATTTAAACAGTATAGTGACTTGTAGTGGAACATTTGCTGAAGCCGCGACAGCTCTTCTTATAGCGGCTGCTCGCGGCTTGTGGCCAATGAAAGCTCTTTAAGAATTCCCGCTGTCAGGCAGGCCAATCATAATGGTGCTTAACTGACCAATCCGAGAGCGGCCTGTTCGGCCAATCAGTTTTAGTTATTTGGAGTCTTCTAATTTCCACACACAACACCCCTCCCCCCTTGGTTTCATCCAACGTGCGTAATGTAATCATGCAGGTAGGTGGGGCTTTTGCGGGTCCTACTTGACCTGCGCAGCTCAGTCTCAGCGTGGTCTTCCATTGGTTCAGACAGGATCGCCTTTTCTCCATGTCTTCTCCATAGAACCTCCTGGAATGGTGAGTCAGCCTTGCCACTCCCTCCTGAGTTTCTCGGGCTGGTTGAGGTGGCTCCACCGCTTCCTCCTGGTTTGTCCAGGCTGGTCGAGCTGGCCTGGCTGTCTTCTTCCAGGCAGGCCTTGCCTTGCTCCCCTGCTACCAGTTCTCTTCTCCGGAGGTCGTCTATGGGTAAGCGCTCTTTTTGTTTTATCTGAGTTTCTAATTCGGGTTTGTGTTGTGTCTTTTGTCATGTTATTGGTGGTTCATCTCTCCCTTTTTTATTATTTTCTGTTTCCCCCCACTCGGTTGTTTTTGGATTGTTTATTGGTGTTTGCGGCGGTGCTGTAGTATTGCGTTCCAATGTCCTAGAGCAAAGCTGGTTGATGTGCTGCTTCCATGTTTTGCTGTCGTCTAGTTGGTATGACCAGGGCCCTGTGATTTGAGTAACTGTGGCTGGAAGCCATAATGGGTCCTCGGTAAGATTTTTTGCATAGACTAAGTCATCAATAGCAAAGGAGCGATATTTACTTGAGAAATCAGTGGGGTTTTCACAGGTATAGGTGGGGTGTAGTCTATCTAGGTAGGAAGGCAATTTTCTACCCATGAGGAGTTCAGCTGGGCTTTTGTTAGTGGTTGTGCTAGGGGTGATATGGTGAATTGTTAACAGTTTGTTAAGTCTATCTTGGATGTCCCCCGTGTCCAGTTTGTCTAGGGCCTCTTTAGTATAACGAACCATGCATTCAGCTCATTCATTCGAAGCCGGATGAGCCGGTGCTGTCAAGGCATGTCGGATGCCCTGTGCAGCCAGGTATTGCTCGAAGGCTAAAGCAGTAAACTGGGGCCCATTGTCAGAGACTACTACATCTGGCAGTCCATGTGTAGCAAAAAGTCTGTTCAATTGTTTTATGACTGCTTCAGTAGTAGTGGATGCCATAAGAATAACCTCTAACCACTTTGAATAAGCATCAACAATTATAAAATATGTGTACCCTTTCGTTGACCCAGCAAAGTCAATATGCAGTCTCGACCATGGGCCTCTGGAAGTTTCCCATTCCAGGACTGGTGCAAGGGGGGGGGGGTAGGCCTTGATTTTTGGCAGTCATGGAATGTTGCCACCCATTTTTCAATGTCTTTGTCCAGCCCTGGCCACCAGATGTAACTCCTGGCCAGGGCTTTCATTTTGACTATGCCCAGGTGTCCCTCATGCAACATGCACAACACTTCCTCCTGCAACTTTTTTGGAATTACCACCCTGTCTCCCCATAGTATACATCCCTTTTCAATGGACAGTTCAGTCTGCCGGGTGCGAAAAGGTTTAAAATTTTCACCTCTATCCTCATCCAGCCAGCCCTTACCTACCCAATGCAGGATTCAAGCTGTCAGGATTCAAGCTGTCAGCTACCTTTCGCGGTAGCTTTAGCGACATCTGCTGCAGCTAGTGGCAGATTCAGCCATGTCTCAGTCTGAAGAGTGGGGATGGTAGGAGTTGGGTCGCCTTCCTTGTCGAGCAGCGGGGAACGACTCAAGGCATCCGCATGGGTGATGGTCTTTCCTGGGTGATGGATGAGTGTGTAATTGTATGCAGCGAGGAATTCTGACCACCTCGTCATTCTTGGCGATAGGATGTTTGGGGTTGGTTTGTTCCCTGCCAGGATCCCTAGCAGGGGTTTGTGGTCTGTGATAATAGAAAATGTCCTACCATATAGGTATTCATGGAATCTCTTGACGCCTGCTATGATTACGAGGGCTTCTCAGTCAAATTGGCTGTAGTTCCTTTCAGATTTTGACAGCGTTTTGGAATAGAAGGTGATTGGTGCTCCTCTGCCATCTGGTAGCTTGTGGCTCAGTATGGCACTGATTCCAAAAGGCAATGCATCACAGGTGACCGTCAGTGGCACGGTGTTGCTGTATTGTATTAAAATGGTGTTGGATGTTAATAAGTCCTTAATGTTTTGGAATGCTGCTTGTTCTTGGTGGCCTCAATTCCAGACAGTTTTTTTTATCTAATAGTCGATGTAATGGGTCTGCTACAGTTGCCTTTTGGGGCAGGAAGACATTATAGAAGTTAATGAGACCTAAGAACGCTTGTAAGTCTGTTTTGTTCTTAGGCCTGGGTACGTCTTTAATCGCCTTTATTTTCTTTTCAGTGGGGTGTTTCCCTTGTTCATCTATAAGGTAGCCTAAGAATTCAACTTGATTGGTGGCTAGTTTACATTATTTTCTTTTGACCTTAAGCCCTGCTTCCCTGAATCTTTGCAAGACTTCTCTCAGTCTATTTTCTAATTGGTATGTATTTTTTGCTGATACTAATACGTCATCAAATAGGGAACGACTCCTTTTATTTCATTTAGAAGATGCTCCATGAGGCTTTGGAAAACGCCTGGGGCAATGCTAACAACAAATTGAAGTCTGTTACATTTGAATGCCCCTCTGTGCGTGACTATAGTCTGTGCCTCTGCAGTTTCGGAGTCAACTGGCAGCTGTTAATATGCTTGCGCGAGATCAAGTTTCATGAAACTTTTTCTTCCCCCTAATGAATGCAACAGGTGTTGAACCACTGGAACAGGGTATGCCCTTTGCTGGAGTGCATGATTTAGGGTGGCCTTATAGTCACCACAGATGCGCACTGACAGGAGTCACAATGGGAGTTTCCCACTTGGCATGGTCAATTGACTCTAAGACCCCTTGTGCGATGAGTTTGTTAAGTTGCTCGTTTATTTTTGGTTTTAAGGCAAAGGGAACGCGTCTGGCTTTGAGCTGATGGGAGCTATTTTAGGGTCTAGGCTGAATGATATTGGGGTCCCTTTGTACTTGCCTAGGGTCCCGTCGAATACATCCCGGAACTCTTCCAGCAGGCTCTCCTCCCAATTGGTTTCAGTGACGCTGTTGATCTAGGTCACTCCGATTCCCAGGGGAGCGAACCATTCGATTCCCAGCAGGCTCGGGTGATCATGGTTGACGATTGTTAGACAAAGTACTTCAGCGTAGTTTTTGAATTCTGTTAGGAAATGTCAAGACCCACTACCGGGATTCAGTTTCCCTGATAATCTTTAAGAATTAGCTTTTGCTGTTTCAGTTCTCTTTGCTTGATGTCTGGTATCAGGTTTCTGATGGTGTTCCATGACAGATATGATCTGGAGTCTACTTCCATCTCACAGGGCTTTCCTTCAATTTTCACATTTATTCGGACCTTTTTTGCATTTGCTGCCCTGGCATTTCCGATGATTATTGTTTGATGTGTTTCTTCTCTGTCATTCATTTGCTGGCTTCTGTTCTCTCGGCTCCATTGGCTTCTGGCTTGTCTCTCTCTGTTTCTGGGGTGTGTGTGTGTGTTGCCTCATCTTTTTGGACTACAGCTCTTTTTGTTTTGGCAGAACCTTGCAATATGCCCCCGTTTCTCACAAAATCTGCAAATGGCATCCAAGAATCTGCATTCAGAGCGCGGGTGATCCCCTCTGCATCCAGCACACTGGAATTCTCATCTCCTTCCTTTTTTTCCCCGCCATTTTCTTTCCGACTGAAGCCTATGTATGTCTTTGTTATCATCATCAGTGTTGCTTGGGGAGTCGAGATCTTCATGGTGGGCAGTCGCTGTGAGCTGTTTTTGGTTTCCTTCCACCTTCTTTTCTCAGGGTTGGTTCGGTGGTTCTGGATTTGTTGAGTTCATCTGGCGCATGGTGGCTGCGGATTTCTTGGCTGCTTCAGAGGTGGTGGCTTCTACGGTGGCATCAGCCACTGTGATATTCGGTCTGTTTAGCAGCTTGCTTTGGAGCATAGCGTCCTTCAATCTGAGGACCATGCGGTCTCTCATGGCTTTGTCCATGTTCTGAAATTCGCAGGCTCCTCCGATATTTCTTAGGGCTGCTACGAAATCTCCGATGCTCTCGTCTTCTCGTTGGTCTCGCTTATAAAATTCGTGCCTTTTGATAAGATTGGAGACCACAGGCATGTAATGGGCTTGTAGCATTTGGTTTAATTCTGGCCATGCTATTGTTTTACGTCCCACGGTTTGGCTAGCGCCTTTGCCATTTTGAAAACGGCAGGGCCAAAATGCATGAGGAATACAGCTCTCTTCCTCTGGTCGGTTATCTCTTGTAGCTCGTTGCTTTCTAAGAACACCAGAAAGTGGTCAATGTATGACTCCCAATCTTCTTTGGCTGGGTTGAACAGTGCAGGCGGCGCATTATTACCGGCCATCTTGGTTGCTCGGTTCTGGTTGCTACATGCTTCGGTCTTGCTCTTCTAGGACGATCCCATCCTCATTGCCAGTGTTCCGTTTGGATAATAAGGTACGCGAGACCGGTATTCCAACAAACAGCTCTTTATTTAAACAGGATAGTGACTTGTAGCGGAACATTTGCCAAAGCCGCGGCAGTCCTTCTTATAGTGGCTGCTCACGGCTTGCAGCCAACAACAGCTCTTTAAGAATTCCTGCCATTAGGCGGGCCAATCATAATGGTGCTTAACTGACCAATCCAAGAGCGGCCTGTTTGGCCAATCAGTTTTAGTTATTTGGAGTCTTCTAATTTCCATACACAACAATAAGTATCCATGAATCCTGATTTAAGATGCAGAGTGCCACTGATTAGATACACAGTGTGTATTGCCTGTCTAAGTACTATTTCACTTGCCACCAAAAACACTGAAAACTGAACTTTTCAATTGGCCAAACTACATTCAATTGCTAGAAGGAAGCAATCCCATTATGAAATTTTATACCTCTGCCCAAATCACACAGTTCATGACATCCTAAAAGCGAATATGCCACACAGGATGAGAGGCTTACAAGCCATCTCTCATTACTGTTGATGGTTGCTAGAATTGTTAATTCTGTAGTTCAGCTCTTCCAGAAGTTACCCACCCTTGTGAACCTTTCTCTTTTTTTCTACTTTCCTGTCCTCAGACAAGTATGCAATCAAGCAAGTTACTAAGAATTTCTACTCAACAGCCAAATATATATTTGCTGCTTTTTGTTCATCCAATAAACAAAACATTTAGCCTTTCAATGTCACTATTTGGAATTCAGTAACTATATTATACTTGAGTCCAGGTATTTGTCCACTTTTTGTGAAACTTGCTGTGTATATGTTGTATTTTCCAGAGAAATTCCAAGACTTCATTTTGAATTTCATGATTCTTATCTAGCGTTGTACTCCCATGTTTTTTTTTGTCCCTATCCAGATTTCCCGGATAAAAATATTTTTGTGGATTTTTTTTATTGTCTCATTACCCTATTTTTTTTTTTCAAAATAGCTCTTTCTTTCTGAACAAACAGCTGCTTTATGCACATGGCACTATTAAGTCCTTGACTGCTTAAAAAGGAATTTGATCTGTGATGGCCAATTACTTAAGATTATTGGCTATTGACAAATTTGTTTTTAATCCTGATACTTGGATTACATAGAATTTGACTATGTTCAGAAATCTCTAACATTTTGTGTACACAAAAATCTCTTTCAAATGTTCAAAAGCAATCTTGAATGCTTTTTGTGTGTCTGTTGTGCTCTAAAACAGGTATTCATATAACCCACTCTTGACAAATTATTTAGATTTAAATTATTTTCCCCTTCCACCTCTCTTTTTCATCACAATAGAGCTTCCCCTGCTTAATTTTGTGTCCTACTTTTCTTCTTCCATGCTGCTACTTTTCTTGCCTTATTTGAAAATGGTGCTTTCTTTCTATTTTTGATTGGGACGTTTCAAATTATAATTGCTGGAGTTGAACAAAGTTGTTTTTTCCTCTGTAAATGCTTGCATATGCTTTCATGTTTGCTGCGTTAAACAATAATACTTATTTAAACAGAAGGGTTTTTTTCTGAAATAGGAAAGAACAAGACTGTCTATTGTGTGTATGTCATACTTCAGATGAAGTTTCTCTGGAATGGCTCCTGATAATAAGTTTCTTATACATTTGCTGTGCAAGGGGACCAAGGACCTTCAGTCATTCCATCCAAGTTAATCTCCCAAATCTTCCCTCTACTCTCTGTCAACTCTTCAGAGAAGATTTGATAGTACGCAACAAATATAGAGAAAAATAAGCGGCTTTGTATAAAAACCTTGTAATTCTGCTTTTAGAAACCTGTGAATTCTCATTGTACACTTGAGATTTTTCAAAATCGATTTCTTGATTTCTTTTTCAGATGGCATGAATCATTTGTTTGCTCATTAAAGCAATCTTTCTTCTTCTTACAGGTTCCACTTCTCTCTCTTATTAATTGTGTATACTGTGACATCTAATATAAGAAAATGACAATTACCACAAACAATTATTTGCTGTCAAAGCTGAATTGAAAATCAGAGTTTAAAATAGGCTTCCGATTCTGACTTAGAAACAATTTGTGATTGGTAATTTGATTGATTTGATTTGACCTATAGTCCAAATTATAATTATTGCAAAGCAAGAAAGAGAATTAGACATTCAGGACAAGTTCATAACCCTGATAGATAGGCTATAGATCAACTGAAATACGAGAATCACATCACTCTTAATTAATCAGGAACTAAATTTATACAGGCTAGAAGATACAGTACAGTATCTAAATACAGTATATAACATGCTAAAGCCACTGTATGTCAGATGTTGATTCAAAAGTGAGTGGACTATAAAGTGGTTTCTCTATTAAAGTAATGCTATCAAATTCATTTCTAGTTATCCAGACTTTGTCCTCATTTAACTTGATGATTACGAACAACGGTACTGTAATAAACACAACATGTATGTGTGTTCTTACTTTTTTGGTTTATATTGGATCATATAATCCTATTTATTTCAACTTTAAATTTACTTCAGGATGATAAAAAGTAATTTACAATAATATACTATATTAAGCAATAGTGTTTATTCATAGTGTACTATATCTGTAAATGAATGAGCTAGCATAATATTTGAAAAATAAGGGGGGGTAATTAAAAAACAGGGGCACACCATAGTTACATAGCATAGCATATAATTCTACAATGGTCTTTCCCAAATTAATACTATATGGAATGACAATTCTTATCAGGCTTAGTCTAACTCAACCATAGAACATCAAGCAGAGACTAGTGATTACTTGAGTTAAGACTTCATTGAGTTAAAAGTTATAAAATAAATTAATAACCAAGAATACATGGACATGAAATAGCTAAATTAAAATATACTGATTTAAAATAAACTATCAAGCCTATTTTAAACTGAAAAGCCAGATTTGTGCAATTAACTTCTAATCAAGAAACTGATTTTTAGTTAGTTTGATAAAAGATTATTGCTAAGCACACCCACTGTTTCTGATTAAGACTTTTTAAAATAGCCTCAGTGGTAACCTTGATGTTGTCATTGCCAAAGTAAATTGAAGAAGAGAAAAGAAAGATTAAAACTATTTGTAGTTTTTTTTTACATTAAGAAAAAGAAAATGGCCTTAATCCAGTTTTTATATAATCTTTTGCAAGTCATCTTTATGGATAATTGGTATTGGAGCTAAAGCCTATCACCAGTCAAATCTATTTTTCTTGTGCATCCTCTTTATTGCACAAACATGTAAATCTTTTCCAGCACCTTAATCTGCATTCAGATAAGATCCAAAAGACTGATTGAAGTGTGATGAATCAATTCCCATGATAAGACGCATAAGCTTGTGGATGCTGAATTTCACCACTGCCTGGAAATATAACATCAGATTATGGCACAACATTTAGATATTAATGTATGCACATTTACAGCAAATAATTTCAATCCACTATAATGAAATCTTTTTTTGCTATGAAGCATTTATTTTTCTTTCTTTCTTTCTATCTGCACACTTATGTATTCATGTACTTTCTTTTCTTAAATTACCTATCATGGTTGTACATAGAAATATAAAAGATGAAAACTAAATTTTGCTTAGCAAAATATAATAACTGCCTTTGTGAATTGTTTTTACTAAATTGTTTACTAAAGTTTGACTTTGTTTTGGAAAAAAAAATCTGCCATGTATGGCTGAGGCTTGCCAGTATTTGCTCTCTGTTTCATCCTTACCAGTTGATCCAATTTATACAACCAAAGAATTCTGCAAGGTCAGAGAGCTTTTCAGGCATTTAACATAGGACAAGTCCTAATGGATCAGACAACAACCCACCTAATTCAGTGTCCACTGTCTAATTGCGGATAAATACAGGAAAGAAAATAGCATGTTTCTTTTCTTTTTTAAGATTTTTTTTAAAATCCATCCTTATTATTTTAATATGTAATAACAGCTGTAAACATACCTAATACTTTCTCATCCTCTTATTTTTCCCACAACTCTACTTCTTTTTAGTTATTTAGCTG
Organism: Laticauda colubrina; assembly: GCA_015471245.1. Classification (NCBI taxonomy): domain Eukaryota; kingdom Metazoa; phylum Chordata; class Lepidosauria; order Squamata; family Elapidae; genus Laticauda; species Laticauda colubrina. Next base: position 23,954,134 of record BLBF01000019.1, read on the forward strand.
TTGCTTTCTACCAGCTGGCACTTAAGGGTGTTGCCTTTGATTTAGACAATATACAAATATCAATACTAATAACTGTTGTTATTAGTCACTAGTACTTCAAGAATTTTGCACCCATTTCTACTGCAATAGAATCCATCCGCCTTGTTGCTGCATGCCTTCTCTTTCCTTCAACCTTTCTCGGCATTATGGACTTTTCAGAGGATCCTAGTCTTTACCTAATATGTCCAACCTATACTAATTTGAACCTGGTTTTGTGCTTCAAGGGAACATTGGATTGATTTGTTTTATGATCCATTTGTTTGTTTTCTGGGCTTTCCATAGCATTCTCAAAATAGTATTCTGATGTAAAATGTAAAAGCCTCACCAAAAAATCTGTTCTGCTTCTTCAGAAGTCAACTTTAGCTTTTCATGTCACAGGAAAATCTATTGCTTGCATGGTTCTCATGATGGTTGATATAGACATATGACAATATCTGAATATCTTTTCCAAAGCCTTTTGTGCCCTGGGAAGTGCTAGCCTGTGACATCGTTTTTGACTGCTGATTTTTTTTTACTGAAACACAGAAGCTAGGCCTCACTTTAATGATTTATTGTCAGCCACAGGAGTCTTATCATTAGCTTGACCTTCTTTATGTTAGTATAATTTTTTATGACTTTTATTGCTAGAGCTTCCAGATAATTTGCATTTTCAGTTTTAAGTAATATGATCGGGATAGTGCCATTTTTTTTTTTATTCCTCCAGTTTTAAACTGCACTCTTCAACTTCCAATGCATCATAGATATTCAATTTATAGGTTGAATAATTGTACAGCTTGTTTCTCTCTTTTGCCAACTTGGAATTTCTGTATATTATATTCAGGGCATGGCTTCCTGCACTGTGAATAGATTTTGTTTTAGGATAATGAGATGTTCTGGGATTCCCATTTTCTCCTGAACATTCTGTAGCTCAATATGGTCAATACAATCAAAAATCATTTATTAGTAAGAGACATACTGTTCCGTCCGGAAAAACGCGAGGTAGACCGGGTTCCAACAACAAAGTCTTTATTAGTTAACAGTAGTTGTGAAACGGAACATTGGCTCAAGCTGCGGCAGCCTTTTTATAGGGTTTTGTCTGCCGGCTTGTAGCCAATGACAGGTATTTAGTTTTGCCGCCTATTTCCTATTGAACCAATCCCCATTCAGGTTTTTTAGCCAATCAGAATCCTGTATTAGGAGTCTACTATTCTTTATACAGAACACCCCTCCCCTCTTGGTTTAATCCTATGTGGTGATGTAGTCGCGCAGGTAGGTGGGGCTTCTTTTGACTTGACTGGACTTGCGCGGTTCATTTTTGCTGAAGACTTCGACTGGTTCGGATGGGGTTGCTGTCTCTCCAGTCCTTTTCCATGGAACCGCCTGGAAGGGTGAGTCAGCCATTTTACTGCCGGCGGTTTTGCGGCTCCCTCCTGTTTTCTCCGGGCAGGTCGAGCTGGCCTGGCTGGCCCATTTGAGTGGACTCTTCTCGCAATTTTCTTCTAACTGTAAGTCTCTTTTTTGCTCTTTTTGTTTGTTATTCTATTCTGTTTAAACAGTTCTTTATTATTTTCTCATATTTCCCTCCCTCCTTGGTTTGATTTTCGTCATTTTTTAATATTTGTGGTTGTGTGTTTGTACTTCTTTCTATGTTTCGGGACCGAAGCTGGTCTATGTGCCGCTTCCATTCCCTGCCGTCGTCTACGGTTAGTCGGTAGGACCGGGGGCCTGTAATTTGTGTGATTGTTCCTGGAAGCCATAATGGGTCCCCGGTAAATTTTTTTGCATAGACTATTTCAAATGTCCTGAAATGGGTGGAGGAGTCAGGGGGGGGGGTTTTCTGGTGTATAGTTTGGGTGCAATCTGTCTAATTACGACCTCAGTTTTCTTCCCATTAGTAATTCCACCGGGCTTTTGTTTGTTATAGTACTGGGTGTGATATGCTGGAGGGTGAGTAGGTGATTTATTTTATCTTGGACATCCCCAATGTCCATTTTTTCTAATCCTTCTTTGGTAAACCTGACCATTCTCTCTCTGCCCTACCGTTTGCAGCTGGGTGGGCCGGCGTGGTTAGGGCATGTCTTATACCTAGGGAGGCTAGGTATTGTTTGAATTGGATACTCGTTAATTGTGGCCCGTTGTCGGCCACTAGGACGTCTGGCAGGCCATGGGTTGTGAAGAGTTTGTTAAGTTGTTTAATAACGGTTTCAGTTGTTGTAGATGACATAATTTTAACCTCCAGCCAATTTGAGTATTCATCTACGACAATTAGGAAAGTATGCCCCTTAGTAGGACCCACAAAGTAAATGTGGATTCGTGACCAAGGGCCTCGAGGGGTTTCCCAGTCCTTTATGGGTGCTTTTGGTGGGGAAGGCCTGGTTCTTTGGCATTTGTTGCAAGAATTTACCCAGTATTCGATATCCCTATCTATACCCGGCCACCAGACATAGCTTCTAGCAAGGCTTTTCATTTTAACAATTCCAGGGTGGCCTTTGTGAACCATACCCAGTACCTTAAGGCCCTGTCACACTGCCCAACGGATGCAAAACGGACACAACGGACGAGAAAAATGTTCCATCCGTTGTTATCCGCTCTCAAAAGGGGCAAAAATTTGCATAACTAGAGTGGATAACACGGACACAGGGAGGATGCAGAGCGGATGGAAAGTGGATGCGGAACGGAAGCCCAGCGGATGAAAGTGGATGGGAGTGGATGGCACATCAGCTAGGCTTCCGGGGGGCCGCAGCAAAGCAGACGCGGAACGGATACAGCGGATGCACAGCGGATGCACAGCGGAAGCCTAACGGATGCCGAGCGTTAATTGCGCATGCGGGGAGGATGCATTGCATAAGCCCCGTGGATATAAAGGGAAGCAGCTCGGAAGCAGGTCACCATTCAGAGGAAAGACCTGCTGCCGGACACATTGACAGCCTTGCCTGTCCTGCCTACATGTCTGCCTGCAAGCCTTGCTGCCAGCCTTGCTGCCAGCCTCCCTGCCAGCCTTCCTGGCTGCCTGCCTGCCAGCCTTGCTGCCAGCCAGTCTGCCTGCCAGCCTTGCTGCCTGCCCGCCTGCCAGCCTTCCTGCCAGCCTCGGTGCCAGCCTCCCTGCCAGCCTTCCTGCCAGCCTTCCTGCCAGCCTTGGTGCCTGCCTGCCTGCCAGCCTGCCTGCCAGCCTTGGTTCATGTCTGCCTGGCAGCCTTCCTGCCAGCCTTGGTGCCTGCCTCCCTGCCAGCCTTCTTGCCAGCCTTGGTGCCTGTCTCCCTGCCAGCCTTCCTGCCAGCCAGCAACCCCATAACCATGCTGAAGCACAGCAAGCCTCAGCCATCTGCTGCCAGCCCTTGCAAGAGGGACAGGGCTACCATCCGCCCCCTGGCCCTCATTCTGGTTCTGCTGGGGTGTCAGGCGGAGCTCCATTCAAAATCCAGGAAAAAAAATACTTAGACTCTTTAGTTTAGAGAAAAGATATCTTTTACTGAAAGTGAAGTGGTAGCAACCAAAGAATTCTGAATCTGAGAATTTAGGCGCACAATTCACATATAGAAAGTGATGGAAATGTTCCCACCCCCAATAATTCAAATGACACTTCCAATTAGAAGTTGTGGATATGATAATGTGGCATCTTCAGGTGATGATGAGGCCTCTGTCCGTTGACCTTGGCATATTTTGATAATGGGTTGCAGTTGCGCAGAGAGAAGAAAGCTAAGTGAGAAATAGAAACCTAACTCTATTTTATGCTCCCCTCTCCCATTTATACAACAGACGAATGTAACACCTCCAGCTCACTTCCCAACTTATTCTTATCTCCCTTCCCCCCCCCCCCCG
>BLBF01000019.1:23958070-23979213 GCA_015471245.1 Laticauda colubrina
CTTATGGCAGTCGAAAAGATGCAAAGCAATAGCAGAAGATCTTGAAGACTGACATTTGGCCCTCCCAGAAAAAGGAAAATCATCAGTCCTAGAAGTCCTAGAAGAGAGAGAGGAGAAAATATAAGGACAATTATTAATCATTGAACAATTTCAAAACAATACACTCCTAAGGCTTATCAGGATACCTGGAACGAAATGCTTTGATCAACTTAGGGGCTTTAACATCGGTTTCGTTAACCCATTCGGCTTGTGAAGAAGGGATATGTTTCCAGGCTACAAGATACTGGAGTCGACCCCTCTATTTGCGAGAATCCAGAATTTCTTTAACTTCAAAATGTTGTTCGCCTTCAATCAATATTGGTATGGGAGGGTCAGTCTGGATGGGTCTTAGGTCAGAAGTACGTTCAGGTTTTAGCAAACTAACATGGAAAACCGGATGAATTCGTCGAAGAGTTTTGGGTAAGTTCAGCTGGACTGTTACAGGATTTATAATCCGTTCAATTGTGAATGGACCATTTCAATTGTTTTTTTTTTTTTTAAAGTTTTTATTAATTTTCTACAGACAAACAAACATACAAAACATTAAAAACATCTACTCTCATATATACTTCCGGTGTATCGGTTGGTTCATCAGTTTTGTGCATTCATTTTATAGTGTCAATTACAATTATATTGCATAACCACTCATATTGTCAATCCATATTCTAATATTACTAAAAAAAAAATAAAAATAAAAAATCTTTTTCTGACTATACTTTTAATCATTCATGCTTTGCGAGATAACAATACTTCAAACAGTTTATTCTATAATTTGTCGTATAATCATAACAAATCAATCCTAAAAACTCTTCATATATATAATATTAATGCTCTATTATTGTATTTTATCATCTAACCATTGATAAAAAAAACCCCAAATTGCATAAAATTGTTTATCTTCTTGTTCTCTAATTTCAAATGTCAATCTACTCATCTCAGCACATTCCAATATTTTCTTAATAATTTCTTCCTGCAATGGTATTTTCTCATTCTTCCAGTTTTTAGCAAATACAATCCTAGCCGCCGTTAATACATTTACAATCAAATATTTCAAATCTTTATTATATATATCAGGTAATATTCCCAATAAAAAGATCTCTGGCTTCAAGTCTATGTGTTTCTTTGTCATTTTTTCCAACCACATGTGAATTTTAGTCCAATATTTTCTAGCATTCTCACAAGTCCACCACATATGATAGTATGAGCCAGGTATCTGATGACATTTCCAACATTTTTCAGATTTATTCTTGAACATTCTTGCTATTCTTGTCGGGGGAAGGTGCCACCTGTAAAACATCTTATACAAGTTTTCTTTATATGCTATTGACATTGTCATTTTATAGTTTTGAGACCACAATTTTTGCCATTTCTCTAAATCAATCCCATATCCAAAATTCTTCCCCCAAGCAATCATAGTTTCTTTAACTTGTTCTTCCTCTAACTTAATTCCCAATAAATAACCATATAACTTTTTAATCACTTTCTCATCAGTACCCATCAATATCTTATCTAAATCAGTCTGTTTATCATAGAATCCTTCCGTTTTAAAATCTTCAAGATATCTTGAGTGTATTTGCGCATATGAAAACCAATTCATCCTTATACCTTGTTCCTCTAAATTTTGGATCGTTTTAAGTCCACCCTTTTCATCCAACAGTTCCCCATATCTAACTGTTTGTTCCTTTTTATAGATCATAGGATAGGAAAATGCTTCAATAGTCGATAACCAAATTGGAATTTTCAAATAACATTGTTTTTTTATCTTCTCCCAATTTAACCACAAAGACTCCCGTATATAATGTCTTCTGAAATACCCCTGTGTTTTAGTTCCCTTGTACCATAAAAAAGCATGCCAGCCCAACAGTAAATCATGTCCTTCTAATGTCAACAATCTATGTTTTCTTAATGTTATCCATTCTTTGACCCACATCAAACTTGCAGCTTGATAATACAATTCCCAATTAGGCAGGCCAAAACCTCCTCTATTTCTAGCATCTTGCAAAAGTTTTAACTTTATTCTCGCTTTTTTACCTTGCCATATAAACTTCAACATAGTTTTATTTAAATCTTCAAAATAGTCTTTTCCAAGTCTAATTGGTATTGTTTGAAAGAGAAATAAAATTCTAGGTAAAATATTCATCTTAATTGTTGAAATTCTCCCTATTAATGACAATTGTAAATTTTCCCATTTCTTCAAATCTGTAATTATCTGTTGTTTAAGTTTAATATAATTATTCTCTTTTAATGTGCTACATCTTGCTGTCAAATATATCCCCAGATACTTAACCTTGTTTGTAATTTGAATTTTCAAAAGATCTGTCAGTTCTTCTCTTTGTCTCAATAACATATTTTTTGTCAAAATCTTTGTTTTATCTTTATTTATTTTCAAGCCAGCCATCTCACCATATGTCTCTACCTTTTCCAATAACTTTGGAGCGGTTTCTAACGGGTCTTCCAGAATAAAAGCTAAATCGTCAGCAAAAGCTTGTAGTTTAAATTCTTCCTTTTTAATTTTCATTCCTTTTATATTTTTGTCATCTCTAATATTTCTATTCAACACTTCCAAAGTTAATACGAATAACAAAGGAGATAGGGGACATCCTTGTCTTGTACCTCTTCTTATATTAATAAGATCTGTAAATTCTCCCTCCATCATTACCTTTGCTGTCTGTTTATTATATATGGCTTCTATTGCTTGAATAAATTTTCTGGCAAAGCCCATCTGTTCCAATAATAATAACATAAATCTCCAGTTCACGTTGTCAAATGCTTTTTGAGCATCTAGGAATATCAAAGCCATTTGTTTTTCAGGATGAGCCTCATAATATTCCAAGGTATCCAAAATTACTCTCATGTTGTCTCTAATTTGTCTCTTTGGTAGAAATCCATTTTGATCTGGATGGATAAAATTATTTAAATATTTTTTCAGTCTTTCTGCTAAGATTGAAGCAAAGATTTTATAATCTGCATTCAATAAGGAAATAGGTCTATAGTTCTTAATTTGCAACGGGTCAGCCTCTTCCTTTAAAATAAGTGTAATATAAGCCTCTGACCATGTTTTGGGTGTCATCTTTTTTAACATAACTTCATTCATAATTTCTAACAATGGAGTGTTCAATGATTCTTGAAATTTTTTATAGAATTCTGCCGGAAGCCCATCTGGACCTGGTGCTTTCCCATTATTTTGTCTTTTAAATGCTTCATTTAGTTCCATCATTGTTATATTGCTTTCTAACATTTCTTCAGTCTCTTTAGGTATCTTCGGTAAGTTAACATTCTGTAAATACTGTTTAATTTTTTTCTCATCAATATTCTCTTGATTATATAGTTGTCCATAATAATCTCGAATAATTTCCTTTTTCTCCTTATTACCACAACAAACTTGACCTTGATCATCTATTAGTTTCAATATTTTTCTTGATTCCTTCTCCTTTCTCAGTTTATATGCTAGCCATCTACCTGGTTTATTTGCGTCTTCAAAATAATTCTGTTTAGAATTTCTAATTTTTTGTGCCAGTTCTTCTTTCTCTATTAATTCCATTTTATGCTTAATTACATCCAGTTTCAATTTAATATCTTTTTTCTGTGGTATTTTCTGTAATTCTTTTTCAAGTCTTATATATTCATCTTCCAAGGCCTTAGAGGTTTGTCTTTTTCTAATATTCTTTTTTCTTGTATAGTCTATTATCAAACCTCTTACATATGCCTTCATTGTATCCCAAACATTCTGTATTGAGGTATCTTCTTTTTTATTTTCTTTAAAAAAAAAGACCAATTCCTTCTCCATCCATTGTATAAAATCTTTCTCCTTTAAAATGGTATTGTTTAATGTCCATCTCGATCTTTTTCTTTGTCCCTTCCATTTAATTGTCATTGGACTATGATCTGCCCAAGTACTTATTTCAATATTTGTTTCTTGAATAGTAGATATTAGTTCTGTTGAGATCCAAATCATATCTAACCTGGACCATGATAAATGTCTATTAGAATAAAAAGTATATTGTTTAGTTTTAACATTTCTTTCTCTCCAAATATCTTTTAAGGTTAATTCATCTGTCATTTTAAAAAAAGATTTAGGGAGAATCTTTCTATTTTGTTTTGTTGTTGTTGTTATATAGTCCAATTTATTGTCCACAATTCCATTAAAGTCTCCCATCATGATTATGTTAACATAGTCCAGTCTAATTATTTCCATATGTAGTTTTTTATAAAACTCTTCTTGTTTATCATTCGGGGCATAAATTGCAATCAAGAGTATTTTTTTATTATTATCCATTATTTCCACCATTAATACTCTTCCATCTTCATCCGTGTAGATCAGTTTTGCTAAAATATCTTCTTTAATGTAGAGAACCACTCCTCTTTTCTTACATTGAATCAAAGAAGTAAATATTTTCCCTAATTTTGGCTGTACTAACAAATGCTCATGTTGCTTTTTAATATGAACTTCTTGTAAGCAAATTATATCAAATTTTAATTTCTCTAATTTGTGAAAAGTTTTCCTTCTTTTAACAGCTGAGTTAAGTCCATTTATATTCATTGTAATCAATTTTTTTTCTTCCATGATTATGCTTTATATTTAGGTCTAACAGCTCTCGTAGCTCTCACTTCACGTTGTTCTTTACTGTCTACCTGTCCACCTGCAACTCCTTTCTCTTTTTCAATCTCCAGTTGTTCCTCCAGAAGCTCAATTAATGAGATCTCTTTCTCTGCCACCTCTTTTTTTCTTCCAAAAAATTCTGTATAAAAAACTTCTGCTTTTTCAATCGAGTCAATTCTATGTCTCTGCTCTTGCCACATAAAAATTAGTCCTTCTGGTATCAGCCATCTGTAGTTCACTTCATTTTCCAGTAGCACTTTGGTCAAAAATCGATATTCTCTTCTCATCTCTCTCACTCTTCTAGGTATTTGTTTTAAAACTACAATCTCTTTGTTTTTATATTTCAATGCTTTTTCTCTTGCCACTTGTAATATTTGTGTTCTGATGGATTTTTTAGTAAATCTAATATGTACTTCCTTTGGTAGTTTATTTCTCATCGCATATCTTGTATGAACTCGGTATATCTCATCTACTCCGTCCATCATTTTTTCCTCAGTAATTTCCAGAAGATCTGCCAATATTTCTATCATTATCACAGCCAAGTTTTCTCCTTTTTTCTCTTCTATATTTTGAAATCTAAGATAAAATTCTGATCTTTCCATCTCCCACCTCAACATCCCATTTTTTTCTTGTTCTATCACTGTTAATCTAGTATCAATATTTCCAATCTTCTCCTCTCTTTGTTTTCCTTCTTCCTCAATTTTTTGGAATCTCTCCTCATATTTTTCCATCATTTGTTTAAAATTTTCATCAGATTTCTCTATTTTTTTGTCCATGGTATCTATTTTTATCTTAATATCTTGAATTCCTTGCATAATCATCTGTAAATTTACTTTTTCTTGTTCCTTATCTTGCTTCAACATTGTCTGAATTGAAAGTTGTCCTTCAAGTGGTGGGGAAGCAGAGGTAGAAGCAAAAACGCCGAATGATTTTGGCTTCCTGCTCATTTTAATATTTCCAAGTCTTCAAGCTCTCTTTGACTTTAAATCCAGCTGGTATAGTAACCAAATATAGTCCAAAAAATCAAAAAAAAAAAAAAAAAGAAAAGAAAAAGTCCAATAGTAAAAAGCCCAAAGCCAAAAAAGAAAAAAGGAAAAAGGAAAAAGAAAGGTCTTCAGGTTCTTCTAGACCCTAATCCAATTAAAATAGATGGAAGAAGCAAAGAAAGAGAAGAAAAAAGAAAAAACTCTGAGGCTTTCCCTTTGAAATAAAAAGCAAAAATGCTAGAGTTAAAATTAACCAAAAAGGCTGGCGAGTAGGAATTTCAAAAGTATATATATATATATATATATATATGCACTGTACACTGCACTTTATTTCTTTATCCAAGGCTCTTATTATGACTGTCTTCTCCAGCAGCTTCAAAGCCAAGCCTCAAATGTTAAAATATTGATAAGAGTCCAAGAGAGCACCTGTAATAATATTTTACTGTATTCTCCCTCTATCTTATCACATTAAAATGTCCTTGAAAAGAAGTGCTTTTCTCCCCAATTCAAATAAAATATTTTCAAGCCTCTAGTTGGCAGTGTTACAGCATCTAAATACTCTTTCCCCCCCCAGCCAAAAGAAAAAATGTTTATAAAGAACTCAAACAAAAGAAAAAGATAGTCAAAGGGAGCCTCTATCCTAAAAAGAAAGTTAAAAAGATAAAAAATAAAAATCAAGTGAAAAATAAAAATATATATAAGAGAAAATTCAATCCGGTTACCTACAAAGTCACCTTAAAGTCCTCAAAGAAAATAAGAAAAAAAAAAAACCAAGTCTCAATTTGACATCACTTAAACGCTGCTCAACCCAGGTTCAGTCAAAAGAAAAATAAAGTCACAGATTTCTTCTTTGTTCAGGATGTCCTTTCAAGTCTTAATCCATTTATAATACAAAAGAATTTCTCACCCAACCGATACACGCTCATTTAAATCCCTTTCTTTCCGGAGTTGTCCCGGCTTCAGCAGCTTTAGAGGCTGCCTTTCTGCTTCCAGCAAAAGGGCTTCTCCCGGATCAAACCAGAGATTTTGCGATATCTCTGGGATCCTGGGACTGTGCCCTTCACAATCCCCGTCTCTACGGGACGGTTTAGGTCCGTTAGAACCGACCAGAGGCAAAAATATCAGCTGAGATCTCAGAGCCCCGAGATCGCAGCTGTAACACTGAGACGTAGCTCCGACCATTTCAATTGTGAATGGTCCGTTCAATTGTGAATGGACCATCAATTGTGAATGGACTTAGGACCAAGCTTCTTTGACTTTTGAGTGGTCTGCAGGTATCTGGTGGACAGGAAAACCTTGTCGCCCACTTTATATTCTTTCTGTGGGGATCTTTTCTTGTCTGCAAATTTCTTATGAGCTTGATGGGCCTCATCTAATGCTTTGCGTGTTACTGGCCAGTTAAGTTGGAGTTGAGTTATCCATTCATTCAACGAATGGATGTTAGGCTTTTTACGAGGAAGTTCTGGTATGGGAATGAAATCTTGTCCCGAAGCCACTTTAAATGGAGTAAATCCAGTACTGCTGTGTACGGAGTTGTTGTATGCCACTTTGGCAAATGGTAGTAATTCGGACCAGTTATCTTGTTGATAATTTATGTAACATCTGAGATATTGTTCTAACACTGCGTTAGTCCTCTCACAGGCCCCATTGGTTTGGGGGTGGTGGGCGGAGCTTAGCCCCTGGGAGGAGCCTATTAACTTCAGGAACTCTTTCCAAAAATTTGAGGTAAATTGGACCCCTCTGTCAGAGATTATGGCTTCCGGGACGCCATGTAACCTATAGATATGTGATATAAATAGTTTAGGCAGCGTCTTAGCAGAGGGAATCTTGGAATAAGGTATGCAATGTATTTGTTTGGAAAACAAATCAGTCACTACCCAGATGACCGTGTTTCCACCACTTTCGGGTAATTCTACTATAAAGTCCATAGAGATTTCCTTCCAGGGAACCATTGGTCTAGCTACATTTTGTAACAATCCTACTGGCTTACCAGGAGGTCTCTTTGCCGAAACACAAATCGGACAGCTAGCTACATAAGCTTCAAAGTCCTTCTTTAAAGTAGGCCACCAGAATTGCCGCTTAACCAGATGTAAGGTCTTCACAAATCCGAAATGGCCAGCTGCTTTAGAATCATGAGCCTGTTGTAGTATTTGGCTCCTCAGTACCTGTGGCACATACAACTTGGCCCCCACCCAAGCCAAACCATCTCTAATTGTATAGTCACTTGAATGAGCCAGGAACCATTCATCCAGTTTTAAAACTTCTTTTAATTGTTCGGTAAGGTCATTCGATAAAACCACTTCTTGGTTCTTCCTTTGGGCTCTGGTGACCACTGGGGCAGCTTGGTGTTTGACTGAGACAATTGGGCTTATCACCTCCTGGCGCATACTATTATATTGAGGTAGTCTAGAGAGAGCATCCGCCATGAAGTTCTTCCCGCCTGGAATGTACTTCAATGAGAAATTGAATCGCTTGAAGTACTGGGCCCAGCGAACTTGTTTAGGGGACAGCTTCCGGGGTGTTTTTAAGGCTTCCAGATTCTTATGATCAGTCCATACATCAAACGGGTGTTTTGCTCCTTCCAGGAAATGTCTCCAGGTCAGCAAGGCCCAACGAACTGCAAAAGCTTCTTTCTCTCAGACGGCCCATCTTCTCTCTGTTTCAGACAGCTTACGGGAGGTATACGCACAAGGCTGTAAGGTTCCTTTCTCGTTGATTTGAAGTAATACCGCTCCAATAGCTACATCACTTGCATCGGCTTGAATCATGAAAGGAGTGTCCATATCTGGGTGTTTCAGCACTGGTTCTGCAGCAAACAGTCATTTTAGCTTTTCAAAAGCAGCTTGGCACTCCATGGACAACTCCAGCGGCTTTCCTGGCCTTGGCTTCACCTCCCCTTTTGTTTTCAAGAGATTTGTGATGGGCATTGCAATCTTAGCAAATGTCGGGATGAATTGCCGATAAAAATTTGCAAATTCCAAAAAGCTTTGAAGTTGTTTTCTGGTGCGTGGTGGAGCCCACTCCAGAACGGCACGCACCTTCTCTGGATCCATCTCTATGCCTTCGGATGAAATGCGATATCCCAAATACTCAATTTTGTCTTGGTGGAATTCACACTTTGACAATTTAGCATACAACTTAGCGGCACACAGTTTCTGTAAAACCGACCGCACTAACTTCACATGTTCATCCAGGGTCTCCGTGTAGATAAGGATATCATCAAGATAAACCAAAAAACCCCTGTATAAATGTTCATGTAACACTTGATTGATCATTTGCATGAATACAGCTGGGGCCCCTTGTAAACCAAAAGGAAGAACGTTGAATTGGAAACAACCCATCGGGCAGTTAAAAGCAGTCTTCCACTCATCCTCTTCCTTAATTCGAATCCGGTAGTATGCTTCTCTCAAATCCAACTTCGTGAAGATCTTTCCCTTCGCTAAATGGGTCAACATGTCCTTCATCAAAGGAAGGGGGTACACATTTTCCACAGAAATAGCGTTCAAATTTTTGTAAAACACCACCAAGCGTTTGGAACCATCTTTCTTTTCACGGAACAACACTGGGGCCGCTACCCGGGGTCTAGCAGGTTGAATGAAACCACGTTCCAAATTTTTATCAATAAACAATCTTAGCTCTTCCAATTCCTGTGGGGTCATTGAGTACAACTTTGGTTTCGGGAGCTTCACCCCAGGCAAAATCTCAATAGCACAGTCTGTTGGTCGGTGAGGCGGAAGCTCATCCGAGGCCTTCTCACTGAACACTTCTTTTAAATCCCAATACTCTTTGGGAATTTTCTCCTCATCTTTTACGGGCTCAGTACCTGTGGAAGCTATTTCAATTAGGCCCCCATGCTTTGGCTGAGATCTGGCCCCTCCTCCCGGTCGCTGCTTTGTGCGAATGCGCAACAACCCCTTTCTCCAGTTAACCTGGGGGTTCCATTTCCGAAGCCAGGGCAATCCCAGTATTAATGGTTGCTCCATCCCAGGGACCACAATAAAATGCAGGGTCTCATCATGCTCTCCCATGATCATTTCTATAGGTTCCGTGACAAAATGTGCAGGGCAACCTCCAGCCACTGATCCATCTAGTTGGCAAAAGGAAATGGGCATCTTCAAAGGTTTTAACTTTAGGCCCATTTTCTTCACTACTTCTGTGTTTATTATACACCCGGTGCACCCAGAATCTAACAGGGCTAGCATTTCCCCTTCGACCCCTGAATTGGGTACCCTCAACTTCACCGGAATGGTCATAGGGCCCACGCTTGGACTTACCAGGAAGTCGTCTTCCGAGTCAGAATCCTCCTCCTCAGGGGTCACTGGGGCTTCTGATTCCTCTCCTGCAGGAGGGGCAACCTCTGCTGTCTCTTTCGACTTTAGTGCTGTTTCGCGAGGCTTCGCTGGGGACTTTTCATGTTTCTTTCCTTCCTTTGGCGCCCCCTTTGGCTCCAACTTGACTCTGCAGTTCACAGCCCGGTGACCTTCTTTCCCGCATCGAAAGCAGGCCGAAGGGTTGGGTCTTGCCGCCACTCCTCCCTTCTGAGGTTTAGGAGCCTCTTGAGGGCACGAGGGGGAAAACTTGCTCCACCCATAACCTCCCCGCCGTTTACTTCGGATTAAATCAATTTCCACTTCTTCTGCCAGCAGGTACCACATCTGCAAGTCATTGGGGTCTCTTCTAGCAGTGCATCTCTGGTACACATCTTCATTTAAACCATCTTTAAACAGTTCTATCAGGGCTTCTTGGGGCCAGCCTCGGAAATGGCCTGCTAACTGTCTAAATTCTTGAGTGTAATCAGCCACAGACCTCCGCCCCTGTTTTATGGTTTTCATCCTAATTCGGGCCTTGCGCTCCGCCAGTGGGTCCTCAAACCTAGCCCGCAGTGCAGCCATAAATAGGTTATAATTCAGCAACTGAGGAGCATTATCATTATGCAAAGTCACCATCCACTCTGCCGCTATTCCCTCCAGAGCCCTGGTAACACACCTCACTTTGGCTGCTTCTGAGGGAAAATCCTCCCCATACTCCTCCATATAGCTCCAAACTTGAGCTAAGAAAAATCCCAAGGCTTTGGGACCCCCTCCGTATTTTACTTCTAATGGAGGCAGCCTAGGAGCTCTACGCCTTCTAGGAATCACACCTCCCGCTGAAGGCCCCGGGGCTGCTGCTGGATCGGGTTGATTTATGGGAGAGGGAGCTGCTCTGCTCCTTCTGGCTGGGGCTACTTCCCCTCCCCCTTCATACCTTTGTGGAGCTTGAGGTTGTTCAAAGGCTTCATTCAGGAGTTTCCTGGCTTGATACAGCAAGAGTTCCCTCTTTTCCTTCTCTTGCCAAGGCTCCTCTTTTCCACGCCGGTGGGTAGTTGTGACCCTGGGGGGGTGGTGTCCTTCTCCGGATCTTTCCAACCAACTCCCACCGACCATCTGGGCTTCACAGCTGGATCCTCTTCCAGACTGAGCTCTGCTAGCGATTGGGCTTCCTGCACCAGCAAAGAATCTTGGCCTCCAATGGCTCCCAGATCCTCCTGGTCACTATTTGAAGATGACATGATGTCCAGGCCCCCTCAGAAGAAAATTGGGTATTGTCTCCGGGTGGGCAGGTGGAGGAGATTCAGAATAATGTCAGGCGGAGCTCCATTCAAAATCCAGGAAAGAAATACTTAGACTCTTTAGTTTAGAGAAAAGATATCTTTTACTGAAAGTGAAGTGGTAGCAACCAAAGAATTCTGAATCTGAGAATTTAGGCGCGCAATTCACATATAGAAAGTGATGGAAATGTTCCCACCCCCAATAGTTCAAATGACACTTCCAATTAGAAGTTGTGGATATGATAATGTGGCATCTTCAGGTGATGATGAGGCCTCTGTCCGTTGACCTTGGCATATTTTGATAACGGGTTGCAGTTGCGCAGAGAGAAGAAAGCTAAGCGAGAAATAGCAACCTAACTCTATTTTATGCTCCCCTCTCCCATTTATACAACAGACGAATGTAACACCTCCAACTCACTTCCCAACGTATTCCTACCTCCCCTCCCCCCCCCGTTACTTATGGCAGTTGAAAAGATGCAAAGCAACAGCAGAAGATCTTGAAGAGTGACATGGGGCTTCTGCAGCACGGGCTCACTCTTCTGGGGCTGGGGCTTCTGATGCTTCTGCTTCTGGAGGAGCTGATGACAAGCACTTCAGCACCAGCCACCTCCACAGCACCTGCACCCTTCAGCCCTGAGACTGAGCGACCAAGAGGAGTGCCAGAGACTCATTTTTGTCTTATAGCTTGTTGTTAATAAAGTCTATTTTTGATTCCCACACTTGCTTCATTTCTTTTTTTTAATAAAGTCTTGCTAGAAACTTTTAGAAATGGTTAAAGCCTTTGCATTCTTGTGGGATGGGTTAAGATAGCTGTGGGATGGGCAGGGATACCTTTGGGATGGGTAATAGCGGTGGGATAGATAAACCTCCAGTGCAAGCATAGTGGGACTGTATGGTCCACCCTCCCAGGTGCCACACCTATGGCCCTTTATTATCAATAATAATGTAATCATCCACACATGTCAGCATAAACATAACTCTTTATTAAATGCCCTGTTCATTGTAGGGCCACTCAACATACATGGCCCAATCTCATCAGCCTGTGATGAGACAGGCTGAAGGAAGCATCCATTAAGCATCTATCATCCTGTCTTGCCACTCCACCGCTCCAGCTGAGGAGTTGCACTAGTGTTTCAGGAGGTTGCGCTGCTTCTTCCCTTCACTTGAGGGTCTGTTGGGGCCTTGCACATCCTCAGTGTCTATCAGGTTTCGCCCTTGCCTCCATTCCCCAGGCTCCATGTCCCCATTGCCTTGTTGGAGGTCCACGAGCCTGTTCTGCAAGATTGGGTAGCGGGTGCGCATGAGATTGTGCAGGATGCAGCAAGCTTCCATGATCCTCCTCACGGTCTGTGGGCGATGCTGCATGGTGGTGAGAAGTACCTGGAACCTGTTGGCCAGGATGCCAAAGGCATTCTCCACCACCCGCCTTGCCCTGGACAGCCTGTAGTTGAAGATCCTCTCTTCACGGGTGAGGTATTTGGAGGTGTAGGGGTTCATGAGGTAGGTTGTGAGGAAGAAGGCGTCATCCCCATGATGAAGTAGGGCACATCTTGCGTGTCGTTGGGCAGGCGGTCTGGATCTGGGAAGCCCACCATGAGGTTGCATTCCAGCTCCTCCTTGAGGTGACTGGCGTTGTATACCTGGGCATCTGAAGATGAGCCGCTCCCTGAAGCATCGATGTACATGAACTTGTAGTCAGCATCGACCATGGCGAACAGGATGATGCTGAAGAAGCCCTTGTAGTTGAAATAAGTGGACCCCGACTTGGCTGGAGCTTTGCAGGCCACGTGCTTGCCATCTATGGCTCCAACGGTGTGTGGGAAGTTCCACCTCTGATACCACTGCTCTGCAACTTTCTTCCATCCTTCTTCAGTGGAGGGGCACTGGAGGAGCTCCTCCTTGTATTCTTCGATGATGGCCTGCACCACTTCTCTGACCACAATGCTGATGGTGTTGGGTGGCACCCTCCAGCCGTACTGCATACTGCTGTAGGTGGTCCCTGAGGCCAGGTGGCGCAGAGTGAGTGCCACCTTGAGCCCAGGTTCCAGGCTGGGCGGGAAGTTGGTGTTTGTCTTGGTCAACCTGGGTGTCAGGCGCTGCACAAGTTCGTCAAACATGGCTGGAGGCATCCTCATGAAGTTCTGGAATGCCCGAGTGTCTTCATTTCTGAGCTCCACCATCAGCTTGTTGTACAGCCCATACTCTGCTCTTCTCCCGATCCATCTTTGTACCCAGATGCTTCTTGGCCGCCTCTTTTTCTTCCCGTAGTAGAGTTCACAGAGCCTGTAGATGTCTTCGCACTGTTGCAGAGGGATGGTGGCTGCCAAAAGGACCGTGTTATGATCCACGGTGGACATGACTGGATGCTGTGGAAGAGGAAGAGGGAGATGAAGGCTGCAGAGGTCCGCACCGCAGGGCTGCTGTTCTGAAAGTGAGATCCAGATGTGTTGCTCTCCCTTTTTATAGTCAGTATAGGTGTCCCTTTGCATCCTCTAGGCATCCTCTAGGCATCCTCTAGGCATCCTGTAGACATCCTTAATATCCGAGATAGGTCCCCTCTGCGAACGTTTTTTCCATTTTAAACGCTT
The DNA here is from genome assembly GCA_015471245.1 of Laticauda colubrina. NCBI lineage: Eukaryota > Metazoa > Chordata > Lepidosauria > Squamata > Elapidae > Laticauda > Laticauda colubrina. Next base: position 23,971,871 of record BLBF01000019.1, read on the forward strand.
TGTTTCCGCTTGGCATGCATTCTGCATCCGTTCTGCATCCGTTCTGCGTCCGTTCTGCTTCCTCCCTGTGTCCGAGCGGATGCGAGTTGCGTGGATGTGCAGCGGATGCCAAGTGGATATAGCGGATGCGTTACAGATGCAGAACGGATGCATCGCGGGTGCATCGCGGGTGCATAACGGACGAATTGGATACATTTTCCACGCAAAAGTTTTGGGCAGCTCAAAACTTTCTGAGCGGATGAAACGTCAATAGATGGATGCTGGACGGATAGAGAGGAAGCAAAACGGAGGCAGTGAGTACATCGCATTAACCAACGGATGGCAAGCTTTTTTGTCCATTTTACATCCTCTTTGCATCCGTTGGTGCAGTGTGACAGGGGCTTTAGTTTGTAATTTGGAAGGGTAACTACCCAATCACCCCACAACAAACAACCTTTTTGAATGAAGAGTTCAGTTTGTCTGGTCCGGAAAGGTTTAAAGTTCTCAGTTTTTTTATTTTCTGGCCAGCCTTTATCTACCCAGTTCAGTACACGGGCAGTCAATGGGTCCCTTGCGGTGGCTCTGGTGACATCATTCGCAGATATGGGTAGATCGGGGCATGTCTCTATCTGCAAGGTGGTCATCGTCGGTGCTGGGTCTTCCTCTATAGTCGGTAATGGTGCTCTGCTCAATGCATCTGCATGGGAAATTTGTTTCCCGGGGCGATGTGTCAGAGTATAAGAGTAGGCTGCTAGGAATTCTGACCATCTAGTCATTCGCAGGGACAAAATGTTGGGTGTTGGCTTGTTTCCCGTCAAAATTCCCAGTTGCGGTTTATGGTCCATTACTATCAGAAATGTTCTTCCATATAGATACTCGTGGAAGCGTTTCACTCCGGCGACGATTGCCAGGGCTTCTCTGTCCAATTGACAATAATTACGCTCGGTTTTAGACAGTCTTTGAATAGTATGCGACGGGTGCCTCTCTCCCATCTGGCAATTGGTGGCTCAGGATGGCACCGACTCCAAACGGTGAGGCATCGCAGGTCACCGTCAAAGAAGTGTTAATAAGTTTTTTATTTTTTGGAAGGCTTTCTTTTCTCTTAACCCCAAGTCCAAATTGTTTTTTTATCCAGTATTCGGTGTAATGGTTCCGCTATTGTCGCTTTGTGGGGTAGGAACATGTTATAAAAATTTATTAGTCCCAAATATGCATGTAGTTCAGTTTTGTTCCTTGGTTCTGGTGCGTCTTTAATAGCTTTGACTTTTTTGTCAGTAGGGTGTATACCCTCTCTGTCTATTAAGTAGCCCAGGAATTTGACACGATCAGTCATTAAACAGCATTTTTCTTTTTTTACTTTAAGGCCAGATTCTCTGAATTTAGTTAGTACCTCTTTTAGTCTTTTTTTTAGCTGGGTCGCATCTTTGGCCGAAATTAGGACGTCGTCAAAGTATGGTACGACCCCTTTTATACCATTCAATAGGTGTTCCATGAGGCTCTGGAAAACGCCTGGGGCTACACTCACTCCAAATTGGAGTCTGTTGCATTTGAATACCCCTTTGTGGGTCACTATTGTTTGTGCTTCAGCCATTAAGGGGTCTACTGGGAGCTGTTGGTAAGCTTGCATTAGATCTAGTTTAGCGAAAACTTTTCATCTCCCAAGAGAATGTAATAAGTGTTGTATGACTGGCACCGGGTTTGCGCTTTGTTGCAATGCATGGTTCAGGGTAGCCTTGTAGTCACCACAGATTCGAACCAACCCGTCTAGTTTAATTGGTGTTACGATTGGCATTTCCCACTTAGCATGGTCAACAGGTTCTAAAACCCCTTGGTCTATTAGTTTATTTAGTTGTTCCTCTATTTTTGCTTTCAGAGCAAAAGGAACTCATCTGGCCTTTAGTCTCCTAGGGGCTACCTGGGGGTCTAGACTAAAGGAAATTGGGGTCCCCTGATACCTGCCTAGGGAGCCGTCGAAAACATCCTGGAACTCTTGGATCAGGTTTTCTTCCCAGTCAGTTGCGGCCACCCGGTCTACTCTGGTCATCCCGATGCCCAATGGTGTGAACCATTCGAAGCCCAGGAGGCTTGGTCAGTCTCGGTCGACTATTGTCAATGGTAGTACTTCGACATGTTGTTTGTAGGCGACTCGGAAATGTCCTAAGCCTACTACAGGAATTCGGTTTCCTTGGTAGTCCTTGAGGGTTAATTTTTGTCTCTGGAGTTCTTTGAGTTTGATATCTGGGACCAGTTGTTTGATGGTGTCCCATGACACCATTGATAGGAAAGACCCAGAGTCTACCTCCATTTCGCAGGGATTGCCTTCTATTTTTACAATTATTTTTACTTTCTTCCCGCTTTCCGTCTGAGCGCTTCCGATAGTGAAAGTCTGATGTATTTTCTCTCGGTTAGTGGCTCGCTTGTTCCACTGCCACTTTCTCTCAGTTTGTTTTGGCTCAGCTTGTGCAGGGGAGTTGCTGCGTCTGTTTGGGCTGTAATTTTTTTTATTTCTACAGACTTTCTCGATATGCCCCCTTTTCTTGCAAGCTCTGCAAATGGCATCGAGGAATCTGCAATCGGCTCGAGGATGGTTTCCTCCGCAGCCAGCGCATTCCCGCCAATTTCTTTTTTCACGCCCTTTCTTGTTGGCGTATAGGCGGTGGACTTCGTCGTCTTCCTCCCCGAATTCTGACATCTCGTCGAAATCTTCGTGGTGAGTAGTGGTGGGAAATTGTTTCTTCCCTCTGGCCAGGCTCGTTTCATCATCGTTCGCGTTCATCTGTTTCATTTTGACCGCCGATTTTTTCGCGGCTTCAGTGGCTGTGGCTTCTGCGATGGCTTCGGCTACAGTTATGTTGGGTTTATTTAGCAGCTTGCTCTGTACATTAGAGTCTCTTAAACCCAGTATTACTCGATCCCGCATCGCTTCATCTAAATTCAGAAACTCGCACACTCCCCCTATTTGTCGGAGGGCTGCCACAAAATCAGCGATGGTCTCGCCTTCTTTCTGGTCTCTTAGATAAAATTCGTGCTGCTTGATAAGGTTTGACACCACCGGTGCATAGTAAGCCTTTAGCATTCTTTGGAGCTCTGGCCAAGTCAATTTTTTCACATCTCGGGGCTTTGCCAAAGCCTTGGCCATTTTGAAGATTGTGGGCCCGCAATGTGTCAAGAAAACAGCTCTCTTATGCTGGTCTGAGATCTCTCCCATCTCGTTACTTTCCAAATACATCTGGAAACGGTCTACGTAGGATTCCCAATCCTCTTCATTGAGATTGAAGCGTGCAGGCGGCGCGTTTTTTCCAGCCATTGTTCTTCATCTGGTTTTATTTGTCGCCGCATGCTCAGTCTCGCGTTTAGGACTATCCCATCCTCGTCACCAGTGTTCCGTCCGGAAAAACGTGAGGTAGACCGGGTTCCAACAACAAAGTCTTTATTAGTTAACAGTAGTTGCGAAACGGAACATTGGCTCAAGCCGCAGCAGTGGCTTTTTATAGGGTTTTGTCTGCCGGCTTGTAGCCAATGACAGGTATTCAGTTTTGCCGCCTTTTGGGCAGCTTCGTGGATTGGTTCCTATTGAACCAATCCCCATTCAGGTTTTTTAGCCAATCAGAATCCTGTATTAGGAGTCTACTATTCTTTATACAGAACACATACTGAATTATTTTTGGTATTGCTCATGCAAGATGTATCAATACTAGGTCTCTTGTTCCCTAACATTTTCTAAAATGCTAAGGAACATCTAGAATTTTACTTTCCATATAGGAGTTTAATCTGTGTTGGATGATTTTAAAAGTTATTTGGCTAACATGCAAAACTGATATTTTGTATTAGTTTATACATTCTGTTGGCGTTGATATGTTAATGTTTTTATCTGTTAGACCCCGTGGTTCTCCAGATTTACTATCATAGTTAGAACATTTACTTATTCTTCTTTTGTTACTTGCTATATTTTTGAAGATATCCCATCAGTTCTTGTTGTCTTCCAACTTGGTAATTTTACTGATTTAGCTTTATCTCTAAGTAATAGAGATTCTTCTAAGTGCAGACTATATTGAATATTAACTGCTGCACTGTAATTTTAGTGAATTCCTTTCTTTAAATCCTTAAATAGGTTACTATCTGTTCTTTGGTGAGTGTTAGCACACCAAACCAAACCCATTCCATATTGGAATTTCATTCTGAGTTTGCAGATGTTGGAAAATACTTTTCTTCTTTTTTGTAATTGTTTTCAACTGTGATATCATTACAATTGTCATGCCATACTTATCTCTTTTAATGGTTCCCTAAAATTCTTGTTTGATTTCAATTCCACAATTTTTCTAGTTCTCTTTCAACAAAATTCAGGGCTTCAAAGCTATTCCCAATTTTATTCTTGAAAATGGTGGACATGTACTTAAAATGATATCAGGAAAAGTACTTTGCTCTTCTTTTTTAGCTTGACTTGAAACTTCTCAGATTTATTCCACAGTCAGTCTCTGCCTATCTCTTTTCTATTATAACTGAGCTCTTCTACATATTTACACCAGTGATGAAGACAGTTGGGTTTCTGGTGATGTCCATGAATATCTGTTCTGTTTGTTTAAGGATATTTATGGACAATATTAGACAGAACATAAAAGAACCCAGTTGTCTATGAGGTACATAAAATGAAGTGATTTTATTCTTTTCTTTTGATTTCTGTAATATCTGAGTGACAAAAAATTCCCTTCTGAAAGTTCATTTTCTAAGTTACTTAAGAGAAAATACAAGTATTATTAATTTGCAAAATGTGATAAAGGAATCCCATTTCAAACCGCAATCCCATTTCAAACTGCATACTTGACATTTATACAAAAAGCAAAAATTCTTGCCTCCATAGACTTCCCCTGGCATAAATGTATTCTCTAGAATCAGAGTTTGAACATTCAACACTCATTTTCTACTCACTTTTCTTAAAAATCTTTCATTAATTAAGAGAAACTGGAGGGCTTTGGAAAGTGAAGGGTTTTTTGTGTTTACTGAAAGTTTTAAAACAATCTGGAATTGTTTGAATGAGATATCTGAGCTGACATGGACAAACTGAATACACTCTTGCTGTGTAGTAATGTCAATGTTTTTTTAATGCAAAATTATCTTTTAATTTGGTACCCAGCTGAAAATCATTTAACATGGCCTGTTTTCACTTCCACTTGCTCACTATTTATCATATAAGAATTTTTACTACTAAGATGTTACATGTGATTTTAATTGAATAATTATGTAATGGGAATATGATGCATTTGAGTTAAGAATGCATTATCTATCAGCATCTTGGCAAATCTTGAATTTACTGAAGACTTTCTTGGAGAACTCAAAGAAAAGGGGGGAATCAAAATAACCCATGCTCAGAGCAGAGTGGTGTGAGGTTGTATAAAAGGGAGAAAAAAGTGACTGACTAATTTTATTCCCTCCTGAACCCAATCCAAATGATTTGAGTGCATCACAAACCTCATCATGCACCAGAGGTTGAAAATCTCTGGGAATACTAAGATGTCTTATGCCACTCCTGGTGGAACTGAAATTGTAGTGAATAGAATGCTGGAACTATGTTGTATTATCAAAGGACACAAAACCACTTATTCCAACTAAACACTTTGTGCTGTCATGCTGGAATGACAGTGAATGGCACTAAAGCATAGACAAATACTGTACTATCTAACATTAGATAAAGACATTAGTTTGTCAAACCCCTTTTTTTAGATCTGCAAAACTGTTAGTGGAAGTTGCAGATATAAAAAGTAAGACAATTATATTTTTCTTAGAGGTCATGTACTTTTAGTAATTTTGTGAGTAGGGAGTGCAAGGTAAGGGAAGCATGTTTCCCAGGAGTTTAAAACTATGTAGTGTAGTTGGAAATATAATTGGATATATAAAAGCAGATAATCTTTTGGATGGTGAAAAGATAATTATTTCTGTCATAATAGGTTTGGAGTCTTTATTACTAAAAAGATGACTTCAGGTTATGCAATATTTTAATTTCAGAAATTATACTTTTTCCAATAATGCATGTTGTTTAAACAACCATTTGAAATAGTGGTTCCCAAACTTTTTCAGTCCATTGCCTCCTTGGTGCTACAAACTCATCCTCGGTGCCCTCCATGCAGGAGTGGGATTCAAATTTCTGTGGGCTTGGCCTAATTTGCAGGTGTGACTTTGTTAGTCACGTGACTGGGTGGGCATGGCTTGCTGGTCACATGACTGGGTAGGTGTGTCTTGATGGTCATGTGACTGGGTGGGCATGGCCGGGTGACTGGCAAGCCAAATATAAGTGGTCCTCACTTAATGTCCAGTTGTTTAGCAAGTGTTCTAATTTATGACTGGCCTCCCCAGAACTATTTGACCTGTTTTTGGAGTTTTGACAGCCATGCAGACACATACACACACATTCCCTCCAACTCTGCTGGAGAAGGTCATTGGACTAGAATCGGCAAAGCATCTCTGATTAGATTCTAGTAGTGAATAGAATCTCTAGTAGTATAGACACTAGAATAGATTCTAGTAGTGAATAGAATCTAATCAGAGATGTTTTGCCAATTCTTGTTGATTTTTATTTGTATTTATTTTATGTTGCTGAATTGCATTGATATGTGTGGCCCTTCTTGTGCACAATCTAGAAGCTTTTGTGATTCTTTGTAGCAAAAATTACCAACCTCTGGCTTTGTTGTACTTTTCAAATGTTCCGCCACTGCTGTGTTCTAGGTGTCAGCCCTGCAGGTCTACCCCATTGAGCCTGCTGCATCGGAGGGACCTGCACAAGCAGTCCAAGCGGAGCAGTGCACCAAGTCAATGGGGTGAGCCTGAGAGAGGGAAAGAGAGAGAGAGAAAAGAGAGAGAGAAAGAGAAGGGGGAAAAAAAGAAAAAGGTAAAGAAAGAAAAAGGGACAGACAAAGAAAGGGGGGATGGAAGGAAGGGACAGAAAGAAAAAGAAATAAAGGAGGGAGAGAGGGAGGAGAAAGATGAGATATCTATTCTAGTCCAATCACCTGCTCCAGCAGGGTTAGAAGAGAGTGTGTTTGTGTATGTTCTTCTTGTAATTTACCAGTACATTTTGGTTTTGCCTTCTTCAGAATTGGCATTGTAATACATTGAGGAAAAGTAATTTTTTAGGATGGGAGTCTGGTCCAATGGATCCTGTTTAAAGGTTCAACAAAATGCAAGAGCTTCCTGATAGTCTTGACCATGTTTCATCCAAAAAACCTTTAATAAAAGCCAAAGAGATTTCAATGTGCTGGAAAAGATGTTTCAATGTGGAAAAGGGCCTCAGTCTAAACTAGGCCTCATTTCAATCTGATGCATCAGCTCTCTCTCTCTCTCTCTCTCTCTCTCTCTCTCTCTCTCTCTCTCTC